>SKCR01007838.1:600000-1037053 GCA_019454045.1 Zanthoxylum bungeanum | reverse complement strand
TAATTCGTCGCTTTTTTTAGCGACGGAATTTTCCGTTTCTAATTAGAGACGGAATGTATTCCGTCGCAATTTTTAGCGACGGATTAGTATTTCCGTCACTATTTTTGTTTGCGACTAAGAGAACAGAGACGGAATTTTTCCGTCTCTATATCTCAGTTTTCTTGTAGTGATAAATATGAATGATCACGATGTCATATGGCATACATTGAGATTTTTGATTAAATGCAATATCAACAATTATTATTATTATTATTATTTCATTGTAAAACACATTGTATTAATTTTAAAAAAAAAAAAACACATCTAGCTAGTGAGTATATTATGTGGTAAAACAGAGATATAAGTGACGTCGTACTGTCAACTAATAAGAATATGACATGTGTAATTATTATAATTTATTTAATATTTTAACACATGATAAATATTATTAAATTATTAAATGTGTGGTGTAATACCACTATCATATAGTAGATTTTTCCAAATTAAGAGAAGTAATAAGAGTTTGTTTTGTGTTATTTTAAATGAATATATGTAAACCATAAATTGTTAATGTGATAATATTCTGAAAGGAGATGATACCAACCTGCTTCAAGAGAGGGTCATTTTCTCACACCTTCTTGAGAGGAAATTCAAGGTTTCAAAGAATGATTATTAATCATCAAGTAAGCATTTCCATGAGCTGAAAAGATTGTCTTGAAGTTGCTTCCAGACCAATCTATATGCACATACAATTAGTCAAAAATACTCGTTATATAAAAGACATGGCATTATTGACACGTCATGATGTGTTAAAAGAACCCCAAAAAAAATCAAAAACTCCCGACAATTTTTTTTTTGAATCGTTGGAAACCCATCACTAAATCAGTACCTCTTTCAGGTTTCAGCGGAACAAGTAAAATCTATAACTATCACAAACTCTTACAAGAAACGCACTCACAAGATTCGAACTTAGGACCTCAAGGTGAGATCTCGAATCCTACACCACCAAGTCACGCCCCTTGGTAAAACACAATACATTAAAATCTGTATTTTTTTATTTTTTTTTTTATCTTTTAGTTTGTTCTAATGTTTTCAACATTAGGAAGGTTTTTGGAGATGATTAACGAATTGAAGCTCTTGATAAGATGTAAGAGAATGAAAGAACTTGTATTCACTCTAGATTATCTTTAGAATTAGAGACGTGTATAGGCAATACATAAACATAAATAAAGAAACAAATAAGACTAATTTTATTATAATTATGTATTATAATTTTACGGATTATAGAACTGTAATCTAGATAAATTTAATTATATTTAAATTATTATCTAATAACTATCAATTATAATTAAAACAAAAAATAAAAAACAAAAACAAAAACAAAAACTCTTTACAAAGTTCTCAATCAAGTCCTACAGTAATGAACTTAGATCTAGTGTTGATCTTTTTTGTGGTCAACTTTTATAATTTTTTACCACACTGCAAATATAACAATAGACTATTAAGATTCTATTAATTATAAATTTTCATTTAACAGCTATATATAAAAAAATTAAATAGCTTAACACTGAATCCAGTTGGTCCTACAATAATACCAAGAGATGACATTTCCTTGTACAAAAAAGCTAACAAATCAATTCATTGGATGCCACTTTTTAGTTTTTAGGAAATAGAAATTGCAATTCACTATAGAGGATTAATATTGGATATTAACTGCTCAATTAATGAGCACAAATGACATATAGACATGAAGTATTATATCAACCACAAAAAATGCCTTCTTTTATTTTTTTTGAATCATTGGAAATTTTACCGTCAAACCATCACTTCCGGACTTAAGCGGAGTATATAAAATTTCTGGTTGTCCCAGACACTTACAAAACGCACTCATTGAATTCGAATCCAGGACCTCAATGTGAGATTTTGAACATTCCACCACAAAACCACGCCTTTTATGGACGAACAAAAAATTCCTATATATATAAAATCCCATATGCACATATAAAATTAAGTACACCAAATAAATATTAGGGTTCTTACCTTTCCTCTTGGAAAATTAAGCAGATCTAAAGACACCATGAATAGAGGTGGGAGCCATGGCCGCGGGCAGAGCTCATTAGGCTACCTTTTCGGTTCCGACGAGAAACCGGCAGAACCTCCGGCTACACAGACATTTAGGTTGCCGCCATACGGTGTTGATACCATCACAGAGATTAAAGCTGATCAGGATAATCAATCTCCTAACAAACAAAATGTCTCAAACAATAACTATCCCAGAGCTCAAGGCCAGAACATTGGAAATTTTATAACTGTAAGTATCCACATCCACTTACTTGATCCATATATTTTTGTGCTATATTAATTTTCTTGTAACAACATATAATTAATTTTCTTGTTTAATTTCTTTAGGATCGTCCATCCACAAAAGTCAAATCAGTTCCTGGTGGAGACTCTTCACTCGGCTACTTGTTTGGAGATAAGTGATATGTTCTTATTTCTCCCTATATATATATATATATATATATATATATAGATTTAGTTTGGTGTGATTTGAATAAAATGTAAAACTAAGGTGTTTAGTAATTTCCATTTAGACATGAAATGGATTTTACTCATCATGATAAGAATCAGTTTTAATACAGTCCATATATAATAAGAATCAGTTTGTATAATCAGTGTGTTACTAATATGTATTATTTCTATGGTGGGTATTGTGTTTATTATTATTATTATTATTATTATTATGAGAAATGATAAATGTACAAAACAATAATAAAATTGTGATAAAAATTAATCATAAAATTTACTTTTTAACGTATAATATAATACGGATATTTTGTGATCGATTTTTTACCACCCTTTAATTTTATCACATTTTGTTCATATATCATTACTCTATTATTATTATTTTATTTTATTTTCTTGACCAGATATGGAAACAATGCTAAAAAAAAGGTGAGAGACATTCCATTTAGTTTATTTCCATTCTTGGCATCACTTCCCAAACCAGTAATGTTAATTCAATATCCCAGTTATCAATACTTATTTATTATGCCTTTTTTATTCCTTTTAGACAGATTAATTATTTGAATATATAATCTTTTAGAATTGGTATGTTGATTGCTCTCAAGATGCCAATTAGGTCATGATGATCTATGTTTAAAACTTAAAATAAGAAAAAAGTTCTTCTTTTGGGTTCATGAAATGATTTATTTATTTATTTTTTAAATTCAATGGCCATGCAAGTGGAATCATGTAAACAGACACTTCATTGTTAGAGGTTCTTGCTGATAGCCAGCTATTTCAAGACCATGAATTATCACTTCTTCTTCTTTTTTTTTTTGGGTGAAGCTATAAAATTTTAAATACTTTTGAATGCCTTCTTTTCTTTTCATTAATTCTATTATTTATTGTTTATATTAGAAATAAACCTGGCTTTCATGGAGGAAATCAGCTTTCCTTGTAATATATTTGGACTATTTTTTCCTCCTGAGTAGTGTCATAGATATGGATAATTTCACGACTTGTTCATGGACTTTTAAACAATTTAATGATTCCAGTTCCAATTATAAAGATTAATTGATTTCTTATTGATGGCTATATGAACTTCATCAAGCCAAACTTCATGTAAATTAGGGTGCCTTTGTTTGGATTGGAAGCTAAGATGATTTTAAGTAACCCATATTGTATAATTAAAAACTTATAATATTTTTATTATTTTTGTCAAAAATATTATTTAGGATTCACACTTACTGTATACTTTCAATTTTTAGTTCACAACAATAATCTTTTTCGAGTACCACAATACCAAACGGACTCTTAATAAAAACAACAATTACTGAAAGGAAAAGGTTTAGGGATAGAATTACCCTCACACTAACCTTGAGAAAACTGAGTTATTCTTCTAAATATTATGATTAATTTTAGCTGAATAAGGGTAGGAAATAAAAGCATATACCAGTACTAGTGATAGATATATTAAAGTCGAGAAAATGAACTTTGAAAATTCTAACTCAAAACCCAACAAACTTATCTAATTCCAAGATACGATTTTGATCACCATGTTTTGTGACCACTTCTCATTTCAAGTTTTTGAGTTGCTTTGATAATATATGGCAAAGTATCACTCTCTTTTGAAGGTTATTTTGTGTCAAAAATATGTGGATCACCCTTAGATTTTTTCCCTCACTCGGCCATCTCACGTAATTTAGCAATCTGATCAGCCATCTCAAGTCTTTAGTTGCAGCCTCTCAATCCTGGTCCATGGCAGCACAGTTTCAGGTTTTCAGTTGGAAGTGTGGGAACCGGCATGCATGCATGAGTCATGCATATCTTTCCAGGAAACATCAACAATCAATCAACTTTTGAAGACAAATGAAGAAGTTTCCAAAACAACTTTAGGTGGTGATTGCCATATTTTAGGGATGGCTTTGAGTTAGAAAAAACGTATGGCACTGTAGCACACGTTTTTGCCCTATAAAAGGAAGATCGAATCTCAGTTGTTAGCATCCCAAAGTGTGTGTTGAGAGAGTGTTAAGTCAGGTTTTTGTTTTGTAAAGTTTAAACACTTGTACTATATTCTTGTAAGTAATAGGAACGATTTCAATTTTTCCTCAAACACATTCTAGAGTGATCAGAGAATCACAACAAGTGGTATCAGAGCTTTGGTTCTACTTTGGGGTCGTAAAATCGAAGAACGGAGCTCGGTTCGGAAAATTCGGGTTCCGGCAAAGTTGTCAAAAATTATTTTTGAGGATTCCATCTTCTAGTTCACGTCGAGACGGGTTCAGTGGTATTTTCCGGCGATCAAACAGACATCCGAGGAGCCCGCACGCGCCGAAGAGTGAAGCCCACTCTCGACACGCGCCACACGCGCGTCTGGAGGTTAAAGATGATTATGTGGTGTCCACATCCTCGCCACGTCAGCACACGTCAGTACCACGACATCATACAATTAGCAGCCACTTCAGCAACACATCATCCGCCATATCAGCGCCACGTGTCAGCCACGACAGCAAATCAGTCCAACTTTTTCCATGTATCAGCCACGTCAGCATCCTGAAAAATTTCACTGAGCCCTCTGAAGTCTTTGAAATTTACAATTTAGCCCCAGAAGTGTTAGAAATTCATAAATCAGTTCCAGAGTCGGATTTGGACCAACGAAGTGTCTAATCCACCATTTTCGACCGTTCCGGACGCAACGCTGACCTCCGATTTGTGAAATTCAGCCCTGATTTTAATCTATTTTCATTTTAAACTTTAAAAATTTAAATGAAAATGGAAGATTCCATTTATAGTGCAATGATCAAGCTGACATCAACTAATTACTCCCTTTAGAGACCTCGAATGATAGATTATTTACACTGTAAAGATTTGTTTGATGTTATCGAGGTGAAAAGAGTGAGATCAGAATCCGTTAAAGAGTATGACTTTAATAAACTCAATAACAGAACTCTGGGTCAGATTAGACAGTGAATCGGTCACAGTGTATTCCACCACAGAGCACATGATACAAATGCTTACGAAATATGGAGGAAGTTGGAAGACATGTTCCAGGCCAAAACAGCTCTGAATAAAGCTTTAATCATGAGGCGTTTGGTGAACCTGAAGTTACAAAGTGTAACTTCTGTTGCAGAACACACCAACGAGTTCTAAAGCCTGGTGAACCAGTTGTCTGTAGTAGACATGCAACTGGCAGACAAAGTTCAAGCCCTCTTGCTACTCAATTCTCTTTTCCTGATAGCTGAGAGACACTGATGGTTACTCTCAGCAACTCAGATCTAAGAGGCAAACTTACCATGTCTATGGTAAAAGATGCTCTGTCAAATGAAGAATTCAGAAGAAAAGACGTGGGCTCAGATCAAATAGAAGCTCTGGTCTCAAAGCATCGAGGAAGACAACAGGAGAAAAATCAAGGTAAAGGGAGAGACAAAAGCAAAAGTATGGGCAAATCCAAGGACGGGAGAAAGCCTACATACAAGTGCTTCCACTGTTGCATAGAAGACCACCTGAAGAAGAATTGTCAGAAACTGCAATGAGAACAAGGACAAGGCAATAACCAGCCGAAGAAGAATGATGCGGAGACACTAGTAATTACCAAAGGAGATGTAGCTATATGCTCCGGCTAGGAAGAAACATGCCTTCACACCGCAACTCAGGATGTCGAGTGGGTGGTAGATACTGCAGCATCCTATAACATCCTACCACGTCACTCCTCACAAGGATTATTCACAACATACAAAGCATGAGACTTTAGAACAGTGAAGATGAGAATACCAGTTGTTCTCAGATAATGGAAATTGGTGAAATACAATTACGGACAAATACAGGGTATACAATAACCCTGAAGGAAGTAAGACATGTTCCAGAACTTCGGCTCAACTTACTCTCGGGGATAGCCCTTGACAAATAGGGTTATGCTAGCCACTTCAGCAATGACACTTGGAGAATGATAAGAATGATAAAAGGTATCATAGTCATCGCATGAGGACATATTTATCGAACTCTATACAAGACTCGTGTGAAGATTTGTGCAGAAAGCCTCAATATAGCTGAACCGGAGGCTTCTCAAAATCTGTGGCACCGAAGACTCGGTCACATGAGTGAAATGAGTTGTCTACCTTGACAAAGAAAAATCTAATCTCTGTCTCCAAAAATATTGTCATGGATCATTGCAAACATTGTCTATTAGGTAAGCAACATAGAGTCTCTTTCAACTTCTCTTCTACAAGGAGATCAGAGTTACTGAGTCTGATGTACTATGATGTTTGTGGTCTCTTGGATGTAAATCCACTAGGCGGTAATAAATACTTTCTGACTTTTATTGACGGCACTTCTCGGAAGGTATGAGTGTATTTTCTGAAATCAAAGGATCAGGTCATTGACTGTTTCAAACTGTTCCATATCATGGTCGAGCGTGAAATATGGAAGAAACTGAAATATCTTCGCACAGACAATGAAGGTGAATACACTTCCGAGGAGTTTGATGTCTACTGCGGAAAACAAGGTATTCGACACGAAAGGACTGTTCTACGCACCCCACAACACAATGGTGTCGCTGAAATGATGAACCGCACCATTATGGAGAAAGTCAGAAGAATGATCAGCATGGCTAAGCTGCCAAAGCCATTCTGGAGAGAAGCTGTTTGTGTCGCCTGCTACCTGATCAACAAATCACCATTTGTACCGTTGAACTTTGAGATTCCGGAGAAAGTGTGGTATGGTAAGAATCCATCATATTCTCACCTTAGAACATTTGGTTGTTTAGCCTTTGCACACGTATCCAAGAAGCTCAGGCAGATGGTCGATGCTCGATGTAAGAACTACTTCATGCATCTTCATAGGCTATAAAGACAAGGAATTTGGATACATGCTATGGGACCCGAAGGAAATGAAGGTCATCAGAAGCATATATATAGTGTTTCTCGAAGACCAAATAATAGAAGACATTAAAAAGCCCAAGATGTCTTCTAATTACAGTGTCGACAAAGCTGATGCAAATCCAGACACAACCCCAGCACCAACACGAATGACCATAGATGATGATGGGGTGCAAGACATACCAGAAGCAGAACCGGAGGAGGAAGGTAGTGTTGAGCAGAGGGAGCTACAACCTGCTCCATCAGAGGATACAAGATCATCTACATATCTGGATGACGACATACCTCTATAAACTAGTGAACCTCCAGTACGAAGATCTGAGCGATGCCAGATTCCATCATCCAAATACTCAGGATCTGAAACCTTCAACGAAGCTGTATCTCATAAAAACAAATACAAACGGCTACACGCAATGGAGGATGAAATGGAATCTCTGCAGAAAAATAACACTTATGAGATAGTCAAGCTCCCATAAGGAATGAAGGCACTAAAGAACAAATGGGTGTTCAAGCTCAAGAAAGATGGCAGCAGAAATGTGATAAAATACAAAGCTCGGCTAAAAGTCAAAGGATTCATACAGAAAAAAGGAATTGACTTTGATGAAATCTTTTCACCAGTGGTAAAAATGGCTTCAACCCGAGTTATTCTAGGATTGGTAGCCAGTTTGAACTTGGAGCTTGAATAGATGGATGTCAAAACAATATTTCTTCATGGTGATCTGAATGAAGAAATCTACATGGGGTAGCCAGAAGGATTCAAGGTTTCAGGGAAAAAAACCTTGTTTGCAAGCTGAAAAAGAGCTTGTACGGGTTCAAGCGAGCACCGAGGCAGTGGTACAAGATGTTTGACTCATTCATGGTGGGTCAATGCTACAAAAGAACTGCAGCAGATCAGTGTGTATACATCCAGAGGTTTCCAGATGGAAATTTCGTTGCTCTTCGACTATATGTGGATTACATGTTGATTGTTGGACAAGAAGCAGCTAGAGAATGAACTCTTCAAGTCTTTTGACATGAAAGACTTAGGACCAGCTCAATAGATTTTGGGAATATAGATTGTTCGTGACAGACAGAACAAGAAGTTGTGGCTATCATAGGAGAGGTATATTGAACGGATTATCAGGAGGTTCGATATACAAAAAGCCAAACTAGTCATCATTCCACTAGCGCACCATTTCAAATTGAGTAAGAGTTTGTGTCCCTAATCCAAGAAAGAGATAGAGGATATGTCATCAATACCATATTCTTCAATTGTTGGAAGCCTAATGTATGCAATGGTATGTACCATGCCAGATATTGTACACGCAGTGGGTGTAGTGAGTTGTTTTCTCTCTAACCCTGGAAAGCAACACTGGGAGGCAGTCAAATGGATTCTCAGGTACCTCGAGGGTACATCAAAGTTTCGTCTGTGCTACGGGGGAGTTAATCCAATCTTGGAAGGCTATACATATTCAGATATGGCAGGAGATATTGATTGGAGGAAATCTACATCAAGTTTCATCTACACTTTTACATGGGGAGCTGTATCATGACTGTCAAGATTGCAGAGGTGTATTGCATTATCCACAACAGAAGATGAGTACATTGCTATAGCTGAGGTAGGAAAGGAAATGTTGTGGCTAAAGCGTTTTCTCCAAGAGTTAGGGATCAAGCAGACAAAATACAAGATACATTGTGACAGTCAGAGTGCTCTGGACTTGAGCAAGAACTTAATGTATCATTCCCGGACAAAGCGCATCGATATTCGTTATCATTGGATACGCGAGGTGATGGATCAACAACTGTTGAGACTAGTGAAGATCCATACAGATGAGAATCCAGTCGATATGTTAACAAATGTGGTTACTCGAGACAAGCTAGATTTGTGCAGAGACATAACCGGGATAGCTTTCAGATGATGATTGTTTCAGATGCAGCTGGAGGGGGAGAATTGTGGGAACCGGCATGCATGCATGAGCCATGCATATCATTCCAGCAAGCATCAACAATCAATCAACCTTTGAAGACTAATGAAGAAGTTTCCAAAACAACTTTAGGTGGTGATTGCTATGATTTTAGGGATGACTTTGAGTTGGCTATAAAAGGAAGCTTGAATCTCAGTTGTTAGCATCCCAAAGTGTGTATTGAGAGAGTGTTATATGAGGTTTTTGTTTTGTAAAGTTTAAACACTTGTATTCTATTCTTGTAAGTAATAGAAACGATTTCGATTTTTCCTCAAACACATTCTAGAGTGATCAGAGAATCACAAGAGGAAGGATAATATCATCATCCTTTGAAACGACTTTATCCAAGAACAAGTCAGCATCAGTTTCAAATTTATACCTCCTCTCGGCAGTGAACTTATTTGGCGCTGGCAACTTCGTATTTCTGAACAATGTGATTTTGACTCTCTTCTATTGATCCTGCAAGCCAACCCCATAAATGAAGATGCGGCTGGTTCTTTCTCACCTCAATTCATTAGGTTCTTTCTCAGTTAGCTCTTGCTCTTCTAATCTTCTTCTAAATGGTGCTAATTGGGAACGTTGGAAATTTGATTATATTTGGAAGGGGGTGGCTCCAAAAAAATCAATTTTTTTACTGGTTTGGTTGTTTGGGTAGACTTCAATCTAAGGAAGCTCTTTATAAAAGAGGCATATTGGATTTTAATCGTTGAGTCATCTAACCATCTTTTTTTTTCGTGCCCTTTTGCTTGGAATATATGGTATTGGTTTATGAATTGGTGGGGTATGGATTGAAAGTTCCAAGATAATTCCGAAGGCATGTTTTTTTTTGGGAAAATTCTTTTCCAATAATAAAAAGAAGAAAGAATTATTTGAGGTTTTGCTCATGGCTACATGTTGGTGTATTTGGCTTGAGCATAATTAAAGAGTTTTTAAGAATATATCGTTTCTGATCTCAAAAATATCTATGTGAAGATTCTCAGTATATCATCTAGTTGATTATCTGAGTATTATGAAGATGTAAAATTCTCAGGGTAAGATTTGTATTGCTCTCCTACTTTACTTGCATAATGGCTTTTTTTTTTATTCTCATGCAAGACTCTCTTTCTCAATTCACCTAGATGTTTTGTTTTGTTTAATAAAATTTTTACTCTTTTTTTTATCAAAAATTATATGGCAAAATATAATTTTCATTATGAAATATATATATATATATATATATATATATATATATATATATAAGTCAAATACCATGACTATATACCCTAATTATGTGATTGATATATAATCTTCCTTTTATATATTTCTTTTTTATTGTATAAATTGGCTTTTAAGTCACACACTAACTAAGAGATTTATTACTCTCTATATAGTTGACCAAATTCTTCAACTTCTTCCCTTAAAAGATAATTAACTAGAAGCTGATGATCTTAATTTATTGTTTTTGTGTCAATGATTTATATATTAATGTACACTTAGGTTGAGTGTTGGATCACTTCCTTGCCCAAGCATTAGGATAATCAACACATACAGTTGATTGGGGTATAAAATTAAAGTCTCAAATTTAAAGAAATTTTCATTTTTAAGAATTTTTCTTAGATTTTTAAGTGCATAATATGATTTTTATATAATTTATCTTTTACCGATAGGATCTTAATTATTTTAAGAACTCATATATATCCCAAAATTTAGGACAACTCATCGGGGCCACCCTATACATACATACACTGTGGAATTGACAGTGTAATATGAAATTGAAATCAAGTGTACATTAGATAGAAATTAAATGTTCGTTTGAGAGTACTTAAAATCATATCAAAAATATTTTCTTCAAGTTAAAATTAGTTGAAATCTTATAATAATATGTTCAAAAACGTTAATTAAACTGGACCTATTTTTCAAACGAAACAGAAACCAAATTATATGTTCTTTCTTTCTCTTCTTCTTCTTTTGGTGAGTGTTTTTTCTTAGAAATAGAATGATAATTAATTATTGCTTTGACTTGGAGGACTTTTTCGAATTAGTGAGTAATTTAGGTCCATATAATATTGAGTCTTGACATCATAATCACTAAAAAAAAGACCAAACTAGGTTGAACTAGGTTGAACTTGAATCAATGTAACATATTGAAATCAACTGCAGACCAAATTAAAAACCATTGTTTATGAAGTTTTGGTTTTCTTAGACATCATATTCACATTCTTTTGGCATTCGGTTCATCACAATTTGCTGGGTTTATCAATCTGTAAAAACTTTTTTGAGTCTTCTGATTTAAAGAGGAAGCTCGATGAGTATATCAGTTTAATTTGCATGACATAATTAATTATCTAATGGAGAACATTAATGTTAATTACTAATCACATTATTTTGATAGTAAATTGGGACAAAATTATCAACAAAATAATTTGACTATTTTGATAGTAACTAAAAAAATAAAATAAAAAATATCAAAAATACATAATTATAATTTGATGTTGATTTTATCTCCATTTAGTCCCGATTTAATATCTATATGTTACTCTTTTTTAAATATTATTTTTTTCTTATTTAAGTTGTGTATCTCTATTACTTGCATTTTCTTCGATCAATAATATAGAATCTGAATAGATGATTTAATGTCTATTACCTAATATTCATATCAAATAGAGACTGATAATTCATGTAAATGGGATTAATGAACTTGTATATAAATGATGTTTTTACTAGGGATGACATCGATAGGGTTTGGTATAGGTTTGTTAATAAAATAAAATATCAAACTCACAACATGATCATAATGGGTTTTATTTTTTATTATCAAACTAGTCGCTTTAACGGATTTAGATTTACATTATCAAATCCCGCATTAGTACCTATTGGATTTTACGGATTTTTAAATTATAGACACAAATATTAAAAAACACACACACTCTCTCATAAATATAAACAAGAAATTAAAATTTTAACATTAAATTAAATACACATAATACATCAATCTAACATAAATTTTCTAATTTAATCATGAAAGTCCAGAGTACTTATAACCGAAAACAAAAACAATTAAAAAAAAAATATCTACAAAATATCATTTAACAAACAGTAACATCAATATTTATCATCTCATTCAACACCGAGAGTAAAATCTTTATTTATTACTTTAGGCAGAGTTGTGTAAGGATTTTAGGAAAGCAAAAATATGATTTTAGTTTTTTTTTTTTCTTTTAAGTTTAAGGAATCATTATATATATATATATATATATATAGACAGTAAAAGAAAATATGAACATCATATCACTTTTATATATAGTATGTTGGTGGTATTTTCGGGCACAATGATATTTGAACAGTATGGTAGGGGTAGGAATGGTAACTTCCTTTTGACCAAGACCCTTAATGCCGACCCGGTCAGAAGGGTGTTGCCAACCAGATAACATGACATGTTCCGACAGTGAAGGTCGAGCACTTGATGGCAAATGGCCGACCACTTCAGCACTGCTGGTCGGATATTATTAGGTCGGTGGCAGTTTTCTCAGTTTAGAAGGCCATTATGACCGACCTCATGAAGACCGAGCAGATTGCGAGATATTTTCCACCACCTCATTCCTACCGGATAAGGTGATGGGACACCATTCTTACCGGATAAGGTGATGGGACACCATCCTTATTGGATGAGATGATGGGACTTAGTAATGATGAAGATAAGATATTTTCGGCCAAGTGGCCTTGGGGAAAGGAATTCCATTAATGAGTCCACATGGGTAGTGTTATCTAGAAGGGTGTAGGACACAGAAATCGGCGACGCTGTTTTAGGCTCGCGGCCTAGTTGGGAGTACGGAATAGCCCGCGGGGAACTAAACCGGAGAAATAACATGGAGTCGCCACCAGGTGTGAACTAGGACAAAGATTTAAGGCCGCACTCACCCCTCGCAAGGGAAGACCTCAAACCTGTTGGGTTCGGAATGGTCCATTACTTATGCCACTTGTAATGATGTGATTTGTGCAATATCTTAACCGAATCTACGCAACATACTCAAGAACAACCTATATCTAGTTCATGCTCATAAAGATAAATCCTATGTCTAAGTTTACATGCTTGGAAAGTAAGTCATCATAACACACGACAACACACGGCAATCTCATGAACATATTTCAATTATATAATGCGAAATGCAAACAACAACATAAACTTAATGCAAATTCCAAATGCAAAACGAATAATTAATCATGCTTTAAAATAAACAACTAAATCATGCTTAAAGATAAATAATATACTAGACTAAATCATGCTTACAAAAATAAATAACGTACTAGCAACCTAATCATGCTCAAATACATGGTTGGATGAAATGAAATATGTGTGTCTCTCAAATAGTACGTGGCGTTGTATCCCGAGTGCAAACCGCACTACCGTCCATTCGGATTCGACTACGGAATTTATGTCCGGGTTTCCATCTGAGATACCACAAAAGAGAATACGCATTCCGTTTATCCGAAATTCACATCATGCCTCAACAAACGACTCTCATGCGATAATATATTAAAATAAATAAAAGAAACGAAAGATAATAAGTAAAAAGGGTGCCATCAGGTCTAACCTCTTTTGTCGTCTCTCGAAAGCGCGTTACACGGCCGTCGAAAGGGAGAATGCTCTGTAATTTTTCTGGTTCACTAATCCAACGTTTCTCCTCGCTATTTCGCTATCTGGGCTGCTGTTTTCACTCCGTTTCGCTGCTGTTTTGTTGTATTTTCTGGTCACTGTTTTTGGTAATTAGGGGACTGTTTTGTGGGTTATTTGGAGGGTTATGGGCTGCGGTTTTGTCACTGTTTTGGGCAGTTTCTGGACTATTTTTCAGTGCAGTTTTGGGATAATTTCTGGGCAGTTTTCAGGCTTATTTTCACAGTAATTTGGCTGGAAAGTTTGCGGTAATTAGCTAAGCAGTTTCAGGGGTTTATTTGCATGGGAATAGGCTGTATTGGGAGGGCTTTTTGTGAGTGTTGGAGGGAGCTGGTTTGCGTGAGCGTTGAGTGGGCTTTAGGTTTGTGCGTGCAGCTTATGAGCGTGGAAGGGCAGGTGGCGTGCAGTGAAGGGTCTTGGCGTGAAGGTTTTATGACAGGCTACGAGTGGTAACGAATTGAAGGGCTTATGGTGCGTTGTTGTGGTGTGAAATTTTGGTCAACGTGGCTTTATGTGCAAGAGGGTTTGAAGGCTAGTAGCTTACGTGTTACTGTGAGAAGGCTAGTTGGCATGAATTTGTGGTTGTGGGGCGTGAGGCAGTTTGTGAATGGTTGTGGACGTGATGAGGGCAAGGGCACAGTTGCGTGGCTGATGGTTACGTGGTGTGGTTGCGTAAATGGGGCAAGTGGCGTTTGAAGGTGTGAGTTATGTAGAGGGGGGTTACGTGAATGAAGAGGCTTTGTTGTGATAATGAGCCAGGGTTTGAAAGGTGGGGTTGAAGGTTCTTTTTATAGGCAAATGGATGGGTTTACCTTGTTGGAGAAGGAATAGGATTTTGTGTATTAATGTGATATCTTATAAATTAGTATGTGATAAGAAAAAATCTTATAATTAGGGAAGTGATTTGATTTAATTTGATTTATTCTTTTTTAGTGAGGGATATGATTTACTTGAATTAGGAAAGTGTTTGATGAGATTTGATTTGATTTATTTAATTTGATTTAATTGGATTTGATTTAATTTAATTTAATTTGTAACATGTGTTTTAAATGTTTTAATTATTTGGATTGGGCTTTGGTGGGCTTGGTGTGTGACTTGCGGGGGTTGGGCTAAGGATGTGTTTTAAAACGGAGGTCCAACAAGCGAACCCACAGCTACTCCAGCGAATTAATTCCAACAAAAATGTCAATTATTGACTCTTCCCTTCCGACGTCCGTTTCCCGCGGCTTCCACAATTAAAGAGGTAGCGTCTCCATACGAGACTCATCATCGGGACTTATATACAAAAATGCAGTGCCTACAAAGGGGCTTAACACCACCTCTTTGTAAGGGTTGGTTGATTGATTAGCAAAGATGATTACTAGAAAGCTAGAGAGAATTATCATGTAAACACAAACAGCTCGGTTTCCACACTGATTGATCACAAAAGAGGTCGGCCGAGCACTTTTCAGTAATAAAATATCCATCTGTTTTGTGCCCGTGGACGTAGGTTAGATTCAATCCGCCAAACCACGTTAAAACTCTGTGCCGATCTGTGTGTTTTTCCACCTTCCACTAAGTTTGCTTTTGGTTTCCCAAAACCAAACAAATTCACTGTTGAAGGAAGGTTATCCCGGGAGCAATATTCCCTTATTACCCTTGATACGAAAATCAACCGTCAACAGTTGGCACCGTCTGTGGGGATCGAACAAAAAGCGATTGTCATAGTAGGACGATGGTGGAAGGTAGAGACCGTAGGTTGGTGAATAGTTTAACAGTAGAATGGATGGAAGGGGAAGGAATGGGAAGAAACAGATCAGAACGGGAGAAAGAAATGGTTCGTATGGAAAATGGTTGTCAGCAACAGAAGCTTTTCTTTTTTGAGTTGTGGAATGGAATGTAAAAAGGTTAGCCAACGGCCATCCGCCCAGGTTGAGTTGTGGAATGGAATGTAATATGGTGGATGGGAGATGTCTGTTGGCGGCGGCTGACCAAGTTCCTCTGTGGGAAGGTGTTGCGCTTGCGCGGCCTGTAAGAGTCCTCAACTCTATAGGTTGGTGGTGCTCCACGATCCAACTAGGAGCTAGTCAGCCAAGGGCATGGGATGACGTCCCTAAAGCCCCCTTCAATTGGTGTGGTGGTCTCCCCGAACGAGAAGAAAGACTGTAAAAAGTACGCTGGAGAACTACAATGAGCAAAGACTGAAGACCTCGGCTAGGCCTCCAGATTTTCTCAGGATATGTAAGATCTTGGGAAAATGCATGGTTAAAGGATGCCTATGGAGAGCTCAGCACGGGGGATCTTGTCGGCATGTCCTGGAAGCAAGATCAGATCAGGAGGATCTGCAGAGGCCCTGACGCGAAAAGTAATTTGCCGGTGCCGGTGAAGTTTACAAGTACGGCATACGCATCGGGAGTTCTCGGAGCTTGGTTTGGAGGATATGGTCGGACCGCAAAACAAGGAACATAAGAAAGCATTGTAAAAGCATCTCTTAAAATATCCCACAAAGAGTTGTAAGAATGGCAGCAGGTTTTTTAAATATGAATAAAACTCTCTCTTTTTTTAAGAAACTTGTCTATCTTGCTTGTTTGTTACTTAAATGCGAAAGTTATTTTCATTATTTTTGGGACGTGCTCGATGCGAAGGGGTGATCGATGGTCGGGAAATGCACCAAACCTGTGGCAAGCCAAACACTAGTGTCATTATCAAACCCCCAGATGGAAG
The DNA here is from genome assembly GCA_019454045.1 of Zanthoxylum bungeanum. Classification (NCBI taxonomy): domain Eukaryota; kingdom Viridiplantae; phylum Streptophyta; class Magnoliopsida; order Sapindales; family Rutaceae; genus Zanthoxylum; species Zanthoxylum bungeanum. Next base: position 1,020,398 of record SKCR01007838.1, on the reverse strand, counting down.
TGCGACGACCTGGCTCCTTTCATTTTGAGTGGATTCAGATCGCTTCAAGGGATGAAATGCATGTGCGAAGCGCGTGAACCCCTCGTGGTAGTATCAGACTCCCGAGGTCGGAGCGTAACTACCTAATGACTTGCATTTTTGAGGGACACTGCGGGATGACGTCGCGGGGAGGGAGTTCCCCCATGAAACAATCTGCCTAACCGAGTCGGCAGCAACACCTCGAGATGGAGACCGCGGGGAGGGAGTTCCCCCGTGAAGTAATCTGTCTGACCAAGTCGGCAGCAACACCTCGGGATGGCGACCGCGGGGAGGGAATTCCCATGTGAATCAATCTGCCTAGCCGGGTCAGCAGTATCACCCCGGGATGGCGACCGCGGGGAGGGAGTTCCCCCATGAATCAATCTGCCAAACCGGATTATGGGAGGCGACTGCGGGGAGTGTGTTCCCGTAGGTTTAGCTTGACCGCTTGGATCAGGAGAAGCATGGCACGGGGAGGTCTTTGCTCTCGTGGCGTATGCAGGCTCCAGAGCCGCCTAGCATGATAAGTTCTTTTGCCCTTAGGGTCTCGGCCGCTCATCGATCCATATCTCGGCTTGCCGGGACACTGAATTGTAAGATTCAGAGTTATGTTTTGGAGGCACCAGGTAGGACGCTACCTCGGGGCCCCCGTGTTGATAACTATACTTATTTTTATGGAGTATGTGCTAAGTCATCTCCACTGTTTTCGTCTTGTCTTACTCTTGTTTTGATTTTACCGATTCGTGGAAAAGGGGACGCCCGTGTCATGTTTCGACTACCATCGGCTCGAGGCTGGATTCGTTCCGCCGAGGCCTTATGGTTTATTCGGCTCGGGGCTGGATTCGTTCCACTGAGGCCTCTGTGTGCCATCGGCTCAGGGCTGGATTCGTTTCGCCGAGGCCTTATGATTTATTCGGCTCGAGGCTGGATTCGTTCCGTTGAGGCAACATGGTTATTCAACTCGGGGTCGAGTTATGTCCCACCGAGTCAGCCTTTCGGTCGGGGGATGTAACATTCCCCTAGAGCCAAGTGTTTCGATCAGCTCGGGGTCGGGTTTTGTCCCACCGAGTCAGCTTTTGGTCTGGGGACGTAACATTCCTCAGAGCCAAGTGTTTCTCTCAGCTCGGGGTCGGGTTATGTCCCACCGATTCAGATTTTGGTCCGGGGACGTAACATTCCCCCAGAGCCAAGTGTTTCTCTCAGCTCGGGGTCGGGTTATGACCCATCGAGTCAGCATTTTGGTCTGGGGACGTAACATTCCCCCAGAGCCAAGTATTTCTCTCAGCTCGGGGTCGGGTTATGTCCCACCGATTCAGCTTTTGTTCTGGGGACGTAACATTCCCCCAGAGCCAAGTGTTTCTCTCAGCTCGGGGTCGGGTTATGTCCCACCGAGTCAGCCTTTTGGTCTGGGGACGTAACATTCCCCCAGAGCCAAATGTTTCTCTCAGCTCGGGGTCGGGTTATTTCCCACTGAGTCAGCCTTTTGGTCTGGGGACGTAACATTCCCCCAGAACCAAGTATTTTCTCTCACCTCGGGGTCGGGTTACGTCCCACCGAGAAGCTTATCATCGGCTCAGGAACGGAGCGTTCCCCCATGGCCGGATTCAAAATTGATCGAGCTCAGAATTTCTCCTCACATCCAGATTCGGAAGAGCAAGTTAGCGGATAGAAGAGGAAATCATACAAAGTACGAAAGGCAGAGCGGTCAGAGATAAGCAAGGGAAAGAAAATTACAGATATTCCTGCAAAGGCACAAGTATATTGTTTATTACAAAGAGCCGCCTCGGGTTCACCCTCGTTCATCAGCCCGCACAAGGGCGATGGGTTCAACTCGATCAGTTTCGGGAAGAAGGATCTCTGATATAGGCACGACAAAAGGGATGTCAGTTTCGGTCTGAATGATAAGAGGAGCTTCGTCTTCTGTTGGGACGGCTACCTAAAGGTTAAATTGGGAATTTGCTTCAAGACCGAGAATCGTTTGGATGAGCGTCAGAATTTTCAGTAACCAAGCACATGAAGATGGCAAGAAAACCTAATTGAATAGCAAAGACAGTTTCTCTGCGATTCCTGTAGTGACCACCGACCGGTTGATTGACACCATCTTTTTTATAGTTCCCGACATCAACTCATTAACTCATTGATATCGAGAATTAGGGGACGGATATTGGTGGTATTTTCGGGCACAATGATATTTGAACAGTATGGTAGGGGTAGGAATGGTAACTTCCTTTTGACCAAGACCCTTAATGCCGACCCGGTCAGAAGGGTGTTGCCAACCAGATAACATGACATGTTCCGACAGTGAAGGTCGAGCACTTGATGGCAAATGGCCGACCACTTCAGCACTGCTGGTCGGATATTATTAGGTCGGTGGCAGTTTTCTCAGTTTAGAAGGCCATTATGACCGACCTCATGAAGACCGAGCAGATTGCGAGATATTTTCCACCACCTCATTCCTACCGGATAAGGTGATGAGACACCATTCTTACCGGATAAGGTGATGGGACACCATCCTTATTGGATGAAATGATGAGACTTAGAAATGATGAAGATAAGATATTTTCAGCAAAGTGGCATTGGGGGAAGGAATTCCATTAATGAGTCCACATGGGTAGTGTTATCTAGAAGGGGCTTAGTACCGCCTCTTTGTTAGTATAAATAGAATGGGGAATACATTTGTAAGGGTTGGTTGATTGATTAGCAAAGCTGATTACTAGAAAGCTAGAGAGATCTATCATGTAAACACAAACAGCTCGGTTTCCACACTGACCGATTACAAAACAGGTCGGTCGAGCACTTTTCAGTAATAAAACACCCATCTGTTTTGTGCCCGTGGACGTAGGTTAGATTCAATCCGCCAAACCACGTTAAAACTCTGTGTCGATCTGTGTATTTTTCCACCTTCCACTAAGTTTGTTTTTGGTTTCCCATAACCAAACAAATTCACTGTTAAATGAAGGTTATCCCGGGAGCAATATTTCCTTATTATCCCTGAGACGAAAATCAGTCGTCAACATAGTAGTTTTAGCTTAGCAGACCATCATTGACTAAGTCCATTAGAAGATGATAACAATACCTGAATGTTGATAGAACTATATCCGAAAGCCGTGAGAATAAGGTCCATAGACTAATAGAATCAAGTTCAAATGCTAATAATTACATGAATTCTTTATTCAGTCTCGCCACTGTGAGAAATCAAACTCAATATATACTTATGAAGTATGGGTGTTTTGATCAAGTGAGTTAATACGTATCGATGATTTTAGGTTTAATTATTTAAAACACATGTATTTTGATGTTTCAATAAATAATTAATTTAAACTTTTATAAAAACACTTAAATTAAATATCCATTGGTATTTAGTTATGACTAAATTCGTACTAAATGGATTTTATTTTAAATTACTAAATTAATCCACTAAAATACTTACTAAATACTACTCATTAGAAAGGTGATTGTGGGTTTATGGGTTTGTGTCCGAAATTCATATCCTAATTTATACATGGTGTGAATACCGTATTTTTCTCCCACTGTGGGTGGATTTATCATCACCCTTCTTCTAACTTCTAGAGCTTATCCTTTTGGATATTTTTAGAGAAATATTTTTTAATGACATTCTATTATCATTTATGATTCAAGCTGATGTAAATTTTGAAAATATATTATAATATACAACTGTTTAAAATAAGAATATCACAAAAAATATCCTTATAAAATTATTGTATTTTTTTCCTAATACCAACCGAAAAAAAAAAAAAGCTTCTATTTCAATGTCGGAGGGAGGGAACGAGGGATATTGAGAAAATTGATTTTAAAGTATTTGAATTTATCTTGATAAAAATATAAAATATAAAAAGACACATGGTCGACTCTAGGCTTGGTGGCCTCATTGCCACTAAATTATTGGTATACATTAATGCCCATGAGCCAATACTAGAAGTGGTACTCGTGGAATCCACAAAGAAAATGACTTCCCTAAGAATATTCTTTCTATTGATTGGCTTACCTAAAAGTTGCCCGTGAATGATCCTTCTTCTGAATTTAGTGCAAATTTTGTTGGTCTCTTTCTTTCAGTGGAGTTTTATTTGTGAGATCCACATGGATCCCGTAGAAAGTGTGCCCATACACATCGCAGGAAAAAAGAACATGACCCAGAAATTAATTATTGAATAAGATGTGTGTGAGATTACATGTTCTGCTAACTTGGCCCGTGAAGCTAAATAGAACTTCGGTCACGGGATGCCATGCCAATGAATCCTGACAAAAGTATCACCAGCAATTGCTTTCAAGTTTCTACTTCTCGATCAATAAGCCTAAAAACTATAGCAGCCAGTATCAGATGATAAGTCTTTTTGTGCCATTTGCTTTGCAATTGATGCTTACAATGTGACCTCATTTATAACCCTTTTGCTTTACAATATTAAGAATAGGAAACGTTGGAAATTACGCCGCCAAATGACTCGATCTGAACTTAAATAGAACAGAATAAGTAAAATTCCCGATTGTCCCAGATTCGTACAACAAATGCACCATCTTGACTCGAACCTAAGACCCACAATCAAGTTCTAATTCTTTTGCCACCAAAACACACCCCTAGGGACTGCAGTTTCTTTTTTTCCATTTTCCCATTTTCCTTTTTATGCGTGTACATATAAAACTGCTGGCAGTTTTTTGGGCTATTTTATAAAACAGGGCAAGTGGAGTAGTGGGCATATGCTTTATGTAGTGGCACAACACAATGGATTCCTTGTATCATATGTTCAAAATCATTTTTATCAGACCTTTACACATGGGAATTCAAACTTAGCTACTTATTTATTTATTTATTTTCGAAAATTTTAGATAAAACCTAACTCAGAAATCCAAACTCGATGAGGTATTCGGTCTGTTTAATCCCTGTTTCATTGCATATAATTATTAATTAAATGGGAAAAATGATTACAATACAATACTATCTGATATAACACTAATTGTGTACATGTATAGATGACGGCGGATAAAATATCTGTAACCGACCGAAACCTCATACCCGCAACTTATCCATTGTAGAAAATTCTCTAAATAAAAAGGTACATGAAATAGCCATCTTCAAACACATTTTTCAGGTTTTTCTATGCTTCCATTAATTGCATGTTTATTATTTATTTGTTATTTGAATTATGCATGAATTACAACACATCCACCAACATCCACTAATTGAGTATTAGATGATATACATATGACAATCTTTATCACACTTCAAATATGTAACTTTTTTTCCTCTAATTAGTCCATTTTCTCATAAAATAAAACAGAATGACTCTTGTTGAAATTTATGGGCCTAACTCAACCCAAAAGCCAGCTTGAGAGTTTAAGGTTGCCAAATGTTTATATTTTGAGTTTAATTATTTATCCCAGCCGATTTGAGATATTTTCCTCAACACTCCCTCTCACGTGCAAACCAGTCTTTTGCCTGGTTCATGTCACGTGGACAGGTAGTGTGGGTCCACTCGTACATGAGTGTGGCTCTGATACCATGTTGAAATTCATGGGTCTAACTCAACCCAAAAGCCAGCTTGAAAGTTGAGGGTTGCCCAATATTTATATTTTGAGTTTAATTATTTATCTCAGCCGATATGAGATATTTTCCTCAACAACTCTTGTCAATATTGTGCTTAAAGTCCTGACTCCTGAGTCTCATCCTATATAAATACTAAACAATTTCAATAGACTTTAGACTCATCCAACAAGCTAGAGCCACCTATCATTTGTTCAATGGAGTCGTTGAAAAGTCCCAGAAGAACTCAGGTAATGATTCTTCTATCCTATTTGTCTTTCCAAATGCCCTTTATGCATTTCTACAAAAGTTCCAATTTTAAATAAATCCATGCAGGCAATTTATGTCATATTATTACTTGGTGTTATGGTTTTGTTGAATACAAATGGAGTTGAGAGTAGAAGAGGCGGAATCTCAGGCTGCTTTGAGTACTCAGCAATAAGTTGCAGAGCCCACAGTGCATCATTGGATGATTTTGGAGGTGTTGGTGATGGAGTCACATCAAACACAAAGGCTTTTAAGGATGCAATTGATCATTTGAGTCAGTTCTCGTCAGATGGAGGATCCCAATTATTTGTTCCTCCTGGAAAATGGTTGACTGGAAGCTTCAATCTCACCAGCCATTTCACTTTGTTTCTTCACAAGGATGCTATTCTTCTCGCTTCTCAGGTTAGCCTCAGCTCAATTGTTCCTTTTAACTGACCATATTAGTTTTGTTCACTGTGTATTTTTTTCCTTTAAAATGATAACTTGTCAGGTTTCGGATGTGGGATTTTTTTTAAGGTAAAAAAAACCAACATGTGTAATGAATCTAACAAAATAGAAACGCATTCTGTAGCAATTTCCCAGCAGTTAATAGTTAAAATGTCATTCACATGAACTGACTCACAAAGAATGTGGTCCTTTTGTTTCAGCAGTTAATCTGAGTCTTGAATACTGGAGTCAGTCTCTTTAAAATTGTTTTATTGTTAATAAATACCATCTTTATACCTGCATCTCCTGTTAAACACTCATTTCAGGCTTGCTGTTTAAAGAAAAATAAGCTCTAAAAGTTATGTTTAGGAACACTCGCCACATCACCATAGCCGTCTTATCCTCTTGGTCTAAGACTATTTTTATATTTTTGAGGTCTTTGGTCATAGCATAACATTACGATGAAAAAATTTGGAGACCTTAACTATTAGTTATTTAAAAAAAAGCCGGGCCTATAAGTGGACCGCCTAACTGTTGTGATTCACCGATCACTTTAGAGAAGATTTGAGGAAAAACCGAAATCAATATTATTACTACAAGAATAATACACAAGTTTTACACAAAGAAAACTCACAAAAAACCTCACTCTCTCTCAAGCTCTCTACTTGGAGCTTACACACTTTGGGATTCTCTCAATGGCCTCAAAATGTTCAGATTTATAGTGCTGTGAAAACGTGTGCACTGTTCACACGTTTTCACAGCTTGCTTCCACACACCTCACACACTTGCATGAGTTGGCTTCCTTTCACAGCCACTTTCGGTGGACAAGGGTTTACAGCTTGCTGAAGCTGGCAACCAACAAATCTCCCCCTCGGTGAAGATTTCTCAAAATCTGAGCCGACCATCGATTATCCAAAAACGGATCCTCCAAAGGATCCTCCCCTGGCTGCATCTGTATGACTGCCTACGTACCCCGAGTTGGGATCAAGCCAATCGTAGTTCTCTGTATCATCTGAAAGCTATCCCAGTTATGTCTCTGCACAACTCTAGCTTGTCCCGATCATCGTCATGTCGGCTGTGTCTCTGCACAACACACTTCACTGCATCTCTGTACAGTGTGCTTCTGCTATGTCTCTGCATAGTACAATCCACTGCGTCTCTGCACAGTAATCTTCTGTCGTGTCTCTGCACAGTTTTCTTCTGTTGTGTCTCTGCACAGTTTTTGCCCATTTGTTCCTCAGTGCCTTCTTGCCTTTGGGAAACTCTCTGGCTCCCCCACATCAGTAAGCATAATATATTCGGATCCCGGATATCCGGTTGATGGAATCCTGCCTCGCTCAGATCTTCTTGTCTGAGGTCCACTGGTTTCAGGAGGTCTGTCATCATCCATCTCTGTGAATGATCTTGCAGCTTCTAGTGGAGTGGGTTGCGGCTCCCCCTGCTCAACACTTTCTTCTGTAATCTCCGATGGAACAGGCTGTGACTCCCCCTGCTCAACATCTCTATCTGCCTCCTCTGGTTCTGCTTCTGGAATTTCCTCGTGCACCATATCTGTGGCTAATTGTGCTGGTGCTGAGTCTGGATTTCTGTTGGCACTGGATTTGGAAGACATTCTGGGCATTTCAATGTCTTCAATTGTTCGGTCTTCAAGAAACTCTACTTCCTGGCTTCTGATGACCATCTTTACCTTCGGATCCCATAGTCTGTATCCAAATTCTTCATCTCCATGGCCTAGGAATATACATGGAGTTATCCTTGCATCGAGCTTCTCCCTGAGCTCATTGGATACATGCACAACGGCTAAACAACCGAATACTCTAGGGTGAGTGTAGGAGGGATTCTTACCAGACCACACTTTCTCCGGAATCTCCAAGTTCAACGGTTCAGTTGGTGATCTGTTGATCAGGTAACAGGCAGCACGAACAGCTTCTCCCCAGAATGGCTTTGGCAGCTTTGCCATACTGATCATTCCTCTGACTTTCTCCATAATGGTGCGGTTCATGTTTGCAGCGACACCATTATATTGTGTAGTATGTGTAACAGTTCTCTCATGTCGAATGCTATGTCTCATGCAGTAGGCTTCGAACTCCCTGGAACTGTACTTGCCTCCATCGTCTGTGTGAAGGCACTTCAGCTTCTTCCTGTTTCATGCTCTACCATAGCGTGGAACAGCTTGAATTGATCTAGGACCTGATCCTTCGTCTTGAGGAAATACACCCAGATTTTCCGTGAAGCATCATCGATGAAAGTCAGAAAATACTTGTTACCGCCCAATGAATCAACCTCCAAGGGACCACAAACATCAGAGTGCACCAGACTGAGCAACTCTGATCTTCTCTCTGAAGAGAAATCAAATGAGACTCTGCGTTGCTTACCAATTGAGTAGTGGTTGCAAGGACCTCGTGCAGCATCATTGGTAAGCTCCTTCTTGTTCAGGGTAGACAACCCTCTCCCACTCATGTGTCTGAGTCTCCGGTTCCACAGATTTTGAGAAGCCTCTTTTTCAGCTACTTTGAGGCTGTCTGCACAAATCTTCACATGAGTCTTGTATAGTGCGCCGCAAGCATGTCCTCGGGCGACAACCATGACACCTTTCGTCATTCTCCATGTGCCATTTCTGAAGTGATTTTCATAGCCCTGTTTGTCAAGAGCTATCCCCGAGAGTATATTCAGCCGAAGTTCTGGAACATGTAGGACATCCTTCAAGATCAATGTACACCCGACATTTGTCCGCAACTGAATATCACCAATTCCTACTATCCCAGAGGAACTGATATTTCCCATCTTCACTGCTCCAAAGTCTCCCGCTTTGTATGTTGTGAAGAAATCTCTGTGAGGAGTGACGTGGTAGGATGCTGCAGTATCTACCACCCACTCAACATCTTGGGTTGCGTTGTGAAGGCATGTCTCTTCCTGTATGGAGCATATTGCTACATCTGCTTGGACAACGACCAGTGTCTCTCCTTCGTCATTCTTCGGCTGGTGATTGCCTTCTCTTTGCTCTCGTTGCAGTTTTCGGCAATTCTTCTTTAGGTGGCCTACAATGCCACAATGGTAGCACTTATAGGTAGGCTTCCTTCCATCTGAGGATCTACCCCTGGTTGTGCTTCTGACTCTCTCTCCGTCTCTTCCTTGATGTCTTCCTCGAGTCTCTGTGACGAAGGCTTCTGTCTGTTCTGAGCCAACATCTTTTCTCCTGGACTCCTCATTCGACAGGGCATCTTTTACCATAGGCATGGTAACTTTATCTCCTGGAGCGGAATTGCTGAGAGTAACCACCAATGTCTCCCAGCTATCAGGAAGGGAACTGAGTAGTAAGAGGGCTTGTACTTCATCTCCCAGCTGCATGTCTACTGCAGACAGCTGATTCACCAGGCTCTGGAACTCGTTGGTGTGTTCTGCAACGGAAGTTCCACTCCGTAGCTTCAGGTTCACCAAACGCCTCATTAACAGGGCTTTATTCCGAGCTGTCTTGGCCTGGAACATGTCTTCCAGCTTTATCCACATCTTGTAAGCATCTGAATCCTGTGCTACATGGTGGAAGACACTGTGACCGATCCACTGCCTAATCTGACCCAAAGTCTTGTTGTTGAGTTTATTCCATTCATACTCTTTAGCAGACTCTGGTTTCACTCCCTTAAACTCGATGACATCAAACAGATCTTTACAATGCAAAAAATCTATCATCCTAGGTCTCCAGAGGGAGTAATTAGTGGCAGCCAGTTAATCATTGCACCAGAATGAGAATCCTCCAACTCCATTTTAAGTTTTAAATTTTAAAATGGGAATACCCTAAAATCGGGACTGAATTTCACAAATCCGAGGTCACCGTTGCGTCCGGAACGGTCGAAAATGGTGGAATAGACACTTCGTTGGTCTAAATCCGACACAGGGGCTGATTTGTAAATTCCTAAAAGTTCTGGGGCAAAACTGTAAATTTCAAAACTTCAGGGGGCCAAATGAAATTTACCAGGCTGCTGACGTGGCGCTGACGTGGCAGGTGGGACCCACTTTGCTGACGTGCGGCTGACGTGGCGCTGACGTGGCAGCTGATGTGGCGCTGACGTGGCAGATGACGTGGCGCTGACGTGTCGCTGACTGGGCGCTGACGTGGCGGCTGACTCGGATCGTCTTCAACCTTCAGGCGCGTGAGGCGCGTGTCTGCGAGTGGTGGCGCGTGGGATCTTACTGTCTGGCGCGTGCGGGCTCCCTGTACCTTCGTTTGATCGCCGGAAAATACCACCGTGCTCGTCTCGACGTGAACTAGCTGATGGTATGCTCAAAGTTGATTTTTGACAACTTTTCCGGAACTCGAATTTTCCGAACCGAGCTCCGTTCTTCGGTTTTTCGATCCCAATGAAGAACCAAAGCTACTGATACCACTTGTTGTGATTCACCGATCACTTTAGAGAAGATTTGAGGAAAAACCGAAATCAATACTATTACTACAAGAATAATACACAAGTTTTACACAAAGAAAACTCACAAAAAACCTCACTCTCTCTCAAGCTCTCTACTTGGAGCTTACACACTTGGGATTCTCTCAATGGCCTCAAAATGCTCAGATTTATAGTGCTGTGAAAACGTGTGCACTGTTCACACGTTTTCACAGCTTGCTTCCACACACCTCACACACTTGCATGAGTTGGCTTCCTTTCACAGCCACTTTCGGTGGACAAGGGTTTACAGCTTGCTGAAGCTGGCAACCAACACTAACTTATCTATAACTAGGACCAATAGCATGTTGTCCTACTAATGCTAACTATATTTATAATAATATCTATGAGAAAAACAATTATTAATAATTATAATGGTTATAAAATATGATTACAAGATGATGATGTAATGATATGTATCACTTTCTAATCCAAATTGATAATTATTTTATCTTTCCCCCCCTCAATTTGCTTAGGATGAGAGTGAATGGCCTGTGATTGAACCTTTGCCTTCGTACGGTAGAGGAAGGGATACAGAAGGTGGAAGGTATATCAGTCTTATTTTTGGAACCAACCTCACTGATGTTGTCATAACAGGTATCAGTGAATCAATCACAAATGAATTTTCTAAACTATATGGTGAATTTTTATTTAGGGCTACATAAAACCTCGTGCGCTGGGCCATCCTATATGATGAATTTTATGTGATTAGTTAGGATTACAGGAAAAATTTTGAATTTCAGGGGCCAATGGAACTATTGATGGTCAGGGTGAGCCCTGGTGGAGAAAATTTCGCGCTGGCGAGCTTAATTATACCCGTCCTTATCTTATTGAAATCATGTACTCACAGAATATTCAAATATCCAACCTCACATTGTTTAATTCTCCATCCTGGAATGTTCATCCAGTTTATAGCAGGTTACTTTCTGCCTCTTTAGTAGCTAATTACAGTAACTAAACTTGTCTATGAATCATAGTTGAGTTAATGCGTATTATATGTTTCTTTTTTGTTCTAAAAGTTGCTGCTATGGACTGCAGTAATGTAGTTGTTCAAGGCATTACAATCCTAGCTCCAGTGACATCGCCGAACACTGATGGTATTAATCCAGGTTAGTACCCAGAAATTTTTTAAACCAGTTGATAATGGAACACACATAAAAGATTTAGTAACTAAGTATGTTTTGGTGAATACTATATTGTGATTCTCTGATAACTCTAGACTGTATTTGAGGAAAAACCGAAACCTTCTATAACTGACAAAATCAACTCCACCGAAAGTTGATAATCCTCAGTCCTCACATGCATGGAAGCTTCTCTTCATGCATGGCGGCTGGATTCATTACATACTAAGCAACTGTTTGATTTTATTTTCAGATTCTTGCACAAACACCAGAATAGAGGACTGCTACATTGTATCTGGTGATGACTGTGTTGCAGTTAAAAGTGGCTGGGATCAGTATGGTATTGCTTATGGGATGCCAACAAAACAGCTAGTTATCAGACGCCTTACGTGCATTTCTCCATTCAGTGCAGTGATTGCTCTGGGCAGTGAGATGTCTGGTGGGATCCAGGACGTTCGGGCAGAAGACATCACAGCCATTGATTCTGAATCAGGGGTCAGGATCAAAACTGCTGTAGGAAGAGGAGGATTTGTGAAGGACATATATGTGAGAAGAATGACTATGAAAACAATGAAATGGGCATTCTGGATGACAGGCAATTACGGTTCTCATCCTGACAATAACTATGATCCGAATGCGCTTCCTGTGATTCAGAATATCAATTATCGCGACATGGTTGCTGAGAATGTGACAATGGCAGCGAGACTGGAAGGGATTGCTGGGGATCCTTTTACTGGAATTTGCATGTCAAATGTTACCATTGAGCTAACCAAGAAGCCTAAGAAACTTCAATGGAACTGCACTGATGTTGCAGGAATTTCTAGTGGTGTGACTCCTAAACCATGTGAGTTGTTGCCGGATCAGGCACCGGAGAGGACCACAGAATGTAATTTTCCTGAAGATAGGTTGCCAATCGAGAACATTGAAGTTCAAATGTGCTCCTACAGAGCAAATTACTTGTGACACGAATTGATTTACTATTATTTGTAAGGAATTTCAGTCCCTATTTGGAAGTATATGATAAATCGCAAAACCTATACTTGTCCGTTAATGTGACTACTTAATTTCTCTCTTTATGACGAAAAATTCTATTATGTAACGGTTTTTAGCTGTTTTCACTTATTTTGCAAGCACCTATTCTAATATGTAATTGTCTCGGTGATTTTACCTACTCCGTTTAAGTTTGATTTAGGGTAATTTAACGGTGGGATTTAAAAAAAAAAAAACATAGATTGTGTAAAACAGTAGGAAGTATGCTTCAATATTAATGAACCTCATCTAGCAGCCCCAAAAATCATACCTCAGTGATAAGTCTGAGCTGATGGAAGTAATCTTTCCAAGGAAACAAGGGTTCTCGGGTCATAATTTCTTAACATATATCATTAGCAAAAATGAATTCCACCCTTAAGTTTTAGCATATATCATTAGCAAGTGAGCTTCTAGTCCATTCTTGGCCAGCAAAGAGGCAATCGTTATAACCAAAAAAAATGAATAATTTTAAGGGTGAACAAGAATTTTGGTCAACAAGCGACTCGACCTGCTCGAGTTTGAGAAGTATAAATTATGATTTCGGGTCAACCCAACCTGACCTGTAAAAATCGGTTTGGATCGCGGGTTTAGTATAAAAAATTGGGTTTGACCCGACTCGTGCATTATCAAATTTGTACCATTAAAAAAATATATCACATATTATTCCGACTCGCTAACCCGCGCCAATTCAACCCGATCCACTTAGATTACTGGTTCTAAATTTCGAATTTGGGATATACATTATCCGATGACCCAACCCATTTCGAAGACCGTTTGGGTTAGGTTGGCGGAGTTTGGGCTTCAAACAGATTTCGAAGTGATGTTAAATTTAATTTCATATCATATACTAATTAATTTCTAATTAGATTTGATTGCGAAAATTTTCACGATCCCTTACGATTAGTACGACGTCGTTGAACGAAGAGTCGCGATTGTCAAATAAAAATAAATAAAAAAATAGGAAGCGTCTAGATCCCGCGTAAACCGATTCCAAAACATTCCAGTTACTACTGCTCCTCTCACTAATTTAGAAAAGAAGCTCCCAGAACCTCTCCGTCTCAGCTCCCTATAAAAATCACAACTCGTACCGTCTCCTATATCAATCGATTAAAGATTCTCTGTGTTCTTACAGACGCAAAAACAATTCCATTAAACGCCGTCGTATTCCTGCTCTTTTCTCGTCTCTCTGTTTCTTTTGATCTTTTCAGTGTTTTTTTTTTTTTTTTTAAGAATCAATGGCTGACGTGCACATGAGAGAAACTGAGACCTTCGCTTTTCAGGCCGAGATTAATCAGCTTTTGAGTTTGATCATCAATACTTTCTACAGCAACAAAGAGATTTTCCTGCGTGAACTCATCAGCAACTCCTCTGATGTACGTATATATATATATACACACACACACATGACTCATAACGTGAATTTTCTTTTTATTTTTCTTTTCAGAACAAAATTTGTTTACTTTTAATTTAATGGTTTTGATATTGTAGGCGCTTGATAAAATTCGATTTGAGAGCTTAACTGACAAGAGCAAGCTCGATGCTCAACCAGAGCTCTTCATTAGGATTGTTCCTGATAAAGTCAACAAGACACTCTCAATCATCGATAGTGGCATTGGCATGACCAAAGCAGGTTCCTTATTTAACAAGCCAATAATAATAATATAATAATAATAATAACAATTATAATAATAATTAATAGTAATAATAATAGTTGTTGTTGTTGTTGTTGTGTGTTAATAGATTTGGTGAATAACTTGGGGACAATTGCGAGGTCTGGGACAAAGGAGTTTATGGAGGCATTACAGGCGGGTGCTGATGTCAGCATGATTGGGCAGTTTGGTGTTGGGTTTTATTCGTCATATTTGGTGGCTGAGAAGGTTATTGTGACAACTAAACATAATGACGATGAGCAATATGTTTGGGAGTCACAGGCCGGTGGCTCTTTCACTGTTACTAGGGATGTTAGTGGTGAGCCTTTGGGTAGAGGAACCAAGATCACTCTCCTCCTCAAGGAAGATCAGGTGCGTATGAACAATTTTAACGACAAGCTTACTATATAATTTTATATAATCAGTAAAGGATATGGTTGATTACAAGCTCAAAAATTAACAATTAATGAGAAAGAGAGAAGATCCTTCATATGAAATTCTCTGTACATTGACATGTAGGATTAGAGTTATATGGTAACAAGGAATAAAAACTTGAATTATTCATTGATTTATCCTCAGGGTTTTTTTGTTCTGTCTGTTTTGTATTGATTAAAATTTATTTTAAATGTGACTATAGTTGGAGTACTTGGAGGAAAGGAGAATTAAGGACCTTGTGAAGAAGCACTCTGAGTTTATTAGCTATCCTATCTATCTGTGGACTGAGAAAACCACTGAGAAGGAAGTGAGTGATGATGAGGATGAGGAAACCAAGAAGGAAGAGGAAGGTGATGTGGAGGAAGTCGACGAGGATATGGAGAAGGGGGGGAAGAAGAAGAAGAAGATTAAGGAGGTGACTCATGAGTGGCAACTCATTAACAAACAGAAACCCATTTGGCTGCGGAAACCAGAGGAGATCACCAAAGAAGAGTATGCATCTTTCTATAAGAGCCTCACCAATGACTGGGAGGATCACCTTGCTGTGAAACACTTCTCTGTTGAAGGACAGCTCGAGTTTAAGGCCATTTTGTTCGTTCCAAAAAGAGCTCCATTTGATCTTTTTGACACAAGGAAGAAGATGAACAACATCAAGCTCTATGTGAGGAGGGTGTTTATCATGGACAACTGTGAAGAGCTCATTCCTGAGTACCTCAGTTTCGTCAAGGGTGTTGTGGACTCTGATGATCTCCCACTTAACATTTCTCGTGAAATGCTGCAACAAAACAAGATTCTCAAGGTCATCAGGAAGAATTTGGTTAAGAAGTGCATTGAAATGTTCAATGAGATAGCTGAGAACAAAGAAGACTATGCCAAATTTTATGATGCCTTCTCAAAGAACATCAAATTGGGTATTCACGAAGACAGCCAGAACAGGAGCAAACTTGCTGACTTGCTCAGGTTCTACTCAACGAAGAGCGGTGATGAGATGACCAGCCTGAAGGACTATGTTACAAGGATGAAAGAGGGCCAAAATGATATCTATTACATCACTGGTGAGAGCAAGAAGGCTGTAGAGAACTCACCATTCCTCGAGAGACTCAAGAAGAAGGGCTATGAAGTACTCTACATGGTGGATGCTATTGATGAGTACGCTGTTGGTCAGTTGAAAGAGTATGATGGGAAGAAGCTGGTTTCAGCCACCAAGGAAGGGCTAAAACTTGAGGAAGACGAGGAAGAGAAGAAGAGAAGGGAGGAAAAGAAGTCATCTTTTGAGAATTTGTGCAAGACAATCAAGGAAATTCTTGGAGACAAGGTGGAGAAGGTGGTTGTCTCTGACAGAATTGTAGACTCTCCTTGCTGTTTGGTCACGGGTGAGTATGGCTGGACAGCTAACATGGAGAGAATTATGAAAGCCCAGGCTTTGAGAGATAGCAGCATGAGTGCTTACATGTCGAGCAAGAAGACTATGGAAATCAATCCCGACAATGGCATAATGGAGGAGCTTAGGAAGAGGGCTGAGGTTGATAAGAATGACAAATCAGTGAAGGATCTTGTGTTGCTGCTATATGAGACTGCTCTCTTGACCTCTGGTTTTAGTTTGGATGATCCCAACACATTCGCCGCAAGGATACACAGGATGCTCAAGTTGGGTCTGAGCATTGAAGAGGATGAGACTGCTGGTGACGACGCAGAGATGCCGCCATTGGAGGAGGAAGGAAACGAGGAGAGCAAGATGGAGGAAGTGGACTGAGGAGGAAGACAACAACTCAAATTGGGTCTGAGCATTGAAAATTCACATCTTTTTGCATTGTGTGTATCATAGTTTTTGTTTAGGCCTGTCTTGTCTATGGTTGTTTCTTTTTACGCCGTGTGATGTAGTACCTATAATTTACAATGAGAAATAAAAAAAGATTGTTCTAATATATTTGCTTCTATGCACTATCAGCTTAGGGTGCGGGTCGGTTTTTTCGTTTTTCACTTCAAACCGCGCGGGTTGGCGATTTGGGAAATTAGAAACCGAAATCGCAAATTTAATAAGGAAAATCGCGGCGGTTCGGGTAGGCAGTTTAGCGGTTTGGGTGTTTCGGGTCGGCGGTTTGGATTATAAATTTTTCTAAAGAAATTGTGTGTTTTCACATAATAATTGAAGAGAAAAAATATCTAATTTTCATTTATACATTGCATAGTCATATGATTATATAAAATAATATCTATTTTGAACGCGGGTCGGTGGTTTAGGCGGTTCGGATCGTAGTTTGAGTCAAAATTTACGATTTTAGGCGGTTCGGGTAGCGGTTGGGTCAAAACTGTACACCGACCCGAAATTTACAGTTCGGTTCCGATTGACCCGAAATTATTTTTAATTTTTTTTCTGCGGTGCGGTTCAGGTTGGTGTGGTTTGGATCGGATTGCGGTTTGACCCGAAACCGTGATCACCCGAAACCGATTGACCCGAAATTATCAGCCAAACGTTTTGTTTGCTTACAAACGCTGCAATGAAGGTTTTGGTAATTCTTTAAACATACGCATGTCAAAAATCTGGATTGCTGGTAAAAGGAGAGAAGCTGCTTGGGAGGTCTAGTTGAGGTGATGTGGTATCTTGGATTTCAGTTTATGCAAGTTATGGCTTCAATGGAATGATGAGGAAGCTCTTATTCTTTTTGTAATAATGCATGATAATGGGGTTCTAAAAGATATGTATATTCATTGATCCTTGATCCACGAAAACAGAAAAAACAATATAGCAATCAAACAAAAAATTGCCATAAACTCGGAAGTGCAGCGTATCATATTTCGTTCAGCTTGTAGCCATAATTCCTAAAAATCTCAAGATTCATAATTCCTTTCTCAAGGTAGATCTGAGCTTGCAGACCCTGCACCAAAACCGCCGCCGCCACGACCAAAGCCAGGCCTTCCACCAGGACCCTGCAAAATAAGCAAATGAAAAATGAATGTAGCAACAAAAGTAATCTTAGCAAGAAGATAACAGCTATCATGCACAATAGTAATAAAATCCAATAAATGACATTCATTCCATAGTGATTACATTATGTAAGAACATGCAGATTATCACCTTGAATACCCTTAGTGGGGGTACCAGATAAAATACCAAATTAAGCTAACTCCTAGCAACTACTACTGATATAATTCAATAAATGGCTATCAAATTCAGTAAATAGCTATAAAATTACCCTGAAAGAAGGTTGGTAGTCGGCGGGAGCTCCACCCTTGTCACCAAAATCACCACCCGGTCCTCGTGGACCTCCACGGTACCCATCTCGGTCACCAAATCTTCGCTCTCCTCCCTCGAAGCGAGGTGGGCCACTGTTTCACAAATCAACACCAAAACCCAAACAGCATTATAACCAATGCAACAAACCTAGCACACCAAATTCCAAAAGAAAAGCATTTCCAACACAACCTAAATTGGGATACTCATATTTAAAAGTCAATAATAATGCACAACATAGTCAGGACTATATTAAACAAAACATTCAACATTAACTAAGTAGCAAAAGGAACATGAACCATACCGAGGGCGATCACCCCCTGGGCCACCAAAGGGCCGACCACCAGCAGGCTTGGCCTGTTTCTTCAATGTGGCAGGGACAATTTCAGAGGGAAGGTTGAGGTAAATTCTGAGAAATTCAATGCCTTCATTGGTGAGGTACCAGTAATAATGCATCCAAGCAAACGTCTCACGAACATACTCCTTTGATTTGAAGCTCTGCATCAACTTAATCACCTGTAGATTCGGGACATCGATTTCTGGGTGCTTTGCCAAATTGTAATCTTTCTTTGCAAAGCACACACCCTCTACAAAACACCACAATAAAACATACTCAAAATATTAAAATTAATCCAAAATTAACAAGTAATTAAACAAACAAACAAGAAAAATGATATATTTACAAAGGCATTTGTGTACCTTGGAACAGGTACTTAGAGATCTCACGGCGGTTCTTCTCTGGAATGATCTAAAGGCAAACAGTGTGTGTAAATTAGAATCCCAAACGTTTTAAAATTCTAAGACCTATTATTCTTCTCTTTCTTTTCTATTTTAGGATTCTCGGGAACCAAACAGCGAATGAAAAAAACGATAATAATTCTGGGATAGCTTGACTTACCATGATTGCAAAGAGTATGCACCAGGAAGAGATGATTGAGCAAAGAGGCGCCAACAACGAGCAAATCTCCCTCGTATCCCTTCCCCAAAACCCTAACTTATCAATGTTTCATCTCAGAGATTCTTCTTAGGTCTCGTTTTGGGTTTTTTGGGCCCATTGGGCATCTCGTTTATACTAGCTTCTTGTTGATTCTAAATACACCCCAGCTATTTCTAAATACAATAAAGATATGAAACATGTAACATTTCCTATCATCATCTCAATCTCTATCAGAAAGAGAGAGAGAGAGAAATCTTTGTTGATTTCAATTTGTGATTATTGACGATTCTGGAGAGAATCTTCAGAGAATCTTTCAGCATTTATAATTTAATTAAGAAAATACTTCATATATTTTCATTTCAACATACAAAAAAATAATTTAAAAAAATAAATAACAATTACATATACAATTAAAAAAAATTAAAAAATTCAATAAAAGCATAGTTTTTAATATATTTTAAATTCTTATAAATTTAATTTAATTTTTTATTTAAGTATATTTATAATGTTAATTATCTAAATTGAATATGGTTAAAAATGTCAAATTCTGTTAATAATTAAGTTAGAGGGATGTGTTAAGGTATTTTATAAACTAAAGATATATAATGGGCTTTAAAGCCAAAATATATGAATGTGAATAGCATTTACCTATAATTTATTACCCTTAAACTTTCAATAAAAAAAAAATAAGTGAGAGTTAATGAAAATGTGAAAAGTTAAATTTTATTAACTAATTTGAATTATTAATGTAATTATGAGTTATCAATGTAAGGTATGCGTGTTGTAATAGGATATCATTTTCTCTCAAGAAGATGAGAACCAGATGATGAGAAATCGCAAAGGATACGATCTGTTGGATGTGACATCCTTAAATTTTTACTTCAATTCAGTCAAAAACCCCATTCGGAAGTAAACCTCGAAGAAGCTTTGATAGATAGATCTATCTTTGAATTTGATCTTATCATTCCTCTATTTGTTTTAACTTTTTATTGAAAGTTGGAAGAAAAATAGTTCAAAAATTTCTCATTTTGCAAATGTTGTTGATGTGATTATTGATTGATTAGCATTTCATATTCATGTAATTACATGCCATTGAGCACTAACCTCTATGGAAATTACATGCCATTGAACTTATGTTGTATTTTTATCATTATTTATTTTATTTTATTTTATGGGTGAAAAAAGTAGCCTATTGAAAAGGATTTGACTATGCCTAATGAAATTTCATAGGTTAGGTGTCAGCAAGTTAAGAAATTTTGGCATGGAAAGATCATGTACATAGCATGATATACTAAGAAGTAGATGATTACATGGCTTAAATGTACTGTATAAAAGGAGGGGCGATTACGGTTTCGGGTCAAACTGCAACCCGACCCGAACCGCATTGCGCAGTTTGAAAAAAATTAAAAATGATTTCGGGCCAATCAGAACCGAACCGTAAATTTCGGGTCAGTGTGCGGTTTTGACCCAACCACTCAAAACCGCCAATTTTGACTCAAACCGCCTAAATCGCCGACCGGCGTTCAAATTAGATATTATTTTATATTTTTCTTCTTCTTTAACCATGAAATTTAAGATATTTAATGATCATATGATAATATACAATGTATAAATGAAAATTATGTATTTTTTCTATTCAATTATTATGTGAAAACACATAAAATTTCCTTTAAAAACTTTATAATTCAAACAGCAGACCCGAACCGCCCAAACCGCCAACCAGAACCGCCGCGGTTTTCCTTATCATATTTGCGGTTTCGGTTTCTAGTTTCTCAAATCATCAACCCATGTGATTTGAAGTCAAAAATGAAAAAATCGACCCGAACAGCAAACACCCATAATAAAAAGCCATGTAGTTCACATACTCACAGCACTTTACAAAACAACAAAGTTAAATTACTTTTCAACTTTTATATATTTTATATATTGCTTTTGCAATCATAATCAAGAACCAAAACTTAAAACAAAACAAAACAAAATAAAACATAGAACTTGAAAATTCTTATGTAACACTTTGCAAAGAAAAGATTTGATTATAATGTAAATTGGATTTTATGACGTTAAAATAATTTCAACCCCACATTGGTACTAATAGTTTTATAATTATCACCTCTAAAGATATAACGATCACTTCTTTCGATAATCGCACTCCAAATCAATGAACAATGAACCAAATTTTAGGTGAAACTCTCTCTAAGATGAGTGTAGATCAATAGGTTTTAATACACTTGTGAATCTCTCTATTTTGTGTAACAAATAAATCATTTGAAACAACCTTTTAAATCCAACAAAAAGTTATTATTTATAGAGATTGGGGGTTGCATTTGAAGTAATACAATAAGTGACAATGATTATATCCATTTAATTGATTGAACCGTTTCACTAATCAATGTGTTCTTTCATTTTGAATTTTGTAAATTCAAATGAAACAATATATTCTTAAGTGAAATCAAATCATTAAAGATTTTATATAATCACTTGAAAGATACACACTCACGAAAGACACATGTATCTTTCAAATTTTGTTTACAACTGATGAGTTCGATTAACTAAACTTAAGAATTCGGTTAGCTTGAACTTGATTATTTAAATTTTCCGCAACAAAAACATCATCATGAATTTTAAGAACAGTGAACATTATTTATGGAACTGAACTTTTATACACAAATTATGTGTTTTAATTAAAATGATAGTATTTTGAGGGAGTGATATGAAATATGGGTTAGTAATTATATTTAGTGAAAATTGAAAATGGGTGTGATTGATTAATTTTAAAAGTTGTTGGGTAAAACAAAAGTATTGTTAAAGAGTATATATTGACTCTAGCTAGCTTTATATTATTAGTTGTTAACTTGCTACAATGAAGAGTGTTTACACATATTGGCTTAATGCCACCAAACTTAGGATTTGATTGTTTAAATTCAATATTTGAATTTAGATGATGCACTTTTTGTAAAAAATTTAAACAGTCGGGGATTTTACATATTCCACTTAATACCATATCATATGGTTTGGCGGTGGAATTTAATTTAATTTTTTTTTGATATTTTAACTTATACATCAATTATATGAATACATGTATATGTATATACTCCTTCCGTCCATTTTTAATAGGCCGCTGGTCTTTTCTCAACAAAATAAGGGAACATGATTAATGTGTTAAAAAATTAATATTTTCTTGATATACCCCTCATTAATACAACATAATTCCACTTAAACTCAATAAAATTGTTTATTAAATAAGGGTATATAAGTAAACTTTTTCCTTTAACTCTCTTTAAATAAGGAAATTGGACTATAATTTGGGACTTCCAAAAATAGAAAGGTGGCCTATCAAAAATTGACGGAGAGAGTATAATTTTCCATTACTCTTCGGGAGGGATGACTGACGTTGAGCTAAATTTTGGTAAGAAGTTTTTTTTTTTTTTTTAATCAATTATGATGGGTAGTTATTAAATAAGAATTTATATGTAATTAGATTTTAACCGTTTTTTGTTATTAATTAATTATATATGTGTGGCAGTAAATTATAAAAAAAAAATTGAATACAATTCAGTTGAATATTAAATCTAAATTCCTTCCTGAGTAACGTGAGCAGTCATAATTAATCAATGACAATGACAATATTGATCTTCTGTTCTTATATATTGAAATTTGAAAGAGCCATGCCTGGCAAAACAATAAAAATTTCTTTAGAAATTAACCACCAAAACACTCCATGATTCCACATGCATTCGTTCAAATTCATCACAATTTCAGAATATGATTATTATACTAATTGACATAACAAAAAAAATTTCTTTTGAAATTAACCACCAACACTTTATTTTTATTTTTATTTTTTGAAATTGTTGAAAATCTTACCGTTAAATCATCCATTCCGGCCTTAAACGGAACAAGTAAAAGTGTAAAACCCTCAACTGTCTCAATATAAAATCATCAAGATAAAATCCTGAACCCTAAACCACTATTCTTTCGAACCCCTATCTCCCTGAATTAACCACCAACACACTCCATGATTCCACATGCAATCTTTCTAAAACTAATCACAATTTCCCAATATGGTTGTTATATTAATCAAATGAAAAGGCTCTTGAAAAAGTGTAAAAGCAAAATCCATTATTACTACCATTATAATTGAACACCAAGACAGAACAGTGCTTAAAACAAAGCTTTGCTTTTATTCTTTTTCTATTCTTCTGTTCCCAGACACCAAGGGAAAAAAAAACATTGCTTAATTACAAACTTTATGTCAAATTTCCTCTCATTTCACAATCTCATCACCAATCAAGCCGTTTTCAATAGTCTGGAAGATTTTTAAAGTTCTCCCTACATTTCAAACAAGAGGTGGCCCGGGAACAATTCACACTGACGACCGATTAGGATCCTTAAATTTGAACTAAAATTAAGAGTCCTAACAATGTTAAAAAAAAAACTCTCATTTATTGCAATATACTTTAGAAACTCGTTTAAGGTCCTCAAAACTCACAGCGGCCATGCAAACAATAAGGGTCAGGAATTAATAATTTACTATGGGGATGATGGGAAAGAAGAAAGTGTTGCTCTTGTTTTGGATGAAGTTGCAGGTTCAATGACGTCATCCCCACCAAGTGGTTCTCCTTCAACATTATCCCAAAATAGAAAGCTTGAATGCTGAGAATCAACCCATTCATCCATGGGCACCATTGTTTCCATGTTCTCTATTAATGGTGGTAGATAATGATGGTGATTATCAATGCCACTTGTAAAAGAAGTTGAAGGAGTGAATAGTGCTTGAACTTGATGCTGATGATTTGTATTCCATGTCTCAATATCCAAGCTTGCTGCTGATTCATGAAATAGATGATCCCCTCTTACATTATTAAGTGGTGTAGGATCAAACATGAAGAAAGGGCATGAAGAAGAAAATAGGGTTTCTTGATGAAGTGGTGGTCTTGTTCTTGTTAAATCTTGATTATTCAACAAGTCTTGTTGGTTTGAGGCATCATTTATTTGGGAATGCTCATTAGTGTTTCTAGGTGTAATGGTGGTCGGAGGAGGTGGCGGCGCCGCCGTCGAAGGCTTTTGTATCTTCTTTTTGATCCATGAATTCCAATAGTTCTTTATTTCATTGTCCGTTCTTCCTGGCAAGTGACTTGCAATATGTGCCCATCTACAATTCCCCTCATGCATATGTTAGAACATTAAAGAATAATAACAAAGGAAAATTAAACTAATAGAAACTTATGCTAGCTTCATTTTGGAGCAAGTATAAGTGATGATTAAGGGAAAAAAATAACTACTTAATTATTTTTAAATATCTTAAGATATCAAGTAAGTGAGAACATAATAAAGAATTTTGAAAAAATAATAATTCTGAATTTTTTTTTTTGGGTAATCGCAAAGCTTAAGGCAAGACCATGCATTCCAATTAGCTAGGTTAACACTTAAGTACATGCTTAATCATGATGTAGATAAACCCATTTTTTTTTAATTAGTGTTGAAGCTTAATAACTCAAAAAAAAGAACTATATAACAAATTTTCCATAAATTTGAACCCTAAATCAATCTTCCCAACGTTAGTTTATTTCTCAATTTTTTATTTCAGCTGCGTGTTTGGAAAATAAATAGCTTAAAATATATATAGTAAATTAGAAATAGCTTAAAATTAACCTGTTTCCTACAACATTGTGAAGGCTAATAATCAACTTCTCCTCCTCGGGAGTAAACCTTCCTCTTCTGATATCCGGCCTCAGATAATTTATCCATCTTAAACGACAACTCTTACCACATCTTTGAAGCCCTGAAAAATTAATTAAATCGATGATTAAATTAAAATAAATTAATTAATTAACTAACTATAAGCTGCATCATTAAATTAATAAACTAATTAACCAGCTTTTTCAGGCACTTCACTCCAACAGCCATAGCCATGAGTGGTAATATATCTGATAAGCTTTTGATCTTCTTCAGGTGACCAAAGGCCTCTCTTGACCTTCTGTTGGTTGCAGCAAGAGTGGTGACCCATAACAGTAGTAATAGTAAATTAATAATATTTTGCAACAAAGTGAAGGTCTCTCTTTCTCTTCCTGCTGCAAATATTTAAAAAGTAATTGGAGAAGTAAAAAGAGGCCGACATTCAAACCGGATAGGGTCCAGAGAGGGACCCGGATTTTCATCTAACCCTAAAATGATATTTCATCAGCTTTAAATTATTTCCTTCTCATATTTACAGTAACAATTTTCTACGTAGACTTTGGTAACCATTGTCATGTACCCCATCTTTGCCGGTTGCTTTCCGGGAGAAAATCTTTGGTGCAACAGTGATACCACGTCATCCATGCAACAAGTCAATCAGCATTTGCCACGCGTGCTAAAAAGTCAATAAACAACTAAAAAATAAGAAGAAAATTAAACATCTTATTTTTTAATTGGTTGGTAGTACCACGTCATCCATATCACTGTTGCACCAAAGATTTACTCATATATCTGTGTATGCATATGCAGAGTTTACATCGTGACACGTCATCACCGTGAGAACTCTACGGGAGAAAATGGCACGGGCTCAAGAACAAAAACGTAAGGGATTAAAGACTAATATCTAAGTAATATCTAACTAATTGGGTCAGTTATAATCCCGATTCTACCTGCTTCTTTAGGATGAAATATTTTTTCAAAACCGGTTTTAAATTCGGACAAAGAAAGAGGATTGTGTTAAGTTTCGTCAACCGATATAAAACTTATCAAATTTCTATGACATTAATCTTAAATAAAATTGTGTTAACATAATAATATCAAAAGATCCGCATCATCAGTGGGGAAATATTTTTATTTAGTTTCAATATCTCCGAAGATTCAGAATTTGAATGGCGATTTCCACCATTTAAGGAATTAATATGTTCATTAAATAAACAGACTTGCATATATCCAGAAAGTGTACTTAAGCAACCTTGCGTAATCTAGAGAAAACAAATTCAAGATGTAATCCCCAAGGGGGGTGTGACTTGGTGGTGTAGAGTCCAGGATCTCACCTTGAGGTTCTGGGTTCGAATCCAGGGGTACACTTTTTGTAAGAGCCTGGGATAGCCGTAGTTTTACCTGCGTCGCGGCCCAGAATTGATGGTTTGGTGGCGGGGTTTCCATCGTTTCCAACAAAAAAAAAAAAAAAAAAAAATTCAAGATGTAAAATAATAAGAGCTAGCTAGGTTTTGATTGTATCAAGCCATCGTTTATTTATTTACTAACACGATTATCATATTGTAGAAAGAAGAAGAATATTAATTAATGTTTCTCCACTTTTCCTGTTGTTTATTTATTTTTTTTTTTTGGGAATCGCTGATAATTATTAATTAATACATCACTTAATTATGGAAAATGATATATGTACAAACAATTATCCCTAATTTCCTCCCTACTCCCTCACTGTAGCTACAGTGAGCTACAGTGACTCACTGTAGCTACAGTGAGGGAGTAGGGAGGAAATTAGGGATAATTGTTTGTACATATATCATTACTCCTTAATTATTACTTGTTTTTTCTTACTCATCAGCTATTTTTTTTTGTTTTTGGTTTTTAAGTCTATGTACTTGTTTGTATAACAAAATTTGGCTACACGTCACATGATAATTCTATATATTTGTTAAGAAAAATTCTTGTATTATAGAAACCCCCGGACTCATCAGCTAGTTTTTGAGTCTGAGATCGGCAACTAGCTTTAATTTATACTTTTTTTTTTTTTTTGGAAACGATGAAAACCCCGCCACAAACCACCAATTCTGGGCCGCGGCGCAGGTAAAACCACCGGCTGTCTCAGGTTCTTACAAGAAGTGCACCCCTTGGATTCGAACCCAGAACCTCAAGGTGAGATCCTGAACAAAAACTTACCTCCCAATTAAATTGGCACCGAAAATCTTGTCTGATAGTAAATCCTGTCATGAGAGAGTTGATATGTTAGAGATGGTTGATGTTCGTGGTATCATCAATTAATATAAATATAGAGCATATATAATTGTATTAAATATAATTATTATTTATTTGGTAGTTTTTCTAATAAACACGTGTGGAAGTATATTATTAAATTATTACATAAATGATGTGATATCATATGACTGCATTCTAAATTTTCATTATTATAATATTGACATTGTATCACAATTATATTATATAATTTTTCATCTTCGAGAGAATCTAGCTAGCGAAAAATTATAAAATAAATATAACGGAAATATTACAACAACTTATCCCAAAAAGTGAAAAATAGTGTAAAAATTATCAGATTCATCATGTCCAATGATATTATTGTGTTTAATTCAAGCTTTTTCTCAAGACTCAATAACATTATATTTATAAGAAAGTTGTAGATATGAAACACCAAGTTAATTTTTCACAGAAAGCTTATTCTACTTGTAAAAATTTATTATTCAGTTCATGAAAATGAAATCACTTGATTTGGA
Organism: Zanthoxylum bungeanum; assembly: GCA_019454045.1. Classification (NCBI taxonomy): domain Eukaryota; kingdom Viridiplantae; phylum Streptophyta; class Magnoliopsida; order Sapindales; family Rutaceae; genus Zanthoxylum; species Zanthoxylum bungeanum. The sequence continues at coordinate 992,880 of SKCR01007838.1, read as the reverse complement.
TTTTTCTTCACACTTACTTAATATAATAATAATATATTTATGTCAACTATTCCAGACAGGACCCAACATCGATCATTAGACAGTGCCAAGGACAAGAGCTAGTAGTTTTAATTTGTTGCTTATGATTTAATAGTAATTCATTGAGTATCAATAATCTTAATTTGTTTGACTGAAATTTGTCTTTGCTTAATTAATAAGAAAATAATGTTTATTAATTGTGTACGAACAACATTTAGGGTGTGAAACAAACGATAAAATATAAAAAAAAACATATATATATATATATATTCATGTTGTGAGATTATGATTTTGTAAATATTAATACTAGTTAGCGTTAACTTACTTGTTTGGTGGAATATTACAACACTAGCATTAATGCTCCAACAAACGAGCCCTTATACTTAGCAATAATCTCAGTGTGAAGTTTTGTAATAACTTATTTATAAATTATAATTGATAATTATTGAAAAAAATTATATGTAATTATATCGTAACCGTTCATTGTTAAAAACAGAAAATTACAGAAAAGATCAACACTAATTAATTCAAATTCAACATCTAGACGTAGCATATATGGGTAACGTCACTCCATCCAATTGGTTGTTAAGCTACAACAAATCCTTGATAGGAACAATAAAGATTGAATTTCTGAGACTCAATTGTGATTTTAGTTGAGTACCTAAAAAATTAATCATATATTATGCATGAGTTACGATATAAAATCTTTTACTTATTCAATATCAACCATATTTTCTTCTCTATTTATCATTCTTATAAAAAGAATTACAAATTCTAAAAAAAATCTAATGTTTCAGAGCTCTATCACTAATGTATACACATACAAATCTTTTGAATCATTAGAAATTCCGTCGTCAAGCCACCCGATTTGGGCTTAAGCAGAGCAGGTAAAACTCATAACTGCATCAGGCTCTTATAAGAAATGCATCTCCTGAACTCGAATCTAGGATCTGACAATCAAATCATAAGTCTTTTATCACCAAACCACACCCATTGTAGACTATATTTCGGGTATTAATTATAACAAAATCAACGAAAATATTAACAGTTATTACTCCATCTCATTAACATTAACCTAACTATTATCATGCCACTGGTCTGGATTCATACAATTATCATAGAATTTCCGGATATAACAAGTGTATATATATTCAATTTCGTTGATCCCGAGTACCATGCCATATTCTAATTGAAGGTTATTTGATAATAGTATAAAAGTAATTAAAACTTAATCTTACATGGTTATTAATATACACATATCGTACAAATCTTTAAAAGTTTAGTAGAAATTAATATCAGACGAGGATCGCTATTCCTATCAAGTATAACTTGAAAATCTTTTATAATAAAAACAAGATCTACTCTCACCTATAACTATTTACAAGAGAATATGTCATTCTCATTAATCTATGTAGGTATGTATATGATTAAAATTAATAATCTCAAAATAGCTTCATTTTTCATTTGAAATCGTTGGAAATCCCACCGTCAAATCATCAGTTCCGGACTTAAGCGGAGTAGATAAAATCTCCGGCTGTCTCAGGTTCTTACAAGAAACGCATCCCTGGATTCGAACTCATGACCTCAATGTGAGATCCGGAGTCCTACACCACCAAGTCACGTCCCTTAGGGACTCTCAAAGTAGCTTCTATACAAGCGTAATAAAAAAAAAACCATGTTCTTTATTTATAATATTTTTTTATTAAAAGATAAGGAAGTGGGTAAAACACAAATTTAAATTTTTTTTTATTCTTTTATCTTTTCAAATATTCAAACTCGTATGAAACTACTTGCTAAATTTAATGTGTTCTTTATTTATAATATGAACATATGATACATAGAATGGCGGCAGAGTAATTGTTTTGGGAATCTTTATTTGGTGTGAAATTTAAGATAAGTAACTGTTGCTTGGATGGATAGCAAGCTAGCTTGCTAAACTTTGAAAGTAATTAATTTATACGAATCATTTATAAAAAAGACTTTTTAGGAGGAATTGAAAAGGGGAAATGATTATATTTAGCTTTAAGGAGGAGCAATGGAGTGACAATTGGGCCTACAATTTAGAAAATTTAAGGGCTGATTAATAATTATTATGGAAATCATATAGGTTGGTTAAGTTATCAAGTCATTGATGTAATATCTCTACTATAAACCCTTGATTAATTAAATGTAGTCCTTAATTATGTTTCTCACGTTTGTTTAATGATTAAGGTCCCCGTTATTGCGATTAAAAAAGTATAGTGAATAAATAATGATTCATAAATAGATAATATTTTGATGGTGAGCAAATATTAAAAAATTTAGCTTTTGTAAAATTCCGTTTTAAAACAAAATCACGATTGGTAATATCAATTTTTTTTATCATTAGGCGAATATTTAAAAATTATGTTTTGACTAAAATACAGTTTTATAATCTTATCACAGATTAAACCACAATATCATATAAAGCCTAGATTAATCACCAATTCTTGCTACACTTTCTCAAGAAAAATTCTAATATACTAATACAACGGTGGTATCACGTCAGTCATACAACAACTCAATAATACAATGTCACGCTAAATAGTAAAAAAAAAAAAAATATCCGATAATTTTATTTAATACAACTCATATATATTATATAATTATTAATTGATAATATCATCTAACTCTGTTGACGGCTGATTTCGGTCTCAGGGCAGTATGGGAATATTACTCCCGAGACAATCCTCCCTCAATAGTGAATTTGTTTGGTTATGGGGGACCAAAAGCAAACTTAGCAAAAGACAGATAAATACGCCAATTGACAAGGAGATTTAACGTGGTTCGGCGGATCCCGATAATATTAAGGTAAGACTTCAAAGTTATTAGAGTTCACTTTCCTCTCCCGAACTCCCCTCATTGTGACTTTTATAAATTCAAATGATCCCACATTAAATCTTCTTATGGACCCTTCTCTAGTTTTAATTCTATTAAAAAATCATTAGTCCTCACATGGACCTATTCATTAAGTGAAGAAAAAAAAAACACATCTTTAAAAAAAAAAATCAAAATTGTTTATTTTTACAGCGCGAGTCACGGCCAAAAGTAAGGAGCATTCGAACTTAATTAATTAATTAATTTGCTTTTTTATTAGTTGAGCAAATATATATATCGATCGATTATTTTAATTATAAACTATTAAAATTAAATTCAATGTAACAGGATATTAAAATTGTACATGTAATTGTAATTTGCAAGATAAACTATTTTTAATATTTTTGAACATTTGTAATAGCTTTGGAAAAGGATATATTTATAATATAAAATTGTCTGGTATAAATATCTAATCTCATCTCCGTTGATTACCTCAATTATTTGATAACACTTTTTAAATTATTCGTTGCTAAAACCCTAAATTTTTATATACAGTTTGAAGTTCATAGAGAACATTTAAATAATCAATAATTTTTTATATTTTATGTAAAAAAAAAAAAATATATGGATTCTCAACACAAGAGTTGTATAATAGTTAATTAAATGCAAAATAAATAAATAAATAAATGTTTCTAAAAAAAAATAATGCAAAGCAAAATGGTTTTTTTTTTCACTCATGGGCTAGACTCAATGCAGCTCACTATTCGACCCAATAGCCCAATATCACTTAACCCAATTAAGCCCAGATAGCTGCCACAGATTGTTTCATTTTGTTAAGTCAACTCTTGATGGTTTGACTTCGAACCCATATGTTCTAAGTCCCTATTATTTCCAATTTTATAAATATCGATTTGATCCAAAATCTTAAAATTTGAATAAATTGGATAACGAATCACAAAATCTTGATGATCTTGGCACATAAGCAACTTAAGCAAGTGACGATCCTCATGTGGGCATCGAATCTCTCTTTAGTCAGCCTTTGTTGAAATTGGACTCGCTCCATCTCTTTGTTTTTGGACATATATGCAACACAAATTTTTATTTGTTGTCACGGTTATAAACGCCATCGTACTTGATAAAGGATTTTGATGATATCGATTTTGACGCACATTCACGAGCATTACCAAAAGATATTGAAATATATTGGATATGAAAACTCAAGCGCCAAATAAAGATATATAGTTTTGTCTTATAACTTATGGTTCTCGACGTAAGTGAGTTGATAATTTGAGTATTATAAATTTATAGGACTCGTACACATTCATATAAATGCATTTAGGATCATGTGCAAAATATTTTTAAATCTTCAAATTATGAATTTATGCATGTTCTCTGAAATCAGGCTTCTCTATATCGGTCTACTATACCGATCAATTTGTAGTTTGCATAGCTACTAGAATCGAGATGTAGCATACCAGTCCTCATACCGGTTAGCTAACCGGTATAATACCGGTCAGTAATTTGATTGGTCTGCGCTTTCATCTTCAACAGTCATATTCTTATAGTCGTTTAAATTGCATGACCGGTATACCGATCTCAAGACAGAGAGTCGGGACAGTTTTCACTTTCATTATATATCGAGCCTCAATTTCATTTTCACGAAGTTTTTTCATACCTTCTAATATTTATTTGAAAGAAAAAACATAGAGTTTAACATAAACCTTCTTGATCAAATATTATCCTCATAATTAAAGCTCACACACTACATTTTCATACATATTTAGTGATCTTGGAAATTACTTGGGTTTACAACTCACATCCTCAATCTTTTTTATCATTTGTGAATACCCAAGCTGTATTGTAAAATCCTTTTATCTTGAACACTTGTGGTAGTGAAATCCCTTGTTGAGTGAGTATACTCAAAATGGTGAGTTGGTTGCAAAAGGTTTAATAGTAAACCTATAAAATAAAACTATTGTGTAAATGATTGAAGTGAACTTAGAGAACAAAACTCTTGGTTGTGAGTGAGCCACGGAAAACCCACGGTGTAAAGTGTGGAATCACTTTTGGATAGTGGAAAGCTTCAAGCGCGGCTTGGAGGAGTGTACGTAGGCATTATTGGCCGATCCACTATGAATCCGGTGTCAATTTCTCTAACTTTATCTCTTTAATTTATTGCAAGCTTTATATTAAAATTCCATATTATTTAGCATAACTTGTCATTGATAAAATTAATTGTTGGATGTATTCATTGTAGAAATTGAACTATAAACTTAATTGGTAAAAGCTATCATCTAAGTAGTTTAAAATCGTAAATAATTTTTAATTCAACAATATTTGGCTAATATACATTCCCCCTTGTGTATAGTTAGTAACTTAGTGTTGTTTGAGTGTTTATATAAAATTTCAATGGTGTCGTTTATGGAATTGCCAATCTAAAAATTATTAAATAACATTTAAATAAGCTAAATATCAAGTTAATAAACTCCTATTTTTTATTTACAACTATTTATTATTATTATTATTATTATTATTATTATTATTATTATTATTATTATTATTATTATTATTATTAGTAGTAGTAGTAGTAGTAGTAGTAGTAGTATTATTATTATTATAACTAAAGATGACAGCCAGCCAGTCAGTCAGTCAGTAAAGTCATGATTTGTCAATATCGATCTCGTTATAACTATGAATTTTGGATAAAAATTTATTTAAAATTCCAAATCGGTTTTTAAATTAAGGTGAAAAATTATCTCGAATTCGATACTAAATAATTCAGAATCTCAAATATCAATTGAAATTTAGGATTTTTAAATAAAAAGTCGATATCCAAAATAAAATTTATCTCAAATTCCATATCAAATATCACAAAATCCTGAATTCTAATAGATGATCGAGATGTTATAGCATCCTTAATTATGGCTGGTTTACTAGCATTGCTTTCCCCCGTTCTATGCTGACTCCCATAAAAAGATAAACCGATGCTCGTAAGATTAATGCATTAATCAAACGTAACTCGCTAGATTAATGCATTTATTAAATTTTCAAGAAATGTCACGACGTAAGCAAAGTAATTAGTTGACTAATAAAGTAATTAATTAAGCTTTTAGCCCTTACCCACTAATTAAACTACAACAGAGTTCCATCGGGTTTAAACACTTTATTACATTATCTCTTTCAGGTTTCAGATATTTGCACACTAATTTTGGATGAGTCTCATTGTAAATTCATGCACCATTATTAAATGTCCATACAAGTTTTAATTATTTTCTTTTTGTCATGATCGAGATATCTCTCATAAACAAATTTAATCAAATTAAATAAAAATATTTTCCTATTACGACATCGATTATATGGATTATTTGATTTTTTTTGAATTGTTGGAAACTTCACTGGCAAACCAAAATTTCCGGGCTTGATTAGCGGAGCAGGTAAAATCTCCGACTGTCTCATACTCTTACAAGAAATTCACTTATTGTATTCTAACCCAGGATCCCAATGTAAGATCTTGAGCCTTACACCACCAAATCACGTCCCTTGTGGACTATGAATTATTCGATACTGTTGTGTTACATCAAATATCAATCTCATTAAACTCAATAAAATACAAATATATCTTTATGATTTCTGAAAAACTTAGGTCTTTGTCTTTCATGATATTGTTTGATCTATAACAATATTATTTATTTTCATTTTCTCATCATTATGATAATTACACTCCAATTAAGTATAATATAACACTAATTATATAATAATAACAAGGGCCAAACTATGCCGGCTAAGAATTTCACTCATTCAACTAAAGTAATGCCAAATGGGATTTTCAAATTTGCTTTAACCAACAATCTGTTGGAAAATGCTTATGAATAAGCATTTTGAGGCACAATTTCAAGCATGGTCCACTTCGTGTTAGTGGTTGTTATTGAATGATTCGGATACTCCTCCGTAAGTAGTTCGAAATGGTATATTCATATGCTTAAAATGGTGCTTGGGTGAATGAGAAATTGATGCTCAAAGTTCACCCATTGGTGTTGGAAAATAAAGAAAAATAAGATTGTCCATATGGGAAAGCTATAGAGGGAATATTCTTATATATGATTGCTCATATGTAGATGGGTAAGAGTTGTAAGGATAGAGGCTCTCTCTACGTGCGCGGGGGGGGGGGGGGGTTGCAAATCAAATCCGAATCAAGCTTGGCTCGTGTGCACCCGCGTGTCCTGCGTACACGAATGCCGGACCAAAATGTGCGAGCCCGGCCTAGCGAATTTTTGCAAGCCTCCTCTTTATTTTTTCCAAGCTTTTGATGTTCCATAACAGTTAATTCAATTTTATTAATTAACTAAGTGGTTACAAATCAAATGGAAGGTCTCCCACTAACTCAATTTAATTGGCATGTTAATATCTTTTTAATAGATGTGTGTATTTTCGTTTTTGTGGAGTTGAATACAGAAACAAGTTTTAAGTTTTCTTTTTAGAAGAGTTCAAGCACTTCTTGTTCGTTGCAGTCGAATTTGGTGGTGCCCAATTTCCTCTTTTTCCGTTGCATCCTGGGAAACAGACGTCTCGCGTTCTACTGCACCAATCGGTAGGGGACGAATTTGTTTTAAGGAGATTGTTGCCGCATCAACAAGCCTCGGAATTCTGCCTTCATCGCTGGGACTGACTTGCTATTTTCGTTTATTTTTTTCTTTCTGCTTGTTGTCATTTGTTTCACTGTTGAAAATTGTATCATTCCAGTTCGGTTTATCACTTATCAAAATTGTATCATTCCAATTCGGTTTACTGATTGTTCAAAGTCCGTTGTAAGAACACAGTAACCAAATTAAATTGTAATAGAATCCAACATGAGAGCTTTTTAAAGTCAGGCCCTTATGGTCATGTAACAGTACACAAACTGACAAACAATGTTGACTTAAGAAGCAAATATTCCATCTAGTTTCGATTTCACGTGGCTGCTTTGCTTACATTTTGTTTACCGTCGGCGGAGCCACGTTGGCCTAATGGGGTCAGTTGTTCCCACCGGATTCATTAATGTATTATTATTATTATATATATATATCTATATAATAAAGGAGAATGATGTTGGAGGAAAGAGAGTGTATCAAACGGTTCTCTTTATGTGGCTTAATTGACGGCCCAGATCATTTCATTGGTAATTAGAGGAAAGATAGTAAATTGATTGATGTAAATGGTCAAAAATTTTCAAATTAAAAAATAGAAAGTTAAAATAAAATCATTTAATTATGTAACATCGTGCCGTAGGCACGGGCAAAAATTGTAACACCGTGCCGTAGGCACGAGCATCATTTAATTAAAAAATAAAATCATTTAATTCTGTAACACCGTGCTGTAGGCATGAGCAAATACTGTACCACCGTGCCGTAGGCACGGGCAAATACTAGTGTATATATATATTATAAAATATAAGTAATTAAACAACACTCATAATTATATTATTTATTAATTTTTGAGTTGTATTTTTTAATATAATGTGTAGGTCCAAACCCAAATTAGTTAAAAGATTTCTAATATACTTTTGCATCAATCTTATTTCTTAAACATATATAAAATAATTATATTTAATTTGTATATGTATAGATAATTAACTAATTTTCATTTAAAATATCATATATGTGTTTTTCCATTTGAAAAAAAAAATAAGGATTCCATTCTATTTAAATAAAAATAAAAATAAATATGTTTAAACTTATGTTTGATTACTGATCTTCTAATTTATCGATATATTTGTAGTGATTCTTCTAATTTATTAATTTATTGATATATTAGAAGATCAATAACTTAGGTTTTGTTATTGATCTTCTAATTTATTGATATATTTAGGGTAAATTGATATTTTTAGAAATTATGGATAAAAATATAATTATGAAATTTTTTGGTTAATTTATAAATTTAGAAATTAGGGGCTATTTCATAATTTTCAAAAGTATATGGATTATCTTATAATTTCAAAAAAAATATATGAATTCATTATATTTTATTTTGGTAATAAAAAAATTTAGCCTCTACTGACTGAAATTTCTGGATATGCTAATGTTTACCATGTTTACAGTCAATTCATATAGACTGACACAAGTAACCTCTAGTTATAATGTATAATCTCTATTTATTTAAATTTTCAACATGTTATTATATCATACATGCTTTTTATAAAATTCCTTTAGATAGATAAATTAAAATAAGCCAAAATTTAATGCCGGCGCAAATTAAAAAGGTTTTAATCCATAATGGGCCAGAAACTGTGGGTCAACGTGGCCCATATTGATTAAATTCCTGCCAGCTGTATTACAGGGGCCCACTCTGAAGTCACAAATCGATCTTCGGAGATACGATTGACTAGTGATGAGGTGGAAGGCCGGCTATTAGCTTTATAAGGATGAGAGAATTTGATGGTCAAAAAATCAAGCGGCTGAGAAAAAAGTGTGGTCATACGTGAGTGTCGTAGGGAATCATAATTGCTCGGTCAAAGCATCCTTTGACCTTTTCCAAGATTTCTCTTTTGTCGCCTTACATCACAGATAGAGACCTCTCTCTCTGTCAAATAACACGCGTCAAAGCGGCGACGAATTCGGAGTTTTACCGTTATGGTCCTTGTCGTAGTGCTAATAACGAAATTGCCACTCCTTTATTTTGCTCACTGCCTTGTTGGGGTCGTAATTTATTTCATTCATTCATTTGTTTGATTTGATTCATTTTAAAGTGAATATAGCTTTGAAAAAATGGATTCGTTTAATAAATAAATCAATTCGATTTGATTCGTTTATTAAATGAATCGAATACGGATTTAAGGTTATTGATTCATTTATTCGTTTATGATTCATTTTTTTTCCTAGTTATTATTATTTTTAATTAAGATTCGATAAATTATGATTAATTACCATATAAAAATAATATCATCGATATTTAGTGAGTTAATTTTAGTAAAATTATTAATTACGTAATTCATATGTATATAATTATGAATAATTAATGTAAAAAATTATGAAAATTTATGTTATTGAATAATATCATGATTAAATGAATATTCGTATTTGATTTATTTATTAAACAAATCGAATACAAATCCTGACATTAGGATTCGTTTAATAAATGAATCAAATACAAATTCATCATATTTTGAATCAATTCGTTAAGGATTTGATACAGATTCAATTCGTTGATTCGTTTTGTCAATCTTATTGTCTTGGAAGATGGAAATAATTGAAAATATAAATTAGAATATTCATTTGGAGTCCAGTGCTGACTTGTTAATTAAAAATTAATCAGATCACTCGAAAAATACAAATTTTATCATAAAATACAACCCCTACTATATAAAGGGGTAACTATTCACTAATCACAAAAATTTTGAAAAGAAAAAAAAATGAAGAATGCCGTGAGGGAGTCAGATTTTCGTCAAAAAAAAAAAAAAAATACACCCACCAAATCATTTTAAAAATTGTCAATGAGATGAAAAATGGGTATAAAAAAGGTAATATTTGAGGGTCTTATCATGCCATTTTATGATGAATAAGAAGAAGAAATTAATTCAGAAAAGAGAGAGAGACTGTTAGAAGTCGAAGCCAAATGTGGTCCGCGAGGATACTCCGACTGTCAAGTAAATTTTTGAAGTGGATATGAAATGGATTTGTAGAGAAACCTTAACAAATGAAGAAGCAAAATGATTGGGAATGAAACTTACTTAGTACTTAAGTGATTCTGAGTCTCCTTTAGAACACATGATTTTTTCTGATTTGATCAACTCCTACTCCCAAATACATGGACCGATAAACACAAAACCGGTCCATGTATTTGAGAGTTTTCAACTCCGTCATCAAATATTTGATTGAGTGATTTTATGACGAATAAGATGACGAAATTAATTAAAAGAAGAATATGGATAAAAAACCCTGTAAAAATTAGAAGTCGAAATCGGGAAGATCGATGACGAGACTTATACGGTCAAATAAGTTTTGGAGCTGAAGATGAATTGGGCTAGCAATGGAACCTCACAAATGAAGGGGAAAAAACACTTATTAACGTATAATGTCGTTTTCCAATTGACAAAATGAAATTTAGATTTCTAACATATTAATCTTTTTTTTTTGTTAGTATTGAAAACATGAGTATGCTAAATTGGTCATTTGTTGGTTGCCTATTAATTTCAACTTACCACTTATTGATTTAATAGCAAATTAAGATGCATATTGTATTTTTATCTATAACCATACTATCTATTAAGGGTAATATTATGATACCCAAGGATATCAAATATCCTTGGGGTTCAAAGTTGCATGTTCAATGCAATTTTAAACATTGAACATGTAACTTCTACCAATAATCATGCAACTGATTTCATGTTTTAAAAAATTTCATATTTATTGATAAAATTTATATGTTTAATGCTCAAAATTGCATGTTCAATGCTCAAAGTTGCATTGAACATGCAACTTTGATACCCAATGGTATGTGATACCTTTGAGTATCATAGACATGCCCATCCACTAAACATCTTAAAATAGTTATTTTTAGAGCTCTTAAATAATAAAATTTAAAAATTGGGACTGATAATAATTTATTTCTTATATGTATGTCTAATGACTAAATTATCTTTTCATGTCAGACTCATATATTAGACAAATCTCAATTGACAACAGGACAACCAATTTATCATTCAAACAACATACTCAATCTATAGGCCAATGTTGGGCCAATGACTTAAACATCTTTTCTTCTCAGAGCCATATATCAGACGAAACCCACAAGGTAACTCATTGACTTTCCAACAAATCTGCTGCAAAAAAGTCTTTTCGTAATTAATTATCCTCCACGTGATTAGATGTCTTAGCACCTAAAGCTAGATTTATAACATATTAATGGGACCCACCATCATAAATATGATACTGAATCCAATTATTAGAAAGTTACTCCTTAGTTTATAAAAATACAGAACTAAGAGTTACATTCATTCCAGCTTTGGCACTCATGCTAGAGCTCTCAGAGCATATCGTCCTTTAAACAATTTTCTATCACCCTCACGGTAGTTTACGGAGGTCAATGTAACCTCAAACCTTGTTCTTCCCTTACTTTCTATTCATCTTCACCACTAACTTGAGCGTCAGAGTGTCTGCGGAACCACCATACATGTGAGTAGAAACTCTTCGCTCGCTAATGTCTCATCATATAAATTATCGATTGTGGACCTATAGTGAAATCCAACATTTACAATTTGTTGACGGCGGATTTTGGTCCCAGGGTAATATGAGAATATTACCCCCAGGCCAATCCTCCTCCAACTGTGAATTTGTTTTGTTTATGGGAAACCAAAAGCAAATTTAGCAAAAGACAGATAAATACGCCAATCGACAAAGAGATTTAACGTGGTTCGGCGGATCAGATCCCACCTACGTCCACGGGCACAAAACGAATGATACTTTTATTACTGAAATATGCTTCTCTGGTATCTCTTGTGTTTACAAGTCTGATCGTAATGATCTTGATCTTGATTCTCATATTTCTTACGCACACTCTACCCTTCTATTTATAATAGTGTAGAAATCATATTCATTCTCCTACAAGAATTTCCTAGTTGAAACAATTTCATTTTCCCATAAGGATTCCTAGTCAAAACTACCTTCACTTCATTTATCATACTAGGACACTGACTTATCAGTTTACCCCATGAAAGTATGATAACTTGCCATCTTATCCGTAAGAATATAGTATCTTATCTTCTGGAGCATGTCTCGCCATATGCTCGGTCATGATGATCCTTTGAGCTGAGAATGTTGCTACCGATCTGATAATGCTCGGTCATCCGAATCAAAGTGGTCGGTCACCTATCATCAAGTGTTCGGTCTCTACCTGTTGGCTTTATAACACTCATGTGCTCGGGTCGGCACTAATGATTTCGACCGAGAAGGGAATTACCCTTTTTACCCCTACCGTACTCCTTGAATAACATAGGACCTGAAAACACCATCAACATATGTCCCATAGTTCTCGGTAACAACGAGTTTGCGAGTTGATTCCGGGAACTATAAAAAAAATGGTGTGCCGATGAATCTGTCGGTGGTCAATCCAGGAACCGCAGAGAAAAATACCTTGGCTGAAAATCTGGTCCTTCCTGCCACCTTCATGTGCTCAGTTAACGAGGATCTCGATATCTACCCGTGGAGAAAATGCTTTGCCCTTATGCTGATGACGATCGACTCAGTGGGACGTAACCCGACCTCGAGCTGAGAAGAACATTTGGCTCTGGGGGAATGTCACCTCCCCAGACCAATAAAGGGCCGACCATTGGGGAGATGCTCCGATCCCATGCTGATGATAAGTCTCTCGGTGGGACGTATCCCGACCCCGAGCTAAAGAAAGACTTGGTTCTATGGGAATATTACATCCTCAGTCCAAAGAAGCCGACTCGGTGGAACGTAACTCGACCCCGAGCTGAAAGAAAGACTTGGCTCTGGGGGAATGATACATCCTCAGTCCAAAGAAGCCGACTCGGTGGGACGTAACCCGACCCTGAGCTGAAAGAAAGACTTGGCTCTGTGGTAATGTTACATCCTCAGTCCAAAGAAGCTGACTCGGTGGGACGTAATCCGACCCCGAGCTGAAAGAAACATCGATCTCGGCGGTACCAGAGCAGACCCGAGTCGGAAAGAAACATCGGTCTCGGCGATACAAGAGCAGACCCGAGCCGGAAAGAAACATCGGTCTCGGCGGTACAAGAGCAGACCCGAGCCGGAAGGAAACATCGGTCTCGGCGGTACAAGAGCGGACCCGAGCCGAAAGGAAACATCGGTCTCGGCGGTACAAGAGCAGACCCGAGCCGGAAAGAAACATCGGTCTCGGCGGTACAAGAGAATAACTGTCCCCACACGTAAATATATCACGTCCAGAATCTCCACATTTTAAACACATTTTAGCACTCCTGGAGTGTTTATCCGGACAATCTTTTGCACAGTGACCACGTTTTTTTTTCCAAATGAAGTAATCTTGTGCCTTGGAACATTGCCTCACACCATGGTCCGAGCTCCCGCAAATGGAACACAGTCTTTTCCGCTTGACTGAAGATGTACAGTTCACAGCCATATGCCCCTCTTCACCATAATTATAGCACGTTTGCCAACCGCTATCTGGAGGATCAAAATACCTCGGCCCTTGAAGAAACTTTCGCAGCACAATATTGTCTGATATTTCAACAGCCTTAACCCTATCACCACCATTACCAACAACCTCCACCTTCTGTTCTTCTTTCGTAACAGTCACAGAATGGTCACCAATTTCCTTATTCGTCTTCTTCCTTTTGCGAACCCTAATTTTCTTCTTATCATTCTTCACATCCTCAACTACTACTATGTCATCAGTGGCCCTACTGGGACCCGCAGCGACGAGACTGTCGTTCATATTAATAATGTCATCCAAAACGACGACGTCAGTATTGTTATGGTCGTCGTCGTGACACAACTTGGCGGTGCGCATCAATAGATGCTTCTCCACAATCGAAAGGCTGAAATCCGCGTTTGCCTCGTCATCATCGTCGTTGGTCATTGCTGCCACCGACTTCAATTTCTCTTCTTCTTCGTCTTTTTGCAAAGTCTCGGAAATCAAAAACTTTTTATACTTAATCAAATGGCCATCCAGAATACCCCATGTGGGGGTTATTCTCATGCATTGCTTCTGGCGAGCTGTTTTCAGTCGTTCCATTGTGATTTTAACATGGCTTTCTCCATCCATTATGTTGTTGAACTCCTCGATGACTGGAGATTTCCACCTTCTGCTATCGTCTTAATACGCGAGCCGCTTTTTGTTGGATTCCCACAGACGGCGCCAACTGTTGACGGCAGATTTCGGTCTCAGGGGCAATAATGGTTTTTTACCCCCGAGACAATCATCCTCCAATTGTGAATTTGTTTGGTTATGGGGGAACCAAAAGCAAATTTAGCAAAAGACAGATAAATACACCAATCGAGAAGGAGATTTAACGTGGTTCGGCGGATCAGATCCAGCCTACATCCACGGGCACAGAACGAACGATCTTTTTATTACTGAGATATGCTTATCTGATCTCTCTTGTGTTTAAGAGTCTGATGATAATGATAATGATATTGATACTGATCTTGATCTCCCTTTACTTACATTTTCCCCTCCTATTTATAATAGTGAAGAAATCATATTCATTTTCCCATAAGGATTCCTAGTTGAAAACTACATTCACTTCTCATATCCTATTAGGATACTGACTCATCAACCTTTCCCCATAAAAGTAGGATAACTTATCTCCTTATCCCATAAGAATAGGATAACTTATCATCTGGAGCATATCTCGCTATCTGATCTGTCTTTATGAGGTCAGTCACAATGGTCTTCTGAACTGAGAATGCTGATATCGATCTGATAATGCTCGGTCATCCGATCTTAAGTGGTCGGTCACTGATCACCAAGTGTTCGGCCCCTTACCGTTGGCGTATGTAACATCGAATGGTCGGGTCGGCATTAGTGGTCTCGATCAAGAAGCGAGTTACCTTTTTACCCATGCCGTAATGCTTAAATATCATAGTGCTTAAAAAACACCATCAACATCTATCCCCTAGTTCTCGGTAACAACGAGTTTGCGAGTTGATGCCGGGAACTATAAAAAAATATGGTGTGCTGATGAATCCGTCGGTGGTCACTCCAGGAACCGCAGAGAAAAAATGTCTTGGCTGCAAATCTGGTCCTTCCTGCCACCTTCATGTGCTCAGTCAACGAGGATCCCGATATCTACCCGTGGAGAAAATGTTTTGCCCTTATGCTGATGACGATTGACTCAGTGGGACGTAACCCGACCCCGAGCTGAGAAAAAGACTTGGCTCTGTGGGAATGTTACATCCCCAGTCCAAAGAAGCCGACTCGGAGGGACGTAACCCGACCATGAGCTGAAAGAAAGACTTGGCTCTGGGGGAATGTTACATCCACAGTCCAAAAAAGCAGACTCGGTGGGACGTAACCCGACCCCGAGCTGAAAGAAACATCGATCTCGGTGGTACCAGAGCAGACCCGAGTCGGAAAGAAACATCGGTCTCGGCGGTACAAGAGCAGACCCGAGCAGGAAAGAAACATCGGTCTTGGCGGTACAAGAGCAGACCCGAGCCGGAAAGAAACATCGGTCTCGGTGGTACAAGAGCAGACCCGAGCCGGAAAGAAACAAGTGGTCTCGACGGAACGAATACAGCCCCGAGCCGAGTAATCCTTGGGACTTGCTCAGAAGAGAAGTGAATCAACCTTTTGAAGCCGTACCGAATCCGGCACGGGCGTCCCCTTGCCAGACCAGCGAAAAACAAAAAACAAAAAACAAAACTCTGGAAAATAAAATCAAAAGGCGGTGGCGACTTAGCACTTATCCCAAAACAAAATGTTAAAGTGTAAACAACAGCACAGATTCCTTAAGACAGCGTCCTGCCCGAGGTTTCCAAAACACAATCTTGAATCTTTCAATCCAGAGTCCCGACGAACCAGAATTTGGATCAAAGAGCGTTTAGAATGGTAAGGGCACATCCTCTATACTTCAGGTCTCAATGGAGCCTGTGTACTGTTTGAGGGCTTGTAGGACACAGGACCTGGGCGACGCCGTTCCTAGGCTCGCGGCCTAGTTGGGAAGGATTACATAACATGGAGTCGCCACCCGGTGTGAACCGGGACAAAGATTTAAGGCCGCACTCACGCCTCGCAAGGGAAGACCTCAAACCGTTGGGTTCGGAATGGTCCCTTACTCATGTCACTTGTAATGAAAGGATTTATATAATAATTTAAACAAGCTGAAGTAACATTTATTTCTAAGGGTATCATGCTTCTAAATTCACATTTATAAAATAAAATATGCGCCTAAATATACATGTATTTCACATATATCTTACATTTAAATTTGCATGCTTAACATATATCAAGATAGCAACTAACATACAACTTTACTTACATATCACATTCAGGAAAAACACAAGCACACATGTTAACCATACAAGCACACATATGGGTACTTTTCCAAGTGGTACGTGGAATTGTAGCCCAAGTACAGACCGCACTACCGTCCATTCGGAATCGGCTACGGAATTTACGTCTGGGTTTCCATCCGATATACCGCAAGAAATAATACTCAAATGTTATCGTGACACAAGCATATGAATTGTAATACATCAACATATTTGCATTTATACATGTGGAGATAGTTACTAGGAAAACTATGCATGAAATCTAATGAAAAAGACTCAGTTCAATGTGTTCACGTTCGTGTAGCGTTCGTAAACGCGTTCGAACGGAAATGAAACAGAATGCTCATGTTCGAGTAGCGTTCGTAAACGCGTTCGAACGGAAATGAAACAGAATGCTCACGTTCGAGTAGCGTTCGTAAACGCGTTCGAACGGAGATGAAACAGAATGCTCACGTTCGTATGGCGTTTGTTAACGCGTTCGAACGGAAATGAAACAGAATGCTCACGTTCGTATGGCGTTTGTTAACGCGTTCGAACGGAAATGAGACCTGATGCATGATAAGGCAAAATGTATGCGCGTTCGAGTTGCGTTTGTGAACGCGTTCGAACGGACACGGACCTGATGCATGAAATAGGATGCAATACATAAACAGAAAATAAAGGGGCGCGGCGAAGTACTGCCATAAAGGTGACCTTTTGGGGCTCTTGATCTCTCAAAGAGAGGACCTTTAGACCAACATACTAAGCCCATGCGCGTCACATCACACATACAAGAATAGAACCAATCATATCAACCAAGTATGCCCGATTGAACACATCTTACATCCAATCTGAACACACATCAACCGGCGCGGCAAAGCATCGTGGTAAATGGGCTTTTAGCCTCTCCCCATAGGGGATCTCACATCACACTTACTAAGCCCATGCGCTCGATTGACTTATACATACGAAAATAAAGATAATAATATCAAACTAAGTATGCCCGATTGAACGTATCTCGCGTCCAACCGAACATACATCAACCGGTGCGGCGAAGTAGTGTCACGAATGTGGCCTTTTCGGCTCTTTGTCTCCCAAATGGAGGACCTTTGGACTAACTCACTAAGCCCATGCGCTTGGTCGAATCATGCATAACTAACGACATATTGAATTCAAGTAAAGCAAACGAAATAAACAAGAGCAACACAACAAAAGAAAGATGGTGCCGTTTACCCAAGCGGTACGTGGAGTTGTGGCCCGAGTACAGATCATATTACCGTCCATTCGGAATCGGCTATGAAATTTATGTCCGGGTTTCCATCCGATATACCGCGAGAGTTGACACATCTCTCATTCATCCAATACCCACAACATACATCATACACACGACGGATACCACAAATACAGAAAATATAATCAAAATAAATGGCCAGAAAATAAAATGAGAATAAGTGTGAAAGATACCCTCAGGTCTAACCTTTTAAGCCGTCTCTCGGACTCGCGTTCCATGGAAGTCGAAAGGGGGTAAAGCACCGCAACTTTTCTGGTCCGCTGGTTCAACGTCCTAGCTCACTGCTTCGCTGTTTTGCTTACGGTTCGAACTCCGTTTTGCTCTTATTCGGCTTCTGTTTTGCTGCTCACTGCACGGGCCACCTGTTTCAACGTTCTCAAAGAAGTATTCCAAGTTTGTGTGGGTTCTTAGTGCAATTATATGTGATTATTCTTAAGATTATCTATGTAGTTTTTATGTTACTGTTTTTTAAGGATTTGGGCTACTGTTTTAAGGTAATCTAGGAGGTTGTTTAGGCGTGTTTTAGGGTGTGGTTTTGTGGTGATTTTCGGTGGTGGAGGGCTGCTGTATAGATGGCTGTTTCGGCTATGGAGGGTGGTGGCTTGTGGTGGTTTCTTTGTTTTCTTTTTGTGTGTGTATGAAGTGTTTTCTCTTTTTGTCTGTTTGTTTAGTCTTGGGTGTGTAGAGAGAGTCTAGAGAGATTTCGAGAGAGCTTGGGTGTGAATTGTGTTGTGTCCAGTAGAGGAATGGCCTTGGTTAGGAGTTGTTTATATAGAGAATGGCTAGGGTTGACAAGGGAAGGGATCTTGTTTCCAAATTAGGAGAGGTGAGAAAGGCATACACAAGATTGAGGGGGGACAAGATATTTTAATTTAGGAAGTTGCAATATTTAATTTGTGTTGGTTTAGGAATACAAATATTTTATATTGGTAAATATCTTATTAGATTATGAAGTCAAATATATGATTGGCTTTAATTGGTTAGGATTGATTTTAATTAGGCATATCTTCTTTTTAGTTTAGTGTGTGATTTATTTAATTTAGGTAAATATTTTATTTAATTGGTAAATGGTTTAAATATTTTATTTAATGTTTAATATTTAAATTAATATTTATTTATTTAATTTGGGATGTGTTTTATGGGCTTTGGGGAGCTAAATGGGCTGGGTGTGAGGCTAGCAGCAAAACCAGAATTACCGACACCGTTCGAACGCTCCCTCGAACGCGACACGAACGCCCGCAATCTGTTTCCCGTTCGAACGAAGTAACGAACGCAGCACCAACGAAGACAGTGAGCTTGTTTATTCTGAATTTCCCCTTCCGATATCCGTTTCCCGCGGCTTCCGTGACTCAAAAGGTAGTGCCTCCAAATGAGGCTCATCATCGGGTTTCACATGCGAAAATGCAATGCCTACAGGGCTCCTCCTTACAACGCTGGAGCAAGCATACGCTACAAGGGCACAATCCATCCCCGTGTTATACCTCTCTTGGATCCAAATGATCAAAGAAATATGGATCAAAGAGTGTCCGAGACATTAAGGGCATATTCCTCCTTATGTTCGGTAACACTGGAGCAAGCAAATGCCACGAGGGTATCATCTCTCCTCGTGCTATGCATCTCACGGATCCAAATGATCAAATAGGTAGGGATCAAAGAGTGTCCAAAGCATTAAGGGAATGCTCCTCCTTATGCTTGGTAACACTAGAGCAAGCAAATGCCACGAGGGTATCATCCCTCCTCGTGCTATGCTTCTCACGGATCCAATTGACCAAATAGGTAGGGATCAAAGAGTGTCTGAAGCATTAAGGGAATGCTCCTCCTTATGCTCGGTAACATTGGAGCAAGCAAACGCCACGAGGGTATCATCCCTCCTCGTGCTATGCTTCTCACGGATCCGAACGATCAAAATATGGATCAAAGAGTGTCTGAAACATTAAGGGCATGTTCCTCCTTATGCTCGGTAACACTGGAGTAAGCAAACGCCACGAGGGTATCATCCCTCCTCGTGCTATGCATCTCACGGATCCGAATGACCAAATAGGTAGGGATCAAAGAGTGTCTGAAGCATTAAGGGAATGCTCCTCCTTATGCTCGGTAACAATGGAGTAAGCAAACGCTACGGGGGTATCATCCCTCCCCGTGCTATGCTTCTCACGGATCCTTTGGGCGGGTAAAATATATGGGAACACATTCCCTGCTACCGTTTTTCCCAAACTGGCCAGGCCGACCATCTCACGGGGGCACTCCCTCCCCGCGATTGCCATCTCGAGGCATCCTTCTTAAGTACAAATCATAGGGTAGTTATGCTCCAGCTGGATTTCTTCCTTAGTTCTTACACCTTGTCCTCGGGAATCAAGCATATATTCCAAATCATCAACTTGCGTTTGCCATGTTTGAATTTCTTGGAAGAGTCTGTCAGCTGTTTCAACAGGTTGCGCCATGGCTTCAACTGATTCCTTGTCAGCCTTTATTTGAGTTAAAATACCTAACACATCATCAAAAGCTGGAGACTTCTGATCCAGCTCTTTAGTAAGTTCACGCAAATTTTTATCAACAAGAGAGATGATTTCCTCGATAATTTTAACATACTCTTCATAAAACATGCGAAGCTTGTCCAACTGCTGAAAGTAAGAATCATCATTTGAGGAATCCAGAGCCAACACTTTCATGTGCTCAACTGAACTTGCTGCCTTTACTCTTTGCTTTTTAACAAATTCGTCTTCCTCTTCAGCAGAGAAATGGCGTTCACAGCAAGGGCAGACATGATGGGCACAAGCAAATCTTCCAAAAGGATCAAACATTTGTCGCATACCATCTGCAATATTGTACTTACTTCTCTGAACATCTATTTTCTCTTTAGCCGAGTCCAAGACTTTCAAATAAGTATCGATGCTGAAAATTTGCTGATTCAATGCCTCAAGTTTGGCTTCAATAAATCTCTTATTTGAGTCCGTATCCTTGCGATGTTTAGACAGGTTATCAGTAACTTCTTGAATTTTCATCTGCAACATATTTACCTCCATTTTCTCCATCCATTCTGTTGTTGAACTCCCTGCCGACCGGTGATTTCCATCTTCTGCCATCGTCTTACTACACGAGCTGCTTTTTGTTGAGTTCCCCACAGACGGCGCCAACTGTTGAGGGAGGATTGGCCTGTGGTAATATTCTCATATTGCCCTGAGACCGAAATCCGCCGTCAACACAATTTATTCAAAATTTGCAAGTAATGTGAAGTTAGGACAACTTCATTTATTTGAGCGACACTAACTTCTACTTTTACACACACAGAGATATATATTTATATAATAATTGACCTTATAATTACTAATTTATTTATTTGAGCGACACTAACTTTTACAAACATGGAATTTAACATTAGGGATGTTCAATTTTGCAAAATGCAAGTTCTCCACAGCCACATTTACAAAGCAAACAACTCGAGTAATAAGGGCAACCAGTAATGGACAGTTTGGGAAATAAATCGCGAAAAGTTGCCAAGTCATCGTCCACGACTAAGAATAATAACCAGTATCGTCCACAAGAAGCAAAAGACCACGTAGTTTTCCATATATAATTCTCAACAAACCCCCTTATCTATTTAGACCTCTATTTCTTGTTCTGACTTATTCTTCTTCATTATCACTTTCATTTTGCTTTTTTCAGAATAATCAACAACAACAACAAAAAATGCCTGCAACAGATTACCAGGGCTCGTTCCTGGGCCGAATCAGCATTCGAAGGAACCAAGTCATGTCCATGGAGGGCAACCACGAGCAAGAACTCGAGGACGTCGAGCTTTTCCAAAAACATGTGGCCGATCGCTTTGCCGAGTTGGCACCATCACAACCGTCCGACGAAATCCCCACTGATCCCCTCCTTTCAATCGCTTGGATTCGAAAACTCCTCGACGTGTTCCTCTGCTGCGACGCCGAATTCAAGGGTATATTAATCATGGGTCGTCGTGACCCGTCTCAGATTTCGAAGCCACCTCTAGACCGTTTGATTCCCGAGATGCTGGAGAGATCCGTGAAAGCGTTGGACATATGCAACGCCATCACCAACGGGATTGAGGCCATGAGGCACTATCAAAAATTGGCTCAGATTGCTGTCTCTGCTTTGGAACGGAAACCGTTCGGTGACGGTCAGGTTAAGCGGGCAAGGAAAGCGTTGACTTCTTTGATTACATCAATGGCTTGTGAACACAGAGACGGTACCAATTATACGAGGGCGTGGTCTTTTGGTCGCCGAGGTGCTGCTGCTGCAGCAGGTAATAAAAGTACAGGTCAGTTAAGATCCCTGTCTTGGTCAGTGGGGAAAAACTGGTCAGCAGCGAAGCAAGTTCATGCCATATCAGCCAATCTTGTCCCGCCACGTGGGGCGGAGGCTTCAGGTTTGGCCTTGCCGGTTTATATAATGAGTAGTGTTCTGGTATTTGTGATGTGGGCCATGGTGGCTGCGATTCCTTGTCAAGAGAGGAGCGGATTGGCCAACCATTTTCCTGTGCCGAAACAGCTTGTTTGGGCACAGAGCATGATCGGGTTACATGAAAAGATTGGTGAGGAGTGGAAGAAGAAAGAGAAGAAAGGGTCAGCTGGGTTGCTTGAGGAGATGCAAAGGCTGGACAAGTTAGGGCAATCTTTGATTGAATTCACTGATAGTTTTCAGTTTCCCGCGGAGGATGAGAGGGCGGAGGAGGTGTCGGCGCATTTGGCGGAGCTGGCGGAGACTTGCCGGAGAATGGAGGAAGGTTTGGTGCCTTTACAGGTACAAATTAGGGAGGTGTTTCATAGGATTGTCAGAAGCAGGGCCGAGTTTCTTGAGGTGTTGGATTTAAATGGAAAACCATCTGCACCAGCTATGTGATATGGGGTGGCTTTAGTGTAGAATTTTTTTCAAGTAATTTTTCCCCATGGGGGTGCAAAAAAAAAATGAAAAAGAAAAACTTAACACTAAGATAGAGGTATAATTCTGAAATATACATTTCGTAAAGTGAAATGTGCTCTTTTGTTTTATTTATTTGTTTGTTTTTCACATATTGGTGTTATTTAAATTTAATTAATTAATGCAGAAAATTCAAAAAAGAAAGAAAAAAGTTGAACATATAATTAGTTTCCTTAGAGATGGGAACTAATATATAAATACTTTTTATTTTATTTTCTTATATAAGCTAAAGAGAATAAAGTGATCTGTTATGTATAAATAAAGTACATACATTACTCCAAAAGGTAGCTGCCTTCATGTTGTTTTTGAGATTGGAAGTTTTGATTTTTCTTTGGAAAAGGTGTTTTAATTTTTATGACAATGACAGTATGTGAGTGTTGTCAAAAAGCAAATGCTTTTTTGATTTTGCTAATTTTATTATTTTCAGCAGTAAAATTTGACCATTGCTGTAACTAAAAAAAAGCTTAAGCTGATAAACTTGCTATATAAGAGTGTTGAGTAGAAAATATTATACTAAATTATAAATTAATTACAAATAAATTTGTATATCAGGAAGGTAAAATTATAAAATCGCACCGAATATTAAAAAAAAAACTATATTTTTTAACATTTATTTACGTTAGCGTAAATGATGTGTTTGCGAGCGTTAACGCTCATAGACGTTGTGTGAAACGTAGCATAACCATATTTAATGGTATAAAAGAAAACACCTGACTCGTGTACAATATTTTTTTTTCCAGCCCTCAATTAAGGGTTATGATAAATTGAAAATTGCACTCTGCTCCATTATTCTTTAATCATGATATTATTTTCAGTGTAATGGAGGTAATATCACCACCACTTAAATGTTTTGATTGTTTATAACTTTATATTAAGGAGATGGGTCTCAATCTCACAAGTCTTGAGATGTATACAACGTGGGGAAAACGGCGTCGGAGCGCATAATTGTTAAACTAATAATAATAACCTAACCTAAAAAATATGGGCACATGCCTGATCCGAAGCCCAAATTCAAACCACAAAGGGGGGCAAAGTCGAAGACATTTTACACGTGGGGAAACGACGTCGTCAGTTGCCTTGCCGCAGGCGGCAGGCCTAACTTATGAGCGTAGTAAGGCTTTACTGTAAGTTTTGGTGATTTGCTGGCTTTGTGGTGGCACTGTGGCAGGCTCATGTGCCTTATGAGTGACCAGGTTTGACTAAGGGTTACTTGTTTCCTCTCGACTTCAATTATAAATAATCTGCCCAAATACCCGGAAGAATTGTCAATTATATATTTACTTTCTATTCTATGGCATTATCTGACATTTTGATACTATAAATATTATTTGATTCCTCATTATAAGTAGTTAGATTGCCCTGGTTAGTTCATGAAGGTGGTGTTGTGATTCTATGATCACTTTAAAATGTGTTTGAGGAAAAACCGAAATCTTTTATATTACTTATAAAAATAGAATACAAGTAAGTGTTTAAACTTACAAAATGAAAAACCTCACTATACTCTCTCTTTCTTTACACACACTTTGGGATTATGGGATGCATTTACAAATGATTTGGAGCTCATTTTATAAGGACAAAACTTGTGCTACAGTGCCACACATTTTTGCCAACTCAAAGTCATCACCACCGAAAGTTGATGTGCATGGTTTTTTTCTTCATGCATGACAACTTCCTGGCAGTGGCTTGCAGCTGGAAACCTTCTGGGCTTGGTGGGCAACTTGCATGCTTGATGCAAAGTTGGATATTACAATTCTCCTCATCCAGCTGCGTCTGAAGCAATCGTCATTTGACAACTATCACGGCTATATCTCTGCACAGCTCTAGCTTATCCCGAATAATCTCCACAACTTATTATTATGTCTGTCACAAACAATCTCCATTCCCAAAATCTGTTGAGTTAGTCCTAAGTCTTTCATGTCAAAAGAATTGGAGAGTTCCTTCTTCAGCTGGCTGATCTTCGCTGCTTCTTGTCCAACAATCAACATGTTGTCCACATAAAGTAGAAGAGCAACGAAATTTCCATATGGAAATCTCTGAATGTATACACATTGATCTACTGTAGTTCTTTTGTATCTTTGACCCACCATGAATGAGTTAAACTTTTTGTACCACTGCCTCAGTGCTTGCTTGAGCCGTACAAGCTATTTTTCAGCTTGCAAACAATGTTTTCTTTTCCTGAAACTTGAATCCTTCTGACTACTCCATGTAGATTTCTTCATTCATATCACCATGAAGAAAAGTTGTTTTGACATCCATCTGGTCAAGCTCCAAGTTCAAACTAGTTACCAATCCTAGGATAACTCGGATTGAAGTCATTTTTACCACTGGTGAAAAGATCTCATCAAAGTCAATTCTCTTTTTCTGTAGGAATCCTTTGACTACTAGCCGAACTCATCTCGACGTGAACTGGCTGATGGTATGCTAAAAAATAATTTTTGACAACTTTGCTGGAACCCGAATTTTCCGAACCGAGATTCGTTCTTTGGTTTTACAACCCCAAAGTAGAATTAAAGCTCTGATACCACTTGTTGTGATTCTATGATCATTTTAGAATGTGTTTGAGGAAAATCTGAAATATTTTCTATTACTTACAAGAATATAATACAAGTAAGTGTTTAAACTTACAAAATGAAAAACCTCACTACACTCTCTCTTCACACACATTTTGGGATTCTGGGATGTATTTATAAATGATTTGGAGCTCCTTTTATGGGGAAAAAACATGTGCTACAATGCCACACGTCTTTACCAACTCAAAGTCATCACCATCGAAAGTTGACGTGCATGGTTTGTTTTCTTCATGCATGGCAGCTTCCTAACAGTGACTTGCAGCTGGAAACCTTCTGGACATGGTGGGCAACTTGCATGCTTGATGCAAAGCTGGATATTACAGGTGGTGCAGTTAAGAGATCTAAATTCATCCCCATTGGTGATTATGACTCTTTTTAATTCATGTTTTTTTTTTGAAATCGTTGGAAATCTCGCTGTCAAATCACTATTTTTCGGGCTTAAGCGAAGTATGTAAAATCCCCGACTGTCTCAGACTCCTATAAGAAACACATTCCATATATTCGAACTCAGGACTTGAAAGTTAGATCATTAACCCTACATCATCAAGTCACGATACTTTAGGACAATTCATGTTATGCTATAACTTATTCAAATTAAACACTGCCGGTAATTTGTGAAATTCTACTTATGGAGGTTATTAGATGTTTTGTGATATAAAAAAACAACCGTAACTATAAATTCGGGCAAACCTCCAAGCATGGATCCCTTATAATTGTCAATAATCTTGACTCCGGGGGTTTATTTCTTTTTACCAAATCCTGGATCTTAATAATGCAGCGCCTCTAAGAGACAACGAGAAGCTTGTTGAACTTTGAAGGCATCTCACTTGCATTCAACCTCTCATAGAATCTAACGACACTTTTTTTTTTGGAATTGTTGGAAATCCTGTCGTCAAACCATCATTTCCGGGTTTAAGCGGAACAGTAAAACCCACTGTTGTCACAGACTCTTACAATAAATATATTTTTTGAATTCGAACGCAGAATCTCAAGGTGAAATCCTAAACATTACACCATCAAGTCACGTCAATTGGGAACAGAATCTAAGAACACGTTAATGGTTAATCATGTTTTTTTATTTAAAAAATTTCCCAAAAGTTCTTCAAGCTAAAATTGATAGTGTTAAGACTATTTTCAAAAATTTGTATGGTCTATATAAATGATGTCTTAGTTTATACTCTATAGTAGCATCTCACTAGAAAAATGGATGTATCTCACTTCAAATTTGATAAACTTTAGTTGAAATCAACTCTAGATATCCTTACAAAATAAAATGATAGTAAAAGAAAGTCAAATGAATTCAAATTTAAATACTAATCAAATAGATAGCATAGAAACAAATAGTGCTTAATGGCACTAATATAATTTTCAGGTTCTAGATTATTTTCTACCCTTAAATTGGGCTATAGTAGCAGACCAAATAATAAATTCTGATCTCTCTCTCTTTTCTCTCTCTTTTTTTATAAAATGAAAATTATCGATCATATACTCAAAAAGTAACATATTATAAAAAATATATAAAGCATAAAATATTTTTCACCGGTCCACCCAAAAATTATAAAATATATTAAATTTGTACTGAATTTGTATACACAATTGAAACGTATATCAAACATTGGGTATACATCTAATATAAAATAAATGAATAGTTTATACACTTTGTACTCTTTGGGTGAACCAGTGAATAAAATTTCAGGATTTATATATTTTTGATAACATGCTAAACATTGGGTATACAATTGATAATTTTTCTTATATAAAAATTAATTTTCTTTTGAATTTAATATCCTTTTGGTTTCGGGTCCATTTGTTTCACAGTAAAATAATTTCTAGAAATTTTTTCCTCATTTTACGGTGTTTTGGACTCCTGTGAAAAACTTGATCAACGTAAATATTTTCTGATCAATAAAAAGTTAAGTCATTTTTCGGAAAATAACTTACGAAATATAAATCCGTAAATCATTTTACGAAATTTTTTTATCTTGTCGAAAATTTTCTTACCTCACTTTAAAGAATAGCAAATCCAGACTTGAACCCGAATCTATATGGATTCGGGATGTGTTTTGTTGAATCCGGGTCCGTATCCAAATTTTCGGATGCGGGTATACTCAATCATGATCCGGATATACATGGACCGAATCTATAAATCCTGATTTTTTAATCTTTTTTCAATTACAGTTATATAAAATTAACTTGGATATCGAAATTCCAGACTCAAGTGGACCTGAATCCGGTATACATGGACTGGATCCATAAATTCGGTTTTTAAAAATAATTTTTCAATTATATTTGTATAAATTTATGGACATGGCTCTTGAAAATCCGGATCGAGAGATACAAAATTTTAAAGAATCTTTTTAAACAATACTTTTATAAAATTAATAAAATCATGGACTCGGTCCCTAAATTTCGGACCCTTTTGGAACCGAATATACACATATTGGATCTCGAAATCAAGATTTTTTTAATCAATTTTCAATTATATTTGTCTAAAGTTAATAAAATCCTGGTTTTTCGGGCCTATGCGGATCTGCATCCAAAAATACATGGGTCAGAAATTTCTCTACTTGGAGATGGAAATTTTTTACGGACTTGGGTCTTCCGGGTGTATACGGATCTAGGCCGGACCCAGTACCTAAAAGATTTCGTTCCAGATCCGTGCAGGTCTGGAGTTTTGATATCCGAATCTGATTTTTGTTTAACACAAATATTTCCGGACTTTGATCTTTTGGGACTACGCAGATCCAAACCAAAAAATATTAGATGCACCAAACATTTGAGAACACTTTTTAGAAAATATTTTCAAGCGATAACTAAAAATTAGAAAATAATTTCCTTTCCAAAAATAATTTTCACTTACAAATAATTTTCTTATAAAAATCGTTTTATGTCGAAACAAAACTAATCTGAATCTAATATGAAATTTAATATTTTTTTTTCGTACATTTCGTGGTTTTCTTATTTTATTTAAAAAGTTATGCACCATTTAATCTGACTTCATTTAACAGCGATGTCTTTTGTGAGCTAATCATCAATAATCTGTTCATTTGATTACAAATGGATCGATGATATCATAAATATTTTGAATATTAAAAAGGTCAATAACTTGTTTTATTTATTTATTTATTTAATTTTTTATAACTCATTTTTTTAACCTAGTTACCATCAAGAGACGTCACTGTGGAAACTAAAACCAGAAGAAATTTTTTTTTTTTAAAATCTACACATAAACTGATAATGATCAACAGCGAAACTAATGAATGGTTTTCATGTCTCACCGCCCCTTGATTAAAATAATATGCACTAGTTTCATTTTATGTCGTTTTATTTGTCTCCTAATTCTTTTGTTATATTTTTGAACATTGAGAAAGAACAAAAGAAACTAAAAAAATAAACACAGATTGGCATCAGTGGACCCATCAAGAACAAAACGACGAGGTTAGCCAATGAATAGATTATAATGTGCGTTTGCTTATTGAGCTATTGCCATGGAGGACGTGTCTAGTTGCTGGATGATTTGTTTTTTTTAAAAAAACTAATACATAGTTAGTATTTTGTGCGAGTTTAGCATATATTTTAGGTATTGATCTTATAAATATTCTGTATTTTGTCTGTTTTATAGTTTATATGAGACAATATATTTACTTACACATAATATTTATGTCTCGTTTGTTTGTCTCTCAATTCTCAAATAATATTTTTAATTCATTATGCAAGTGCTAATAATCAGAGTTTACATCCTTAGGCACAATAAATATTAAAAAAAAATCATGAAATTAAAAAAACATAGAAATAATTCAAAAAATAACAAATAATAATAGATCCGAAATTCAAAAACTTATCTAGGTTTTGTGGGCGGTTATTATTTAAGTTTCTTATTTTAATAGAAGATTATATTTTTACTTTGTAATATATATTTTTTATTTTAATAATTTTTTATTTTTATTTTATAATTTAATAATAAAAACATGTGTTTAATTAATGATGAGAAATTGCGATTAATAATTATGATTTCTTTTAAAAATTGAGTTTTGCAAAAGGTAAAATTTTTACTTTTCTCCACCATCAAAATATTTAAAAAGCGCACCGCAATAATTTCTTAGCATAAATCAAAATTTAATAACACCGTTTATGAATCATCATTTGTTCACCATACTTTTCTAATCGTAATATTAAATAGAGCCATAAATTATTATGTTTTACCACTCATCGATTCCCAATTTATTATAATGCGTAAGCGTTATAGGTTAAAAGAAAGAGATAAAAAAGTGAGCAAGTAGCGAGTACCGTTAGGGGTGAGCATCGGTCGGTTCGATCGGTTAATCATTGATTTTTTAACCGGATGATCAACTAATTTAACCATATGATGACACATAACCATTAACCAACCTAACTATTATTTTTTGATCGGTTTTGGTTAATTCGGTTATTAATCAGTCCAGAATCTCCACAAATAACACTTCATATTAATACATTAATATAAATTAAAATTCATCAAAAAGACAAACATATATGTGTTTAACAACAAAAGATAAATTTAAATTCATCAAAAAACAGTCAACAACTACAATCAGTAGAGACAGTGGGTAAAAATTTTAATTTCGTTTTAATTAAAAATCTATATAAATTCAAATTATGGTTTGTAATCGGTTAATTGGTCGGTTCGGTTATACAAATCTCATAACCTTAACCGAACCGAAAAATAAAAAAAGTTAAAAATTTTAACCGAAAAAATCGATTTAATCACAATAACCGAACCGTTATAAAAAAAATTAGTTGGAACAGTTCGGTTAATCGATTAAAACCGATTAATGCACACTCCTAATTACCGTAATTAAATGTTACATTGATATAATTATAAAACTTGAATTGTTTTTTAAAATTTCGTTTAGCATTAAATTATGAATAAATTAAATATGACAATGACTTGTTTACTATTAAATTCCAAAAAAAGCCAAAACCACAGCTTACACGCATAAGTCGATCATTATCACAGGCCATGCTTCGTGAAGTAGTACCTTCAAATGGTTACTTCATAGGATAGTGAAATCCATTTTTAATTATTATGAATCGAAATCTATTTTATTAAATAAGTTATTTTATAATCGATTTTGGTTTGATTTTGGATTATCATATTTTGACGATGAAAAAAATATTAATTTTCAACTCTTTATTACATAAAAATTTGTGTTAACTTTTGAGATTTCATAAATTAAAAATTAACACCATGAAATTGAGAACAATAAAAACCTATAGAGATTGGAGTGATTACCTTCACTTCCACTCTTCCTAAATTTTGAAAACATATTAAAAAGTGAATCTTGTAATTCATTATTCCAATTGATTTAACATATTATCTCAAGTTATATTAATTATAGAAATACATCATGAATAATGATAAATTGGACACAATCATAACCATTGATAAGTTCCAGCCTTAGCATTTGTTCACATGGACAAAATTAACATTACTTTTATATTCGTGGTTTCATTTGGGTTGGGCAATTCTCAACTAAAAATCTAAGATGTGTTAATTTAATATTAATCTAATATTTTTTAAAAAAAAATTGCTCCAAAGAAACCAAGGATTCAGAATTAATTTAATATTAATTAATTTATATGTTTTTTATTATAAAAATTCGGTTATATGATCCAATTTTGATTCTAAATATTGAAGAATAAGAACCTATTCGAAAAAATTCGGTACCTAATTATTAGGAACCGGTACCAATCCTAATGTAATTAATTTCGATTTCGAAACTAATTTTCAATTCCGTTCCAAACAGGTTTGTGATATACTCGGAACCGTTACTCACCCCGGTACAACAAGCTAAAGCACACCGTTTCTAAACTTGAACTCAGCTTCCACGTACGTCTCGTCAACGATTGAAGAGTTGTTCATCGTAAGCTAGTATTTCACCGTGTATTTGTTGAGGAAAATATCTCACATCGGTTAAGATAAATAATTAAACTCAAAATATAAATATTGGACAACCCTCAACTCTCAAGCTGGCTTTTCGGTTGAGTTAGGCCCATGAATTTCAA
This sequence comes from Zanthoxylum bungeanum, assembly GCA_019454045.1. Lineage (NCBI taxonomy): Eukaryota > Viridiplantae > Streptophyta > Magnoliopsida > Sapindales > Rutaceae > Zanthoxylum > Zanthoxylum bungeanum. Next base: position 961,231 of record SKCR01007838.1, on the reverse strand, counting down.
CATGATATCAGAGCCACACTCATGCACCGGTGGGCCCACACTACCTGTCCACGTGACATGAACTATGCAAAAGACCGGTTTGCACGTGAGGGGGAGTGTTGAGGAAAATATCCTAGCTGAGATAAACAATTAAACTCAAAATATAAACATTTGGCAACCCTCAACTCTCAAGCTGGCTTTTGAGTTGAGTTAGGTCCATGAATTTCAACAGTATTCGATTGTCTTGTTTCGGCCTTATTAATTTATTTAGTATATTAGCCCTGTGGGTTAAATTTGTTAATGGTCCCTTAACAGCTTATTAATTATTTCCTCCAGCAGCCTCTCTCTTTGTGTTTGTTTTTTAAGTTTATTGATCTTTTTCATTTTTGCAAACTCTGTGTTTTTCCTTCGTTTCAAGTTCAGGTCAGAGCTTTAAACAAATCCACTACAATGAAGGTGAAAATTCCTCATCTCTTAAATCTAATTTTTCCCATCTCAGATATTCTTCGAAAAAAAGTCATTAATTAGTTTAATCAATCTGTTTAGTCTTTTTGATTATAATAATATTAGTCACGTAAATATATATGATACTAAATTTTTTTTCCTTGGTGGGTTTTATCTCTTTAATCAGCTTTTATGTTCTCTTAATTAACTTTTTTAATATTGTGACAGAAAGTGGTGTTGAAATTGGACTTACATGATCAGAAAGCAAAGCAGAAAGCCATGAAAACAGTTTCCGGCATTTCAGGTGATTAATTAAGAACTTAATTAAAGCTTATAATAAGCTTTCAATTGTTTGATCTTAATTAATTAGAGCTTCAGTTGACCAGTCAATTTTGTTATGTAGGGATTGAGTCAATTACTATAGATATGAAGGACAAGAAATTAACAGTGATAGGGAACATAGACCCCATTGAAGTGGTGAATAAGCTGAGGAAGAAACAATGGCATGCTGAGATTTTAACAGTGGGTCCTGCAAAAGAAGAGAAGAAACCTGAAGACAAAAAGAAAGAGGAAGAGAAAAAGAAGGAAGAAGAAAAGAAGAAGAAGAAGCTAGATGAGTTTGTTAGGCCCCATGGCTATCAATATCAAGCTTACAATCCTTACATGCAGACCAGACAGTATCATGTGGTCAGTGCTGAAGAAAACCCTAATTCTTGTGTTATATGTTAAAGATGTTAAGGACAAATTGGTCAAAATTTTTACAGCTTTTCCAATGGTGATGGAAATGAAGCTAGCTTAGAATTAGAATAGGGTTTCTGGCTTTCTTTGTATTGTATAGTTTATGGTAATGGGTTGCCTAAGTGATATGTTTGTATGAAGTATAAACTACTGAGAGAATTTTAATAAATTAATTTTGGATGCAAAACCTTTTGTGATTGGAATCAAATTTTACTCCACACCAATTTATTTTTACTATTTTTGAGTTGGAGTGCACAAATTTTGACATGAAATATTCAGATTTTAAAAATAAAAAAAAATTTTGGGTTGTCCCGACCCGCATAGAATGGGACCGATGAGTGATATCACAGATTTTGATTTTTAAAATTTATCCCAATGATTTTAATATCTTAATAATATTTTTTGACCCGACCCGACCCACCAAAACCGTGACAACTTTCCTCCTCATTTTTTGCATTGCGGGATAGCCTTTTCCCTGTATCTCGATTTACTACGTAAAATTTTTTCTACAATAAGTATGTATAATATTTTACTACAATAAGTATTAGGTAATATTTTACTATTACACTAAAATATAAGATTTTGTAAATATATAATAGTAAAATATAATATTTTATAATAAAATATAAGATTTGAAAAGATAAAATAGTAAAAGATTACACCATAATATTTTTTATATCCATTTATTATTTCTTATTTTCTTAGGTAGTTCAATGTTAATAACCATAATATTAATGTCCCCAAGGGGTGTGGTTTGGTGGTGTAGGATCCAGGATCTCACCTTGAGGTTCTGGGTTCGAATCCAGGGAGTGCACTTCTTGTAAGAGCCTGGGACAGCCGGTGGTTTTATCTGTGCCGCGGCCCATAATGGGTGGTTTGGTGGCGGGGTTTCCATCCTTTCCAAAAAAAAAAAAAAAAAAACCATAATATTAAAACTATTCATTTTTTTGATAAAATACTATTCAATTTATACACGCCAATATTAAATAGTGTGACGATGCGCACACCCTATTAGACATGACCGGCTGTTCGGTTACGGTTCGAAACCGAACCGAACCGGCCGGTTCTCGGTTCCATATTTAAGTGGAATTAAAACAGTAAACTGAACCGGTCGGTTCCGGTTCATGTTCGAACTTTTTTTTAATTATATAAAAATATCGAAAATAATTTAAAATAATTTAGGGGTATGTTAGGAAAATAGCCCTACGGTTCCAACAGGAACCGTTGGAACTGCTGGAACCGTTCAGTTCCAGTGATTCCAACTAGTTTGGTTGGGGATCGAACCCTAACCAAACCGATTTGTTCCAATTCCGAACCAGAACCGTGGTTGGATCTACCTATAAGTATATTTGTTTTAAGGTTGTGTGTGCAAAATTGAAACCCATATGACATGTAATCGGAGTCTTTTTCTATATTTTGAAACTTTAGTTAAATTTATTTTATTGCATTGATTAATAGACAATCTTTAAAGAGATCAACCAACCCACTCAAGCATTCATAAACAAATAATATTTAAAGAGTGGCACGGTAGCAATGAGCAACCAAACCATTGAGGCATTGACGTTCATCCCATATTAACATTAGATTTTTTTTATTTTTTTACAATGAGCTATTTTAATTAAAAAATTTCATTAAAAATTTTAACTATTGATCTTATATAATATGTTTTCTAAAATTTGGTATAATGACAATACAATCTTCTTTTTTTTTTTTTTTTGGAAACGATGGAAACCCCGCCACCAAACCACCTATTCTGGGCCGCGGCGCAGGTAAAACCACCGGCTGTCTCAGACTCTTACAAGAAGTGCACCATTTGGATTCGAACCCAGAACCTTAAGGTGAGATCATGGACCCTACACCACCAAGCCACACCCCTTGGGGACGACAATACAATCTTCACCAATTCATACGAGCGGATTCGAACTATAAATCTATTATTTTCAACATTTGAAACTTTATTAATTTAGTTAGTTGACGCCAATGAATCTTATATAATTTAATGGTGAATGAATTGATATCATTAGTTATTATTTTTACTTTAAATATATACGTTAGAGTGAATGAAATCAATAATTAAAAATTTAAGTTAAAATATTCCAACCCAAATTTTCCATCTTTATATATAGTTTCATGTATATCCTAATGGCTACTTAATAAATATATTTAATTAATGTTTTTTTCCCCAAAATTATTTAGCACAAGCTACTTCAATTTCAAAATCAACAACAATGTTAGCTGCATTTGATGAGCGCACCTTGAAATTTTTATCTTTTTGTGTTTTAAATAATAAATTTAATAAATAAAATTTGAATCTTTAAATTTTTTAAAATCATTATAGACATGAAAGACGAAAATTTGATGGTAAAAAAATATTGGAAAAGTGTAACTAACATTATTCTTTCAAACTTTTAACTGTCAGATTACATTCACTAACATTAACAGCGATTTTTCTCCACAAGGTTCGCCTAAATAAATTAATAATTGAAAGAATGAAAGTTCTTATGCTAACTTCGAGGCCACTATCTTCTATCAACAACGTAAAATTTGAATTCTCTTCTTCTATATAGAATTGGCTCTAGAGTCACTCCAGATATATGACCCATCTTTTCAGAATTGGATCGAACTGGCTGGTTCGGTCTGGAAATCGGCCGTGAGCGGGTTCCGTCGTCTAATAAAAAATCGTCAAAAATAATAAAATCAGTCCATTTTTTTGTAATTTTAATTAAAAAAAATTATTTATGAAATAAGTCGGTTTTTTCAGTTTTTTTCATACACGATTTAATTAATCTCGTCAATGATTTATTGAATATTTTATATCACCGATTCGATCCCGATCCGATTTTGAAAAGATGACTAAATTGAAAACGTCAAACACGGTGCCCTGATTTTGACATCCAGAAAACGTCCCGTCGTCCCCTGCTTTTTTAATTTATATCAGATATATATATATATATATATATATATATATATATATATATATATAATCATATTTTATTTTTTATCTTTTAATATAGAAAATTACGTCTCTCACCCTCTCTGACATTCCCACCCCTTGTCCCTTTTCTGAATTTACAAAAATATCAATTTCTTTAACAAAAATTCTCTCCCCCAAATATATATGTGTATATATATAAATATATATTAATTTAAAAATAATATATATATACTTATTTTATTTTATTAATTAATTTTTTTTATTTTAATTTAATTTTTTTCTATTTATATATATATATATATATATTATTTTTTATTTTTTTAATAAATATTACAAATTTCATATTTTTTATGGTGTTATTTGTACTCTTTTTTAAAAATATATTTTTCTAACATACATGAGAACATTTTTATTATACATAAGTAGTGTTAAATAAATTAAAAAAGAATTACAAAAATTAAATGAATAAATGAACACAAAATAAATAACAATAAATATGAAATTTGTAATATTTATTAAACAAATTAATAAAATTAATTAATAAAATAAAATAAGTATATATATATATATAAAATTTGGTGAAATGAGATTGTTGTGAAAAAATAGGATAATTCTATCATTTAGGAAGTGAGAGAGAAGGTGGGACTGTCAATTGGGAGGGGGAGAAGTGGCCCTCTTTAATATACGGTGCCCCGATTTTGACGTCCAGAAAACGACCCCTGCTTTTTTTATTTATATTAGAGATAATTAAAATAATAATAATCATATTTTATTTTTTATCTTTTAATATATGAGAGTTTTTATTTTTATAGTGTCCGCACGACTGTATATCATCTGCTTCAAGTGCGAAACAAAACCTTAACTGATATCAAAATTCCAAATTGAAAGGCATTATTTGTGAGAGCCAAGTTATAAAAACTTGCAAGCAGAATTACAAGTACAATACTGTATATCGTATACAACAGCTATATATTAAAGACAAATCCCCAAGGCGTTTCTTTCACTTCTTCATGAGAAGGACCACAGTGTGAGCCGCAATACTCCGATTTTCGCCAAGGCTATCGACCTTTTCATGAGTTTTCGCCTTCAGATTTATAACTGCTGGGTCTGCTCCTAGCAGCTCACATAAGTTGGTTCTGATAACCTCCTTGTGGGGGCTCAATTTTGGTCTTTGAAGAATCAACGTCGCATCCAAGTTGCCAATCTCATAGCCTGCCTCATCCATGAGTCTCACCTAAATGGATCATAAAACACCTGATGAGCTTTCTTTAATGAATCAATTAACTGCTTAGAATGGGTTGAAATTATTTAGGAATAAGAAGCAATACTGCTACATATAATTTTAGTAACGTTTAACGAAAGGATACTTAAGAACGAGTGTCCAATATACATTACGAATCACAGAAAAAAATTCAAAAGAGGAATTATGTCTATCAGATTGTGACCTAGGCATGCATAGAAGTTGGAACTTTTTGTAGTTCCCATTAATTTTAAGCTAAGTAATCGAATTTCTATCAAGTAGGTTCCCTTCAAGATTGCCATAACAGTATTTGATATAATAAAACCAAAGTAAAATTCCCAACTTAATACAAATTTTCCAGGCTTAGCTATATTTGGAGTTCCTTTTTAGTGGAATTGGGAGTTTGGTCTCTTTCTTAAGGTGTCAAATGGGTGTACTGTAGTGGCTAGGACTCATAATGGACCTGACCCACCCATATGGGCCAGGCTCTAGGATTTAAGGCCCCAAAAACCAATGGGCCAAGCCTTTTAGAACCATACCACCGTTTGTTCAGAATAGCCCAATCACTACAACCTAGCAGTTAAACTATCTATATTGATTGATTGATCCCAGTTGTCTCATGCTTCCTTTCGTTTAATCTCATAAACTTCTTAATTGTACGAAACATCTCACAGTCAAACAAGCAATGAAAATTTGGTTAATGGCAGCGGTGAAAGAACATTCAAATAAGCCTTTCTTCATTCTGTCCAACTCAAACACATGGATGTATATTTGAGGATTCCTATACAAAAACACAAGTAATACCACAATAGAAACCTTTGTGAAACATTATATATACATGGATGATAATCTGTATTAAACTTCAAAAAGTTTATCTCATCGTAGACTGTTGTTAACTTCCCAGTCAATAAGCTTTCAGAAAGCAGATGCAAGTGTCTCTAAGCTTATGGACTGGTGGGACATATACATGTTTCTATGCGAATTGGTTTTCACGGGCTAAGCTTGTGCTATTATGAATTCCCATAGACTCTAGAGAGTAGTAGACACATACCATAATGAATCCTTATTTAAAATTTCAAAATGTTAGCCCAGCAGCTAAAGTTTTGGCAACAACAACTTTTATTTGAAGGCTAAAATCTACCTCTCACTCTCCCACTTATATTTGACATCTAGTGATTCCATTCAGGGTATTAAGCCACAACACCTCAATTCCAAACCTCCTCCTAAATTCCCCATTGTTAAATGCATAATGACATCAAACCAAACCCTTCAAATAAAACAGTCTGCCATGATAGTTAAGCTAAAACATCTTTTTCCTTTTTTTTATAGAAGATCTCTCTTTCATTCTTTGTCCTTTCAACTATAGCACCATTTGAAGCTCTATTCTTTGTCTTTTATACCATTTACCGTGAAAGATCCAAAATACGACAAATTGTGAAGCTATAACAGAGAATTTCTATGTAACATTACTATCACTACAAGCATGCAAATAGAAAGATTAAAAAAAGCAAACAAACAAACAAACTCACAGCTTCTTTGATGAAAACAGACGATGGTGCACCCTTCCACTTAGGATCATTATCAGGAAATATCTGACCGATATCCGGAAGCCCCAGTGCTCCCAAAATTGCATCCACAACACAGTGTAGCAAAACATCACCTATAACAACAATCAATTTATTAAAATGTTAAAGAAACTTCCTTTTCAATTTTGGCAAAAATGTACAACTTCCTCCACGATAAAAAAAAAATGCCACGAATCTGTTGATTCTTATAATTTTACCCAAATATATGACCATATTATTATTCCTTTTATCTTATCCAAAATAATAATATTAATAATAATAATTAAGTGCAACATAAGCTAGAATAGATAATTGCACGTTATATGCCACATCAATTGAGATGCCGATTGATCATAAATTGTTGATTGAAATATGTTAGAGCCAAACGCGGTTGCAGGATAATTTTGACAATCATAAGATCAATATAACAAAATATATGGAGGATATTTCTATAAACAGATCTAAAAGTCGATAATTTTGTAAATAAATAATAATAAAGAAATGAGAGCATTGCATACCATCAGAGTGAGCCTCGCAGCCTCTATCGTGGGGAATATCGATGCCGCCAATGATCAGAGGGTAGCCAGGCTCCAATCTGTGAAGATCAAAGCCATGGCCCACACGAAAAGGCAGTGATTTTGATTTGGACGGTTGGATTGAAGTCGATGACTCTTTGACTTCGAACGAAGTTGCGGCTGCAGCTGAAACTGAAACAGAGAAACGAGGCAGCGACGTTGAATGTGTCGTCCGGAGTTGTTTGGTGGATAAGCTATGAGGCTTCAAAGGAAAAGGAGATAGGGACTTTTTCGTAATTTTGGTGTGAAGAGGAGTGGTGGTGCACGATTGAGTGGCCATCGTCAACGGCATCTAATTTTGGTTTGGCTTGCGGAGGGCATGTTTTGCGATTTGTGTATGTGAAGTGATTTTAAAATTTGTCTGCGCTGTGCGGTTTTGACTTTTGACTAGCCGGTTTTTTTTTCAGTGTTACTATGTTGACCGGTCTAACTTCTAAGAGTCAGTAACGTTGTTTTTGGAGAGAGAGAAAGGGATATATATATACACGTGTGTATAAATCAATTAAGATTGGATGAAATTACTCGTGTAATATTACATTTTTAATTCTTAACCAAGTATGCAGCACACAATTAAATTTCAACTTTATCACTATGTGTATGCTTGTGATAATTGAATACTTAATATCAACTTAAATATATACTACCAAGTTTATTGTAATACAGTGTATGATTAAACTAAGTTAATATTATAAATTATTCTAAGTTTATTTTAAACTAAAAATAGTTCCAGAACAAATTTCGTTAGTGTCACGTTTGATTCTTCGTTCGAACGAAACTGTCCAGTGGGTTCACGTTCGTGTAGCGTTCGTAAACGCGTTCGAACGAGATGGTCCAGATAGTTCACGTTCGTGTAGCGTTCGAGAACACGTTCGAACGGAATATTCCAGAGAGTTTACGTTCGTGTAGCGTCCGAAAACGCGTTCGAACGAAATGTTCCAGAGGGTTTACGTTCGTGGTACGTTTGAAGACGCGTTCGAACGTTCTAAGGCAGAAAACTTACGCGTTCGAACGTTCTTACGAAAAGTTCAAATTTTTGTCTACGCATTCATCGGGCGTTCGAACGCCCTTACGTATTTTTTATGCACAGACTATTTTTTTCAAAAAATTGACTTTAACACATGCAAATTCACATCTAACAACACTAAAGTTAATAAGTTCTTAAGATTGTGGGGAAATGGTGTCATTAAATCAACATGCATCATAACAAATCAAAACCAGAAAAACAAACATCAAACCAATTTATACTAACATTGCACATAAACCCTAAAAACTTAGTGAATTATGAAAAACCTGGAAAATGACGAAATTATGTGGTCCAAGTCGAGTTGTTTTTGTCCTTAAGAACTTATTAGTCTCGTCTCAGTGCTCTACGGATTTGATGGCTAATGTCCTCACATGATAACTTTGATTCCTCTTGTTCAAGGAGCACTCCTTAACAAGATCTCGAACTGGGACAATAGTTGAATCTCTATATGGCTCTTAAAATAACCAATGTGGTGACTCAAGACTTCTGATCTCTGGATTTTCGGATCCTTAAAATGAACATGGATGCTTCTTTATAAAAGCATGGAATTATGCATTAACCCTTGGTTTGTGATGTAACCATCCCAAGAGTTATGCCCCTCTCATGCACTACTTGGAGTCTAGAAGTATGTTCTTCTAAATTGGAGGACATGTCCCTACATATTTATACTATTCACATAGGATACTATTTAAGGGACATGTCACTCCTCCATCCAAACTTAATATTTGAAGAATTTACAACGGAAACTGTCGAGCCGTGACTGTTAAAACGGAGGAATTGGCGCGAGGCGCGAGATCGTTTGTGTTTTGAAATATCATTCGCTATTTTATTTGATCCTGCACGACGTCGTGTTTGTTTGACGCCCGTGCTGTAGAATTCTGATTGGTCCAGTCACCAGTGTGCCTTCCAATTGAGCTTTTTTATATTTCATGCATCCATTTATCCTTTCCATTTTATTTATTATTATTTTAAATAAAAATAAAAAATATCTACACATAATACAGTGAGAATGGTGTAAAAATTATAAGTAAAATTTTATGTATGTATATCATTGCTCAATTTTTTATTATTATGCACCATATTAAGAAAAGCAACTATATCCCCCATCTCCGATCTCCATCCACAACATACTCACTTTTTTTTAAAAAGAAAAAAGAAAAAAAAATCACATATTTTTCATTTTAAATATTATGTACCCGCCACTGGGGCTCATGGCCCAGTGATAACACATGTTTTCTCCCCTTTGGGGGAGAACATGTGTTCGAGTCCCAGTAGACCAGCAGTGACTCTGATGGGATTCTTATCTCCAATCCCAAAAATTGGGATTTGGGAGTAGATTTCTCCTCGATTATCTGAGTGAGAGTAGATATTTCCGGTTAGGGCTCGTCTCTTAGTAGACGTAGATGTCTGGGTATGCGATAATTGTATGTATTGAATATCTCAGTGGATTTCAGATTGTATATCTGTAGAATTGTAATTCAAAAAAAAAAAAATATTATGTACCCAACCAAGTTTTCAAGTGTGAGTTATTGATATTTTTTTGAAACTCCACCGTCAAATCACTTGACCCGAACTTAAGTGGAGCATGTAAAACCATTGACTGTCTCATACTCTTACAAGAAATACATTCATTATACACAAACTTAAAAACTGCAAATCAAATTATAAACTCTTTACTACCAAATCACGCCCTGAAAGTATGTGAGTTCTGAATTTGATTTTGTCTTTGAACTTTTTTGTCTTTTGTTTTTTCTATCTCTCTCTCTCTTTTTAGTTTTAATGGAAAACGCAAATAACAAGCAAACTAACATCAACACTCGCTAATTCAGCAAGTTTGATCTATAAATGCGCAAGAATGATGCTTGTTATCTCTTGGTGATGCTCAATTGAAAATTTGAAATGGAGTCGAGAATAAAGAACAGACCTGAAATAATGACCCTCCCTTTTGGAGGAGTGCCCCAAGGGGTTGTTGACATTTTTCAATCATAATATTTTTAGGAGATTCAGTTTGTACATATGATGATATTTTAACATCCTTGGTTATTTGTAGAGAATAATCAATACACAATCTTTCTAATAAGATGGTGATCGATCCGAAATCAGATTTAAAACCATTAAGTATTGGATTTTTTTAAAAAAAAATTCAAATATAATTATTTTAATAGAAGAATAAAGATATGAAAGAATTCACATAAAACTTTTTATTTTTGAGAAAACAATCAATATATTTGGATACTGGGGACACAAGCCCCCAATCTTCCATACATAGCCTTGCAAATCTGCTATCTAAACATCCTGCAAAAATTATGGGTCGAATGGTTCATGTTTCAAGCTCACCATCCTGGGAAACCAGCAAGAGATACGTTGCAGGTCGATTCTGTCTACCTGGAGGGCAATCAATTGTTTACCCAGAGAGACAACTTCAGCTAGATAGAATATGATTGTCCGTGATGCAGCCCATAAATATCTGCAAGACAGGATACTCACAACGGGAAAGTGCCTAATTCAAGACCATGCCTCGTAAGTAACAATTTACGGTCACCAACCCATTCCAACCGGTAAGAGAGGTCAAGATTATGAATCAATAACTTCAAACTGTCCGCAAAGCTCAAACTCCTAGCATTGTCCTACAAAAAAGGAAGGAATAAGAATAGTAGTACTGTTCTTCATGTTTTAAACATAGTTGAATACATCAGGAGCAACTTTTCGGCAGAAACCTCCAAAAATGGAGAAAGGACTATGGATAACAGGCTCCCAAACTAGAAAGACAGCAACCTAGAATGAAAAGGGGAAAAGGGACGAAGAGGCTGAAAATAAGCAGTTCCAGATATATTTTTACTCGTTTGTGAGTTATTCACACGCCTATCAACTTAACAAAAGGCAACTGAATAGCACTCAAGAAAGTATCATCCTCACTATTAGTGATAACACGAGTCCTTTCAGACTTTCATTTTTCTACTTTATTCAAGGTCATGTTTTCTGTCAAAGCAAGACAACATAATTTAATAAATCTAGCATGTCAAACCAGTAATCATGTCAATAATATTGTAAATTTATAATTGTCACTAGTTCACCCGTATGCATCATGGTTCTATATGTAGTAGTATGGAATGAAATGAACCAAAACTAACTCAAAGCAGATACCTTTTAGTGAATATCATGCCGATAGAAAATAATGCAAGTGTCAACAAACGAAATTACCTGTACATTGGAATCTCCCATGATGTTTGCCATTATGCTAGACCTAGCAGTATTAGGTGAAAATCCTTCCCATGGAGGAACAAATATCAGTTTGGTGCATTGAACAGGAACCAAGTTCCGGCTAAGTTTCTCCCACCATACAGATCCCAAAGACCACCATCTAATCATCAAACCATTTTCAGAAAAAGCAACCAGCCCCTGCCATTAGTAGGAAAAAGCAGCACATCACATACTGGAAGTTCATCTCTTGTAAATTCATATTTCTGAATACCTTAAAGGCACCATGCTGTCACTTGTCAGTGATATCCATGAAGAAGGTAACAAGCAGAATTTTTTATTAGATTGGTAACATGTTATGAACTTCAGAATTTTGTTGTGAAGATAAATAGAGAGATATTAACAAAATTATAACTAATAACAAAAAAGAAAAATGGCTTTGCACATGAAAATGATGTGACAATGAAGAAGGTTGTCCGTTGCATCAGAAACTGGCTATATACTGGAAATGGGTGTTTATCTTGAACTAAATAAGAGTACCTCTCCATCTGGAGAAAAGATCAGAGCTGAAATTGCAGTCGTTGCCACTGTTTCCGATGGTCCTGCAAGCAAACTTGGAAGTCCCGGAGGTCCACTTGCATCCAAAACCTTGATTTTTGTCACACTTCATTGGAAAAAAAAGATGCACTGAGTTGAAACAATAAAGGTAACGTATCCCGAAAAGGAGAATTGAAAATGCAAGACTCAAAAAATAATCCACATATATAGTTAGCACTCGGAAAAAGAGTGGGAAACAAAAACACCCAATACATAGTCTTAAAACTAAACTGAGAGCTAGCAAACTTAAACTTACTGAAAAAATCCGATAGAGTTAGTCAAGCATACAAGCAGTTTATCAAACCCAATTTAAACAATGAGGGGATTTTGATACCTTTGCATGTCATATACCCGAATGCTAGTGTTCTTAATGTCTCCAATTGCATCACCAACAGCCAATTTGGTTGATGTATCATTGAGGGCTACCATAGGAAATACATGCACAATTTCCTTTAATGCTTTCATTGAAGTGTGAAGGCAAGTTTTTCGCATAACTGAGTTTCCAGGGTCCATAGTTTGTAAAATGAAGTTAACCACCTGCAAATCTGTCCAAATGTAAAAAATTCGGTGCACCATTTGTCCTTGGGAGTTCAAAGTGGGAATTGCATTTTCATATTCTCTCTAATTTACTACACATCGGCGATGTACTACTTGTTGCCTAATTGGAATTGACTTTACTAACCTTATCAAGGTGCTGAGCTAAGTTTCTTGGAGAACCTCGCACAACCGCAATGATGGTCATGATAGATACCAGGTGAACAGGTGAATCAGAGGCAGTAGACCATATTTGGCTCTCTACAACAGTTAGGAAACCTAGTATATCAGCCATTGCTAGACTTGGAAGAAGAGTTCCGACCAAAGTCTCCCGAATTAATGCTGGTACGGCTGGATGTTGTCCGGCTGAGTTGGCCGATAAACTACTTACACATTCTATCTGGAAGAATATATCCCCAATAAGACGAGGTATTTCAGAACCAATGCATGTCTTCCATGTACTCTCCATACCTTCTGCAAGAAGCTCTGCTGCAGTGGAACTATATTTCTCATTTGTTGCCATAACCAACTTCATCAACGGATGAACAACCAGCATGGCAAGAGTAGGTTTCACAAGGCTAGGATACCAGATAGCCAATGCTGCTGCAACAATTATATGTGATGTCATTGCATCTTGACTTGTTCCCCCAACACAAGAAATCCAATCTTGCACTTCAAATGATTCTAACCATGCAAGTACTTTAGATTCCTCAATTCCTTCTGTTTCTGGCAACAAGCCAGAAGCTAATCCAGTTGCAGATATCTTCTCTATGTTTGAATTACCATGTTCATCATCTCCAGCTGTGGATAGTGACCTCACAAGTTTTGCATCAGCGCCTCCTTTAGGACTGCGCAAAGGGAGTGGAATTGCTCGAGAGGCAGCACAGTGAAACAAAGAGCGTGCAGCCATACGTACATGTTCACTTTCATCTTGCCAGAAACTCACAAGTAGCTGTTAAGCAAAAGAAGAGAGTGATGATAAAGCACACAGAGTTGACCATACTAACATAGAGGGAATCTTGTCGACCATGTAATCTTAGCTAATGATTTCAATCAACACCATATAACTAGCAAAAGATCTGACCTGAAGTAAAGGAGGCCTTATATCTGGAATTTTTTCTGCAAAACTTCGAGTATAGAAGGCTGCTAAAGCACTGGAAACAAGACCCATCAGATAGAAGGTCAGCAATATTAGCAATAAAGCATACTTGGCTTTTAATGAATTAAACCAGGAATGCTCATCTCAAAAAAAGTAATTTTTAAGAGATCAACTGCAGCATTATTAGCCTTATAGGTGAAGATTACATAACTATGAGATATACCAATATCAAAACAGAGAACTGAGTCAGAGACAAGGCTATCACATTGGCACCATTGCAAGCCATGTATGCACGAGGATTGAAGTCTCACCATACAGTCTGTCCAGCTATAAAGATTCCTAAACTAAAAGTCAACCAGAAGGATAATCCTCATATTCCATTGAACATATTACCTTGAGGAATCATAACAAAAAGCAGTTGTTAAATTACATAACATGGTTGGACTATAAAATAGCCTAAGCAATCTTACTTTTCATACACATTATTACAGCAATTCCAGCTTCTATGTCCAACTCAACTATTACAAAAATGACCCGACAAAGAAAATATGGAAGATAACAACTCCAAACCTTAGCAGGCTACAATAGATGGGAATATAAATGTAAAAAAATCTTTATCAGAGTAGTCTGAACACATGCAGTACTTCTTGGTAAAATAGTGTAATACCTGCTAGCGGCTGAACTGGGGTGAAACAAGCTAATCATGCGTTGTGCAAGAGATACCATTGTCAGTGACCTCATTGCACAAAACTCTGATGACGATTTCCAGAGCTGAAATGTTAATCAATAAATATCTCAGAGAGATGAAATCAAGTCGAACAAGAAACAGATCCAATATTCGACACAGTTTATCCAAAATACCTCAAGACTAGATTCTAAACCAGGAAAAGTCAAAGTCAAGGACCCCTTTTCCCCTTGCAAACCAGAAGCTACAATAAATTTTTCTGGTCTCTTTAACTTCATCTCAGTTATTAGCAGCCTATCGAGCTCTCTATCTACGTTCCACAAATGCAAAAATGACAAGCTAAATCGAAGTATATGTTCTTCAAGTGACTTCAACCAAGTATGTTCTTCTATAGTATCAGTTGCCTTACTATGCATATCAGAACCATCAACAGTCACAGTGTTGGGGGTCTCAGTTGCCTGTTCCTTTATAATAAAAATTTCTTGTTTAGCACTGTTCTTTGCTGCGGACTCATGTGTCTGATAAGGAAACATCAATGAAGCAAGGTCAAAACTCAAGGTAGCTATTCCAGGATATGGACAAGAGCACCTAACGGGTTGTTTTTTCCTTTGAATACCAGTCCATGTGTTTGGAGATAGTTTTCCTGAATTTTCTTTACGAACATGAGCTTGGGAAGCATTGGGCTTGGTAGAAGTATACAAAGTGACTCCCCTCTCATCATTACGTATTCGAGATTGAGGAAAACTTCCATCTTCATGTATTGGATGGAGTAACGATGACACAGAAGTATCCCCATTCAACACAGAACCCGAAATGGAATTCATACTGATACCTTTACAGAAATGATCAAACATTGAATGAGAAGCTGCTCCACGAAGGACTCGCTCCTGGGAACCAGTTTTTACATCCCAAATGAATAAAACATCAATAGCATCAGATGTTCTTGAATGGTCCCGGCAGAGGCATGCAATATAACCTCTTGGACCATCCCAAACAACTTTTGCAGGATAATTCGGATGTCCAGGAAACATTCTTTCTACCCTCAAAGTTTCAAGAGAAGCAAGAGCAACAGAGAAGTCCTCCCCAACAGACAGAAAGCAATCATTCCATGGATGTTCGGTCTGAGGAGGGGAAAGAATTATTTGGCGCACAGGAGCCACATGATGGTGCATGACTGTGATTAGATTTCCAGTGCCCAGATCCCATATACGAATAGTGCAATCTGTACTTCCAGAAACTAAAACTTGATTGAAACTCCATCCTTTGGCAGTGCCCACCATCCGATGTGCGGCCAAACAAAGTACAGCACCTGTGTGCCCCAGAAAACATTGTCTGGGAAAATGTGAATCCACTTCTTGGCGAGGGCTTGCACTAGGAGAATTAAGACCCTCAAATAAATCAAATCGCACAACCTCTATTTCACCGCTAAAGAAGCCATACACAATAGCATAAGGAGCATAGAAATTTTCTGAAATAACCATGGAAGATGATACAATCTTTCCCTTGTGCACAAGACCATCACTTCGCTCAACTACTAGTCTACTATCTGCATGTTCGGAATAAGAAAGAGTTTCTTGCCAAAATGTCAAATCAGTCTTCCCACAGCAAGAGCCCTCAATTTCATTAAGCATAGTAGAGTTATTAACCCAATCAACAAAAGAAAAACCTTCTCCGACCATTCTGCACTGCTTTCCATGGGCATCGTGTTTCTGACTTAGTTGCCAGACTGTGACATGTGGTCTCCATAGGGAAGTTCCTTCAACATGAAAGCAAACCGACTCAATACGCAGAAGGTAAAGGCTCATTTGAATGAGACGAATGGAATATTTGACATCAGAGGGATAAAAAATAGCCGGGATCTCACAATGCAGCTCGCACTCAAATTTTTCATTCGTATATGATATAGCATAAACAATTGCAGACCCTCTATTATTCCATACTGCAAAATTTTCTAAGAATGTTGTATGGGCTTCCTTGGTATTCCATGTTTTCTCAGTATCACCACTTTCAAGAAACATGCCCCCTATTACATGTGAGTGAGCAGAAGCACCATCAAGACAAAAGAGATTATCCACAAAAGAAATCTCTCCAATTGTTGTACCATTTCCCAGCAGCCTAAATATGCAGCGATCTTTTAGTACAAGAGCAATGACATTCCCACGGGTTGCAACTGACATAAGGTGTCCCCCCTCAACAACTCCATTATCCCAAATATCCATATCCAACTGTGACGAACTTTTATGCCATCCAGTCCCCTCCTCCCCATCTATGTGAGACTCTTTTGATATTGGAACCAACTGTAGCCTACCAACTGAATCAACCATGAGTCCAGAATGCTTCTCCCTGTCCCACCCCAGTGAAACTACATCCATAAACTTCAACGGTCCAATAGACAAACTCCCGTGAAAAACTGTTTGAACAATGGTAAGACCATAGGTATCAACTATAACCACACTGCATTTTTGGGGTTTTTTCGTTTGAACATCTTTATCCTCCAAAACTAAATCCCCTTCCACGGAGTCAATAGAATGATGGTCAGATAACTGGTTAGCATCACTGAAACAGCAGCCAATACATACATATCGTGGATTAGAGGGCAATGTACGAATAATCGATGGACTGCCAACCCAGGGTGGCAGTTTTCTTCTGCGTCTGCAGTGTCCACTGCCTCTGCTCCATATGCATAAAACACCATCAGCACAAGCACTTATTAAGGCACCATTATCAGAAGAGGTTTTTTCCAAAACATTTCCTGAATTTTCTGCCTGCCCATCTCTTGAAACCATAGCAGGATAACATATACTAAGACCAGCTATTGGCGCAGAATGGCCACACAACATAGCAACCGGTTTAATTTCCTGTATATTAAATTCAAAGAAACAAATCAATTTACACGCTCTCAGGCTTAAGAGGCTTAATTTAAATAACATTTTGGAAACTGACAACAATACAAGCACTGATTATGAATAAACCCATTTGATAAAAATCGTTCAGGGAAATTAACAAACACGTGGGCGGCACATGACATTACCGAGTTGGACGAATCGGAAAAGGACCACCAGAGAATGGCGCCATCGGATCCGCCGGTGTAAAGAGTCGGGGGTTGTGTCAGTGCGGCCGTGGCGGTGATTCGGTGAGCCGGAGGCGTGCCGGCCCATATACACGCCACGGATCGGCACTTCATTGGCCGAGTTTGTTAGTGCATATAACTGGGGATCAAAAGTTCGGGTGAGTGAGTTAGTTTGACGGAGTTACGTGCTGTTCCGTCTACTTGAACCGGCGGTTAACTGAACAGTGAAGGACACGTTGCACATGAATTAATGTTTCAGCTGTTCATTTGACTTGTGACTTAAAAATGAAAATTTGGTTCATCCATTCAACCTGTAGATTTTGATGAGTTTATAAATTAATTTATTAATATTTATAGTTATTTTATATTTTTTAATTAATATTTCTATCAAATAGTACATAAATGATGAGATTACAATCGACATATTTTCATCCACAAAAATCTTATTGGTAATTTTTTGTTACCAATTAAAATATTTTCTATCGATAAATACAGACAACGCTATCCGTGGATAATTTTATAGGTATTATTATTATTTAATTATTATTTTAATTACTATAAATAACATAATAGTCAGAAAAACAATTGTCATATGTAAAAAAAAAATTATTCATAATATAAATATAACAATAAAAATTCAAATGTTAATATAATAAGTTACATAAAAAGAAAAAATACATTAAAAAAGTTTAAATATATAACTATCACTGGATGAAAGGGGAGGATGAGGTGAAGTTCGGAGAAAATCTACAATACAACGGAGGTATTACGTCATCCGTGAAATAATCCAATAATTCATTGTCACGCGTGTTAAAATATTAAAAAATAACTAAAAAATGAATATTAAATCATACATGTCATTTACTAATTTGTTGGTGATACCATATCACTTTTTTTTTTTTTTTTGGAAACGATGGAAACTCCGCCACCAAATCACTCATTCTGGGTCGCGGCGCAGGTAAAACCACCGGCTGTCACAGGCTCTTACAAGAAGTGCACCCACTGGATTCGAACCCATAACCTCAAGGTGAGATCCTGGACCCTACACATGCAATAGGTGAAGATGTTGCAAAAATGGAGGCGGAGCCGTAACATATTGTCACCTGTAGGGGTGGGCAAAAAAACCGACCGAACCAAATCAAACCGCAAACCGAACCGAATTTACGGTTTTTTTTCTAACGGTTCGGTTTGTGGTTCGGATTGGCTCACCTCGAACGGTTTACGGTTCGGTTCAGGAGCTAATCCGAACCGCACCTGTTAAACCGAACCGAACCGTTATAATTAAAAAAATTATATATTTTTATAAAAAAAATTGTATTTGTATTTTTCTTTTAATTTTATTCTATGTTTTCTTTTTATTAGTATGATAATACTTTTATTCTTAAATTTTTTGTTAATATATTTATTTGTTAATACTTTTATTCTTCAATTTATTTGTTAATACTTTTATTCTTAAATTTTTTTGTTTTATGGTAGCATCATTATTCTTGAAAGTAAGACGTTGAATTTGTCTCTTAATTAGAATGATTGTAACATCATTATTCGAGGTAATTTTTAAAAAATACAATAATTAATTGTGCCACATTTTTCAATTCTTTATGGAGTGCATGTGTTCCCTAGAGTCACGGCTTACACTCTAGCACTTCATACTATTTGTTTGATAGACTGATTTTTTTTTTTTTTTGTCTTCACTTAAGTGGATGAAAATTTGTTTTAAATATAATAATATGTAAACCGAACCGAACCAATCCGTAAACCACTGGTTTAAAAAAATTTCAATCCGTTATTTAATGGTTTGGTTTGAGAGGTAAAAAATCCGAACCAATCCATTATTTAATGGTTTGATTTGAGAGGTAAAAAATCCGAACCGTAAAATATGGTTTGGTTCGGTTTTTAGCAAAAATCAAACCAAACCGAACCGCGCCCACCCCTAGTCACCTGTGAGCCGAGACCATATACCTGATCTCTCGTCTCTCCACCAACAATAGCGTAGAACAAGCACGACTCATCTACGCTTTCATAGTTTTGTGACATCTCTATTGTTCTTGCCCGAATTCTAACTTGTGAAAAATAAATAAATAAATTTGTGTTAGTATGAAATAAGAAATACTTTTATTAACAAAATATTTGTAAAACTTACATTCACAATCTAAGGGGTTGCCTCAGCGGTAAAGGATTTGGGCTTGAGTGGTTTGCTCACTCTCAGGTTCAAGGTTCGAATCTCACTAGATGTATTTCATTGGGGCCATGCCCCCTGGTGTGAAAAGCCAGCGACTTACCCTAATCTGTGTTGGGAAACTTCTGAAGGCACAAGACACGGGTCTCGGGGATTAGTCGAGGTGCGCGTAAACTGGCCCGGACACCCCGATTAAAAAAAAAAAAAAAAAAAAAACTTACATTCACATCAGGGGACTAGTATCTCATCAATATTGACGCGAAAGAAAGTGTTGCAATCAAATTGCTCGCATGTTGTATTCACAAGGTTTCCCATATCGATTCTATATATAATATTGACTTTTCTATAAACCTAAATGGGATAAGTAATTATATTGTAGGAAAATGATATAAAGATAAGTAATGACAAAGTTGAAAATTGAAAGTAAAATGATTTACTAAAATTAAATAGATTCTAATTATAGAAATTGAAAGTAATGATTTAAACTACAGAAAAATAATTGAAATTTGCTAGGTTCATGTGTTGATTTATTTTTGCTCCACCTTTTTGATTGTCCTCCCTTGAATTTCCCATTATTTCACTTTGTCATGTCCTTACATTTTGGGAAGTATGTGTTCATAGAGAGACGATTTTGATTAAGGATAGCAATGGGCGGAGTCGGACCCGAGCTTTGACAAGTTCGGCCAGTAAAATTTTAGTTCGTGTTCGAGAAAAGTCTGATCCGAACGTTTGTCGGGTCGGATCGGGTTTTATCCGTCCCGATTTTTTAATAATAAAAAATATATATATATAATTTTTTTTTAAAGTCCGGACCTAGACTTATTATGTTGAGTCCGGCTCGGATCCAGACCTCATAATTCATGATCCGACCCGGGATTTTTTTACCCCGAACAAGCTGGACCGAACCCGAACTTTTCTACCATCCCTAATTTTGATAGAAAATGGTTCATCAGCCAACTTCTTTTCATGAGCTCAATTTCTTGAGGTATTTATAATTTCCCGAGCCATTTATAAATTGAACTTCAAAATGAATAGGCTCTAAAGAGGAAATGACTCATTAATTATTTTAATTGGACCGAATTACAATTTATATTTGATACAAATACATATATATTACACGAAACCTCCAATAGCAACACAAACACATTTTAATATTTTATACAACAATTGTTCCAACAATTTTGATAGAGTTGGTTTTAGAAAACAAAAAGAAATAGTCAAAATCACTTCATTGACCTTGTTAAGAATGGAGGATTACTCTTTACTACGCGGATTTCAAATGCCAAATTGCCAATCAATCATTTAATTTTTTAGTTGATGCCGTTATTTTGATTTCATTGGTAGAAAAATAGTACAAATCTTCTATCTCATCAATTGTGTTCCACTTCGTGTTCCACCAATCAAATTTGGACAACTAATATCTCTCATTAAATGAGAGAACTCTGACTTTAACACTCCACTTATCAAATTGTTCTCTCATTTAATGAGAGATATTAGTTGTCCAAATTTGATTGGTGGAGCACGAAGTGGAGCACAATTGATGAGACAGAAGATTTGAACTCGTAGAAAAATACGACAAAGTACAAAGCTAACACTAAAATAACCCTAACACTAACAAAATAATTAATCTAATAATTAAAATTAACAATAATAAAATAATTAAAACTAACGCTAAACTAATCCTAACACACTAACAATTAATCTCAAATTATGAATACAAATTACAAAAAATATATATAATTTTGTAATATGTATTATTTAAAACATTATATTTATTTCACTTTTTCAGATAGACAAATTATATTTATTTATTTATTACTATGTTAGGTTAGGATTATAGATGTCAACTTTATACGGATCCGACTTTGAATTTTAAGGATCCGTACAGATTCAGATTCGGATATAAAATTAAAAAAGAATAGAATATTGATTTTATTATAATTTTATACTTAGATTTAGATGATTTTAGATAAATTTTGAATTATAAATATTATTTTAGATGTTAAATTACTATTTTTTAGTTATGGATGTTATTTTATTTTATTTTAATTATTTAAAATTAAAAAATTAAAAAAAATCCGTTTTTTTTTTTCGGATCCAAATATTCGGGGATCCACACGGATAATATCCGCATCTAGATTAGGGATGTCAATTTTACCCGCAAACACGCAAAAACTCGCCCGCAATGGGTAGGATTTGGTAAATATATTAGTGGGTGCGGTGCGGGTTTGGTAATTTAAAGCAGAACCCGCTGCGGGTGCGGTGCGGGTTTGATATTTAAGAAAAAAATGCGGGTATCCGCATACCCGCAATATTATTTTTTATTAATTAATATTTTTAGGACAATATAAAAAAATCTTCATATAAAAACAACTAACAAAACCTAAACCTAAAACACTAATCCACAGTTCCACACTCCCACTCAGCCGCATCCCGCAACCTGCCCAACTGAAGATTTTTTGCATGACTATTATTGTTTTTTTTAATCATACTTGTTAATAAAATTATAATACAAAAATTTGGATTAAGTTCACATGATCAAACGGGAGAGGAGTAAAATAAGCTAGTAATTACTACAACTTCAGTAGCTTTCCTGCTTCTTCATTACACTTACACCACTTGAGCCTTGTAAGCATCACTTTCATTACACTTAGCATAAAAAATATGACCAAAGATTGGTGATTACT
Source organism: Zanthoxylum bungeanum (assembly GCA_019454045.1). NCBI lineage: Eukaryota > Viridiplantae > Streptophyta > Magnoliopsida > Sapindales > Rutaceae > Zanthoxylum > Zanthoxylum bungeanum. The sequence goes on along the minus strand of SKCR01007838.1, from coordinate 938,685 downwards.
TTTTAGCTTATTGTCGATTGAGTTGGCTAACTTTGATCATTATAATTATGAAGAGAAAAACTCTTTTTAATTATGTTTATATGAAAAAATAAACATATGGTACCGAGTCTTTCATATATTATGTTATCTATATATTGTATATACATATATTACATGTTGTATATGTCAAATGAAAAACAAATATAAAAACTATAGCTAGCAATTAAAAATAAATTATTTAATTAAAAAAAATTATATTATTAAGAACATAAAGTAATTTAATATTTTAAAAACCGACAAAAAATCTGATGGGTACCAGTGCGGGTTTGGTAATTTATTTTTATATGCGGTGCGGGTTTAGTAATGAAACTTAAAACCCGCAACGGGTATGGTGTGGGTTTGGTAATTTATTTACATATGCGGGTGCATGTTTGGTAATGGCAAACCCGCACCATACCCTACCCACTGCCATCCCTAATCTAGATCCATAGCAGATCGGGATCCGGATCCGGATCCGTAATTTGCGGATACTGATAATAGTGCATTTTTGTCATATTAGAGAGGAGTCGAGCACTTCATATCAATTATTTTGGGTTACTGATTTGCTTATTTACATTGTATATTACAGCACTGCCTGGATGAAGCTTGAAGAATATTACACTGCAAAGACAGCCATGTGAAAAAGGTGTCACGTTAATACAAAACGACACCTTACCAACTGAAGAATGTGACGAGGATATTGCACGTGTGTCACTGTTCCAATGAATGATAACTTTTGGGATATATTTGCTTAACTACTATTTGTCAACTTTGGCTAGAACCAAATCTGAAATTTCAAATAGGTTTTGAATATGGGCAAGTATGAATATAAAGAAAAGGAAAATGATACACTCACTAACAATCTCACAAATAATTTTACAAACCCTTTCACTGTAGCTACAGTGATTGGTTTGTAAATTTATTTGTGAGATTGTTAGTGAGTGTATCACCACTCGAAAAGGAAAATGATACACTATGATATTTTGCCCAATTATTGTAGGCGAATTTGTTTTAAAAACACGAGACCTCGGGTTTTATCTCTATATTGATCAGTTCAATATATTTCCTACTTATATTACTAACGATATAATCCCACACAAACAACATAAAATGAGAATATCCCATGAAGCAAAATAGTGCATCTACACCAATTGCAATTCAGCATTATGAGGTCAGATTTCCCATTACATTATGAAAAACAAGTACTCCAGATTTGTACTGAGATTAATGGCACAGCTTTCTTCACACACTGTTGCAGAAACTCTCATGTCTTCACACAATGCTGAAAAAAGTTGACTCTGCAACTAGTCGGGAGCCAACCAAACAAGTATACAAAGCTGAGATATGAGCTATACCCTTCACCGTCCAGATCATGTTGTTTGAGCCCTAGTTAGGTCAATCATTCACCCCTTCCCACCCTGAAAAAAGAAAGTAAATAGTCAAAACATATGATGCTACAAAACTTGACCCCTGTGATTGCTAACCGAAAACTTTGGTCCATTTATTTAGAGCCTTTCTCAATCATGAAAATCTCCAATAGCGAATACCTACGATATGAGTCTTAGAAGGTATTAAGTTATTCCTAGCATGATTACATAAGATTTCAAGAGGATGAGTTGTATTGCTATTAAGGATTTTGTTATACCTTATGAGGCGGAGTTCCTGGTCTCAACATGTTATTGCCAAATCCAACTTTTCCTTTCTTCTCAGACGCCTTAAGAATCTGAAAGGAACATGTCAATGTATCATCCACACTCATCATGGCACCAGCATTATCAAATTCGCCACAGTAATTTGGTGCAGAGAATACAGTCACCAACTGCCGCTTTGCGAAAAATTCATAACCATCTTCCACAACCTGATGACGTTTTACAAAATGAAGAAACTTCAGTTCAAGAATCGATATAGACATGCACAAACTTATCCACACAAATACATGCCAAAAGGAAAGGAGATTACGAGGGAGAGATGATTTTGATGAAAATACAATTATGACTAACTTTATCTATTTGGATTTTCCAATAATTAACACAGAAATTTCTGTAAATTCACTACATTATAAGCATTTTATGACTTGCCACCATAATATAACAAATAATAATACGATTACAATTATATTGAACAGCCGATAAACCAATTAACAAGAATGGGATTCAGTCAACAAAAGTTTACACCAGCAGGAGCATGCAAAACAGTTAGAAAACATATTCAATTCAAGTTATATTACCTGATGAGCTCGGCAGATAAGATCAAGATCATGTTTCTGAAGGAATTCAGCAACCTTGTCAGCCCCAAAGGTGTAGGATACACCCCTGTCATTCTCTCCCCAGCCCTCAATATCTTTGTCAGGATCAGCCCATAACAAATCACAGAGAAGTCCTTGATCTGGCACATCAACAGGGCGAGCAATATTCCTGATCTGATCCAAACTTTTCAAATCAGGAGATATCCCACCATGCATACATAGAATCTTTTCATCTATGAGAGCCGCAACAGGCAGACAATTAAAGCAGTCAGTAAATGTTTTCCACACACGAACATTAAACCTCCTCTTGCACTCATCATAAAAACCATAAATACGGTTGATGGAGGCACATTCATGGTTGCCCCTAAGAAGAAAAAAGTTCTCCTTATACTTGATCTTGTATGCAAGAAGCAAGCATATTGTCTCTATGCTCTGCTTACCACGATCAACATAATCCCCTAGGAATAAATAATTTGCTTCAGGTGGGAACCCACCGTACTCAAACAATCGTAGAAGATCCGAAAACTGACCATGAACATCACCTGCCAAAACGATACAGATACTTATCTATCAATGATGTAGGAATACACAGTGATTCAGAACAGCTGACAGGTATGTATTGTTAACATACGCATAGGAAAGTGTCATGCATTCTTTGATCATCAACAAAGCGACAATCCGATCATGCTAAATAAATGCAAAAGAATTCAAGAGCGTCCAAAACATGCACGACTAAGAAAAGATGCTTCTTTTAAAATTTACTAATGTGTTTAGACTTTTACGTTCTGATTTCTGCTCATCTTACTCACTTCTTGCCTTCCTCTGTATTAGTGTCATCATACCACTCTAGACTCTAGAATATCTGTATACCACGAGTACATGCTCTAATGAATTTTAAATTTCAGTCTTTCATTACCTATGAGAATAGAAAATTAATTTTTTTAGGTACAAACATATATCATTATGGCCCAAACATGAAAATGAAATTTTCAGAAACATGTATTAGAATTTTCCCCAAAATAAAGGATGGATCCTTTCTTTACTTCCAAACACAAGGATACATAATGGATGACTTATTATCCAAAGTTATTTAGTGTGCACGTGTGCACTCACAAAAGGACAGAAGTTTATGTGCAAAGCAAAGCGGGTAATTACAAACATGCATATGCACAGCAAAGTGGGTTATCACAAACATGCACATGCAAAGCAAAGCAGGTTATCTCCAAATAAGGCAGTGAAATTAATTAATAGACAAAACATATAGGTACAACAAAACACTCGCACACCAGCGAAACGTGTAATGAATCGTGGCAATCCAACTAGAATTATTAATATTAATGAAGTCAAGAATATCATTCTACCAATGTAGCCAAATCATGCATGAGGTACTCATCGTGCCACGACATGCTAAACTAATAGGTACAACAATTTCACATTGATCCCACAACTGTCAGGTTGTTTTACTTACCAAATACAGTCAATTAACTCATGCTTCTCATCCCAATCAAACTAATCATATCAATTATCATGTCTTTCTAATAAATGCTCGATAACATTTCATTTCCACAGTCTCCTGTTAAATATTCAAAAACAAGTTTCAACATCATTCATGTATCAGCAGCGTACGTGTAAAAAAAATTTATACCTTTATTACACCTCATTGTGAGGCTCCGTTCATATCTCATCTGCTCAACTAATTCTATCGTCAATACCCGAAATATAAACACACCTACATCTTTTTCCCAACATAAACACATATACCCTTCAATAGAATCCAATTAACATGTCTTCAACGGCCAAAATATGCAAGCAAAAACACAAACCCAAGTACAGAAATTCGCACAAACAAGTTCAAATTGAACACATAAATAGCGGGAAAAAAATCTTAATAGTACTATCATAGAAGCAAATAAGGACTTGATTAACCCAAAAAAATGCAATTTTTTTACCGCAAATCTTTATAGGAGCTTCGAGCTCGAGGAGATTAGGCTGGCTAAGGAATATCTCCTTCGACGCAGCACAAAGCTGCCTTATTTCAGCCTCCGTTAGCTGCACTTGCTTCGTCGTTCTCCCATTCTTCGCATCAAGGAGCCGTCGGATTATATCATCGAGCAAAGTCCCATCCATTAAAAACCAAAAAATTACGCAAATACTACAAATTAAAAACCCTAATTTTTTTTCCTGTTTTACAAAAAAGAAAAAGAAAAAGAGAATAAAGTCAGATGCTGACGGTAGATTAATTAGGTCTCCGATTTAACGGATTCCGTTGACGGCAAAAGGAGAGTGTGGTTAATTATTGAGAGAATCGTCGTCGGCCATTTCCCGCTTGGTGGATGGAGTTGACGAAATTAAAGAGCATATTTGAGCTGAATGGTAATGGACGACTTCTTGGTATTATGCGGCGTTTGGTGGGGACGTACGTAATTAAAATAATATAAAGGAGATTGCTTATTCGTCATTGTTTTCATTATAATTTTCATCGTATTGTGCCGTCCTGACGGATCCCGTCCCGTTTTAGATGAAATTTATAATTTATTTTATTTTCTAATTTTAAAAATGAGACAAGACGATATACAAAATTATTTTGAAAATTCAAACGGGATATGATGGGATAATAAGATGGATCAGATTTGACGGGATAAGACGAGATTTGACAAGATGCGGGAAGAGATCGAGACTTATTTTGTCTTTAAAAAATATAACGAGACGAGATGATTTTTCGTCCCGATTTTTATAAATAAGATAGATCGGATTGACAACTCTTATCCCGTCCCTTTAGTACCAACCGAAATTAAAAGTCAAATTGTTATTTTATATTTTAACACATTTGACCTTATTATAAACAATTACATTTTTTACATTATTATTAATTTATTATTTTAATTAAAAATATATCAATAAAATTATAAAATATAATATACAGATAAAATTATAGATTTGTACAAATAAAAAATATCCTGAATCACATCTCACTTTTTTATTCTATAAGAAAAATCATATTGAATCATGACATAAAATTTTTAATTAAGATGATTTTATAGTACAAGATCCGTAAGAATATGAGATTTTCTACCAATTTTTTAAATTATTTTAGAAAAAATGGTTTTTTGAGTGTCAGTTTATAGATCTATTAATAAATTATAATACTTATTTTATTTATTTATTCATTACATTGTTTAGTATAAAATTAAATATGAAAACATTTAAAATAGAATTATACATTATTAGAAAATAATTATTAAGATAATTAAATAAAATAATTTTATATATTCATAATTAATTATTTTAGTGAATTAATAATTATACAACATTAAATGGTTTATAACAATGATAAATATGTCAAAACATAAAATAATTCTTTGGCTTTTAGTACGAGGGAGTGTAGAAGTATTATAAAAAATAATATAAGTATATATTAATGTAAGCACCAGGGCAAATGGCATTCTTGAGTTCGGGGGCACTCCAGGTGGCACAACCGCGATCGTTGGGTTGCGATCCAATGATCGTGATTTAGAGAAATAAGAAAAATCATTTTTGTTTGTGGGATTACTACTTAGCACGCATGACGTTGGATGAAAATCCAACATCCTACATGCTTCCACGTCATCGTACATGAGGGCCTGCTGTAAATTCATTACTGCAACCCCCCATCGATTCTACATTCTCCTTTTAATATAACATTGTGAGCTAACCCTATAAGCCTATATGGTCATATTTAGGAAAGCATGCGGATTGCACGAGTGTGTGAGGAGCGGGAGCAACGACTTAGCTTTTCTCTTGCTTTGGTCAACTCTTGTCATGTGTGTGTCATATAGAGATGACAACTTTTCTCATATTATTTTGTCATGTTTTAAGAGAATTTTGTCTCGTTTAGAATGAGATTTTGAATATATTTTTATGTGTTGCTTTAAAAATGAACGAGATGAGATAAAAAAAAATTATCTCAAAAACTTAAGTAAGATGAAAATAGATGTTGATGGTGATTTTTATGATAAAGTATTTGAACAGTACGGCAATGGCAGAGATGTATTTTCCCCTTTTGAAAGGACGGATATTCAGAAGGTATTGGTTACTCATCGGCCAGGCATGGTGTTCAGACATGATTTCCCGGATCTGACCGACCAGAGGACGTAGTATGATTCAAGTCTCAAAGACCGACAACATCATAGCCTAGACCGACCACTTTAGCCCGGTAGCTCGGTCTGGTAACCTTTATTCTCCTGGATCGGGATGATAAACTCGGATATTTTGAGTCAGGTCGAGAGTAGTTGGGAAAGTTCGGCGCACGGCTTGGCCGTGCTCATGAAGCCTGACATGTGATCAGGACCGTTTGGACTTTTCTCCCTGACATGTTCTTTTGAACAATAGACCTTTATGGGCTGTCATCATTAATGATAAAGTATGACAGTGTATAAAATGGCGTGATGTGACAGGAAATCAGATGCCATGTTTGCTTTCGGCGAGACAGTTGGGGCAGAGATCCCGTCAAATCGCTGGAAACCTGCGTGGTTGACGTCATAGAGATATGGGAACAATGGAACAATGTCGTAATTTCCTTAGTATATAAGGGGATGATGATCTCATTTGAAAGGGTTTGAAAAAATTTCATTTAAGCATTATTTGTAAGAAACGCTATAAAGAGAGCAAACAGCTCGATTTTCCTTAGACCCTTATCGAAAACAATTCGGTCAAGCTCGGTTTGGTAATAAAAATCGTACCGAACTTTGTGCCCGTGGACGTAGGTTGGATTCGCTCCGTCGAACACGTAAAACCCTCTTGTCGATTTTGTGGTTGTTTTGTCTTTTGCCAAGTTTGTTTTTGGTCCCACATAACCAAATAAATTCACGGTTTGAGGAGGATTGTCACGGGAGCATTATTCCGAAACTGTCTCTGGAATGAAAATCACCCGTCAACAGTTGGAGTCGTTTGTGGGAAAGAACAAAAAACAGTTTTCGTAGTGAGACAATGGCAAAAGACGGAAACCATAGATCGTCGGAGAGTTCAACAATAAAATGGATGGGAAAATGGAGGAAAGCATGAGAAATGATAGGGAAGCGAACCAGACCCTCATGAAGGCTATGATGGAAAACTGGAAAGACTGGAAAAAAATGAACAGTGAAATGTTGGAAGCAGGTCCAAGTCAGAGGAGAAATGAGATATCATAAGGAAAAAAGGGTTGTAGACCTAAGCGGAGACGATGAACCCGGGAAGATGGATCCTCATAAGGTGAGGTCAGTTGTGATAGCGAGAGCCTTGCAGACGGAGAGAATATGGGAAGAATAAGAGGAGAGGCAAACTCCAGAGTCCTCCAGTAATAGTCCACGCGCTAAGAATATGGAAGACATAAGATATTGTGGAGGGGATCGAGAGGCGTCTAGTCACTGCACATATCATGCCGGGAGTAGCAGTCGTGAAGAAGTCCGCGGGAGACAACGTGATACCACTGATAACCATATGAAAGCCTTATTCATAAAGGAGATGAAAAGTGGGAAAAAAAACTTGAAGACATATAAAAAAGATGGTCGGGACGGAGAGACGGTATCTCCCTTTATGAAAGAAATATTGTCAGCAGAAATCTTGTCAGCAGAAATCCTGAAGGTCGGGAAGTTGTGGACTCAGCGGAGGGTCCAGGACATACCGGATTACGCCGCTACCCTGGAGTTGGCCATGAAGTTTGTTCTGATGGAGGAAGAAGAGAAGGTGTCCGGATAAGGGGAACTCAAAGAGAAAAGATGATAAGGTCGGAGATATCGCGGAGGCCAGATAGAGAATTGAGGAAGTCACCTCCGAGATAAAGGGAGTTCGGACCGATGCCTCCCAGTAATGTACCACGGGAGATGAGGGCTCGGGAACAAGTAAATCATGTGGTCAGATGGGCAGTGTACACTATTTTGAATAAGCCGTTGGCTCGGATCGTCATAAAAATCCAAGATAAGAGCCTAATTGTGGAACTGGACTTGAGGAAGTATCCGGAGGAGAAGAAGAGTGAGAGGTCATATTGTGTGCATCATAATCTGAGGGGACACACGACGAAAGGTTATAGGGACCTGCGAGAGCATGTGGAAAACCTAGCGTAAAACGGTTATATGAATGATTATATCGACCAAGAGGCCATGGTGGCCCGGCAACGACAAAAGCTTAGACAAATGTATATTATTGCTGGTGGAAGGACACTGGTCGGAGACTCAAACCAGTCAAGAAAGAATTACAACAGGTTCCGGGGATCAGAAGTATTGACAACAGAGCAGGCTCCGAGTGTTCAGAGGGGTCGGTCGGTCCCTATTATGTTCACGGACGAGGATACCCATGGGGTGAGTTTCCCCAACGACGATGCACTGATAATCAAAGCGGTGAAAAGAGAGGCCGAGGTGGATATGATCTTGGTGTATCCGGGGAATGCAGTCGACATAATCTCCAAGGAAGCCTTGTATGGTCTGAGGTGGAGTATTCCATTATGACACAGGACGGAACGCCCTTGTACGGTTTGGAGGTGCAACAGTTGTTCTCTTGGACAGAATACAACTGGCCATCACAATCAGGACCTCCCTCCGCACCCGAACGATCATGATGGACTTTACAGTGGTAGACTGTATGAACAATTATCAGGTTATTGTGGGCCGACCTTTCATGATGAAAACGAAGGCCGCAATGTCATGCTACTATTTGAAATTGAAGTTCCCCACCCAATATGGGATTGAGATAGTGTGTGGAAGTCAGAAAGCAGACATGAGCTGTTTCGCTACCGTCTCAAATGAGACTCTTTGCGTTGAAAAAGAAAACCGGAATAGGAAATAAAGAGAAGAAAATAAGGTGACAGTTGAATCTCCATATCCACGGCCCGAAGATTTTTCCCGATTGGGGGCAGGTGAGGAGCTGGAATCAATAGAACTCCTCGGCCCAGGGAAAATTATAAAAGTGGGAGCGGGTTTGGAGAAGTGACCGGTGGTTACACACGCGTATAACGCAAGCGCACGTATCGTTCAAGTAGTATAAAAAGTATTGATCCCATGAGGACTTAATACATAAGCTATCAATTTTATGAGGTCAAATGATTACTAGTATCTAACAGGTTGATTGATTGATTTGAAATGGTGAAGATTTTAAATTTAAAAACAAGTAAATAAAATTACACGAAGGTCGGTTTAAGAAAATTCAATATTAAAAACTATCTAGGGTTGTGAATCTTTCTAATATCTTTTAAAAGATGAAGTGATTATTTCATGTTTGTGTAATAAATTGGTTTACTAACCTGAAACACTAAATTATGTGAAAGCCTCTGTCAATGGTCAGACGCAAATACCCAGTTTAACCCAATTGAACCATATGTCTATGTCAACCAAATTACCTGGATTCATTAAGTTTAAGTTCCAATTATAGCTACCCCCCGCCCGACAGGTATATTTCTATCCTGTAAGGAAATCTATTAAAGGGTTATCTATCATCAAGGAATATCGTGGGCTATTAAGTCTAAGGCTGAAACCTAAAATTTATTTGCCAAGTTTATTTTAGATTTACCAGATCTATCTTATTAATGGTCAATTAACAAGACGCATTAAGCTTAAGACTTAATAAGTAAACCTTTAAATTACCCAAACTATAAAATAACCCCTTATAAACCGGTGATATTAAAATTCATCACAACCCCATATAACTAACTTAGTTACAACACATAATTGAGGCTAGTAAAAACTTGAAAGTAAAAGACATAAAGTAAAAATGCTGAAAAGTAATTGCCGTAAAGTAAAAGTTGAAAAGTAAATTACAATAAAATAAAATGCTAAGGTAAAAGGATCAATTTTTACTACTACTAATTTAGATATCTCCATTAATATAATATATTAACTTGTGATTATCTTACCAATCAGCCATATAGGCGGTAACCTGATTAAGTCAAATTAAGTCCAACCAACCATAAAGGCGGAATCAAAATAAACATGCCATATAGGCGGTAAGAAAATTTAATTACCAACCGATCACTCTGGCGGTATCCTTACTTAGTCAGGTTTAAACCAGTTTAAAATGAATTACCAACCGACCAATATAGCGGTATCATTTTTAAGTCAAATTTTAAATAGTGAATATATTATATTTAAAGGAGATTAATCTAAATAGCAATAGTAAAAGAATTACCTTTCACCCTAGCATGGGGGAGTTACTTTTTTTTTTGAAATCGTTGGAATGAGGGAGTTACCTCCTCATGGTGAATAGTAAAAACTGTAAAAAGTAAAGAAAGTAAATTACTATTAATACAGAACATAATTAAAATTAATTACAAAACTAAAATTAAAAGGAACTAGATAGAAAACTCCATATTTACATCAGAGAATTCAGAGAGGAAGGTACATCTGAAACTGAAATTTTGAGCTTTATTTATAGGTGTCAGTAGGGGGTCGGCGTCGCGACGCGGGTGATTGTCGACGTGGCAGTTTCTGATTCGTCGGCTTCAGATTCTGGATAAGGTGATAAGGTGACACGTGGCAAGGCGGCTGGAGCTGAATGATTGAGGTGACGTGGCGATGACGTGACGACACGTGACGAAAGTGACTGTCGGCACCATAGAATGATGAAACGTGGCACGCTAACTCGGTCAACTGGTGATGTGTACGATGACGTGGAGTGACACGTGGCGGCACGTGTCGATGGTGACTGTCGACACCGTAGGATGATGACATGTGGCACGACGCATATTAGCATATCGGCTGTGATGGTGACACGTGGCACGGCGCACGTTAGCAAAGTCAAACTTCTCAGATTCTGACTTGTGGACCCGACGTACGTTAGCAAGTCTTGGTGCATGTTAGGCGTCGCGACGCGCGTAATGACGAAAATACCATTTTATTCGTTTTTCACTATTTTGGCCCCAAATCACCTCCAGAGAGTCCTGAAACTTTATTTATGTACAAAATAACACAAAACACATCAAAATATTCACAAAACTCAAGAAAACTATACAAAATATTAGGTTTAATGAGTGGGAAATAGTGATACATTTACCACTCATCAAGAAGAACCTAAAGCAAGGCTTGTTAAGGTTTTTGAAAGAGTATGCAGACATTTTTACTTGGGGGCATGTCGACATGCCCGTGATAGATCTCAATTTCATCAATCACCGTTTAGCAGTGGATCCGGTTCATAAACCAATCAAGCAGAAGAGGATAATCTTCAATCAGAATCGCTACGAGGCGATAGGGGCCGAAGTGGAAAGGCTGTTAAAGGCCAATTTTATCAGAGATGTAAAATGCCTGAAATGGGTATCAAATGTGGTCCTGGTAAAGAATGCAAGTGGAAAGTGGAGGATGTGTGTAGATTTTTTCGATATGAACAAGGCCTGCCCGAATGATAGTTTCCCACTCCCGAAGGGGGGTCAGCTGGTGGATTCAACGACATGTCATGAGCTGCTTAGTTTCATGGATGCCTTCTCGGGATATAACCAGGTCAATATGCATCCCGAAGATGAGGAGAAGACAACTTTCATCATGGATCAGAGGTTGTATTATTATAAGGTGATGCCTTTCGGGTTGAAGAATGCTGGGGCTACATTTTCGAGGTTGGTGAACAAGGTTTTTAAGCCCCTCATCGGCAGGACCATGCAGATGTACGTTGATGATATGATAACGATGACCAAAAAGCTTGAGGATCACTTGGTCGACCTCGCGGAGACTTTTGAGTTGTTCAGGAAGCATAATATGAGGCTGAACCCGGAGAAATGCTCATTCGATGTAGCGTCAGGTAAATTTCTAGGATACATGGTCAGTGTTCGGGGTATGAAAGCAAATCTGCAGAAGATCTGAACCATTTTGGAATTCAACCCCCCCAAGACGGTAAAAGATGTGCAAAGTTTAATAGGCAGAGTGGCTGCATTAAATCGGTTTATTTCCTGAGCAACCGACAAATGTCATCATTTTTTCAAGTTGATCAATAAGGCAAAAAATGAGGTCAGTTGGACGACGAAATACGAGGAGGCCTTCCTGCAGTTAAAGCAATACTTAGCTCAGCCCCCACTTTTAGCCAATCTGATCTCAGGTAGGGGTGTGCATCGGTCGGTTCGGTCGGTTAATCCTTGATTTTTTAACCGTAACCGAAATTTTCGGTTAAATAAAAGTGTGACCGATTTAACCAATTTATGACACTTAACCATTAACCAATTAACCATTATATTTCGGTCGGTTATGGTTAATTCGGTTATTAACCAATCCAATAAATTAAAATTTAATATTTTTTTATAATTTTTAATTAGTAAAATTATATATGATGTAGGTCGGTTCTACCGATTTTTTTGGAACGTTTCAACCAGTCGAACCACTGACGCATTAAATTTTTTGGATCACAAATTCGATCACATATCCGATTCTAAAAATACTGATTCTAACTAACATTTGATTAAATATATCTATATTTAATTACATGCGAGAGAAATATTTTTTAAATCCTCGATGATTGTCACAGCCTCAGATTTCCTTCTAAACCCGCCATGTTAGAAATTTTAAGGGTCACGAATCCACCATGATGCAAAATCTACACATTTGAAATTTTATGTATTTTTACCTTTAAATTCTTGAGAGAAATTAAAAAGAGTCAAAACCAATATGTTAATGCAACTTGTCATTTGAATTTTATCAATTTTATGTTCGGGTTGTATTATCAAATCAATATAACTACAACTAATTGAGAGTTTACATGCAGACTATCTTAACTCTAAAAAATTAAAGGATTCGTATGCACTAATATATATATATGGTTTAATTTCGGTTAATCGGTCTGTTCGGTTATATGAATCTCATAACCGTAACCGAACCGAATAACCAAAAAAGTTAAAAAATTTAACCGCAATAACCGAACTGTAATAAAAAATGGGTCGGAACGATTCGGTTAATAGGTTAAAACCGATTAATGCACACCCCTAATCTCAGATTCTCAGGTGAGACTATGTTCTTATACTTAGCTGTTTCTGAGCATGCTGTGAGCTCGGTGCTAGTGCAGGAGGCTGATAAGGTCCAAAGGGCGGTGTACTATACTAGTAAGGCCATGCTGGATGCTGACACCAGATACTCGGCCCATGAACTTGTAGCTTTGTCCTTGATTATGGCAGCCCGACAGCTGCGACCTTACTTTCAGGCTCATCTTATCGGGGTCTATACCGACCATCCTCTAAGACAGATCCTACATAAGTCGGAGGTCTCTGGTCGGTTAGTAAAGTGGTCGGTGGAACTGAGTGAGCATGACATGTCCTATATGCCAAGAGCGGTAGTAAAGGGGCAGACTTTAGCAGATTTTGTGGCCGAGTTCGCATGACCACAGATTTTAGAAGTCTTGGAGACCAAATGGGAATTATCAGTGGACGGTTCGGTCAGTTCACAAAGTTGCGGAGCCGAGGTTGTCTTGCGGAGCAATGATGGCGAATAGGTGGTGTATGCATTGAGATTCGCCTTTGATGTAACAAATAATGAGGCCGAATATGAGGCTATTCTAGCCTGTTTAAGGCTGTGCATTGCAGTTGGCATCCTAGATGTGATTGTGAAAAGTGACTCTCAGTTGGCCATCCAACAGTTAAAAGGCAAGTTTCAGGCCAGAGAGCCGAATATGATGGCTTATATTGCCAAAGTGAAGAAGTTGGCTGGGGAAATGGGCAATATGAAGCTCGAGTAGATTGGTCGGGAAAGCAATCATCAGGCAGACTCCCTGGCTCAGCTGGCATCATCAATTAAGTCGTAGAAGCCTAGAACTATCCCTTTGATTTGCCTACATGTGAAGAGTGTTGGGGAGCCAGAGATGATGGAAAAGGATGTAGGAGGGAAGACCTTTTGGATGGACTCGATTAGGAAGTACTTGGAGACTGGAGAGACGCCTGAAGATAAGAAGGAGGCAAGAAAGCTAAAGTATCGAAGCTCTAAATTCTGCCTGATTGAATGAGTCTTATACCGGATGAGGTATACGGCGCCACTTTTGAGATGTCTTACGAACTAGGAAGTGAATTATGTGCTCAAAGAGATTCATGGAGGGATTTGTGGGATTCATACTGGGGGCAGTCAATTGCGTATAAGGCGCTAAAGCAGGGATTCTTCTGGCCGACCATGCATCAATATGGGATGGAGATAGCTCGGAAGTGTGGGGGATGTCAGAAGAATGCAAATATTCATCATCAACCAGCGGAGCAGCTGACCACTCTAGTCAGTCATTGGCCGTTCATCCAATGGGGGTTAGACATCATTGGGCTAATGATAGCAGGGCGATGACATGCCAAATACGCTATTGTTGCCATTGACTATTTCACCAAGTGGGTAGAAGTCGAACCCATATCTACAATTACGGAGAAGAAGGCGACGAACTTTGTGAAAAAGAATATCATCTGCAGATTTGGGATCCCCCGAGCCATCATCACTGATAATGGGAAACAATTCGATAATAAAAGTTTCAGGAAGCTCTGTGAAGACCTCTAAATCGCCTTGAGATTCGCTTCACTAGCTCACCCCAAGTCTAATGGACAGGTCGAGGCGACCAAAAAAACAATCAAGGCAAATCTGAAGGCCATGCTCGGATCTTGTAAATGTCAGTGGGTCGAAAAGTTACTAGAAGTATTGTGGGCGCATCGGACAACCTACAATGACTCCACCAGGAAAACTCCATTTTCTTTGGCTTATGGTTGTGAAGCAGTTATTCCAGCAGAGGTTGGGATGACCACCCATAGGGTACATCCTTTCGAGACCGAGCAGAATGAAGAGCTCGTCAAGAACCACCTCGATCTAATCGAAAAAAATGGGAAAAGTCAGCAGTAAAAGCGGCCGTCTATCAGCAGAGAATGGCCCGCTTCTACAATAAGAATGATCAGACTCGGTCCTTCCTTCCTGGAGATTTGGTTTTAAGAAGGGTTACGTTGAATACCCGAAAACCCAAAGAAGGCTCGTTGGGTGCCAAATGGGAAGGGTCGTACAGAGTGGTGGAGATAATAAGATCGAGTACCTATCTTTTGGAATAATTGGATGGTACCCGGCTCAAAAAGCCCTGGAAAATCGAGATGCTGAGGAAATACTTCCAATAGATCTCTTCTTTGAGCCACAGAATCATCGGATGACCAGACAAGAACCATGAAATTATTGTAAAGCCTATCTTGAAATGACCCGCAAAGAGTTGTAAGAAGGGCAGTAGGTCTCATGAATATGAATATGACTCTCTCTTTTGAATTTAAAAATTTGTCCACTTTACTTGTTTAATAATTGAATGAGAAAGCCATGTTCAATATTCTTGGGATGTACTCGAAGCGAATGGGAGGTCGGTAGTTGGGAAGAGCACCAAGCCCGCGGCACGTCAATCTCGGGTGTCATTATCAAACCCTCGGATGGAAGTGTTCCGACTTGGCTCCTTTCACCTTTGAGGATCCAGAACGCATCAAGGGATTGAGTATATGTGGGAAAAACGTAAACCCATCGTGGCACGCAAATCCCGGGTGTCAGTATCAAACCCCCGAGGCCGGATCGTTAATACCTCATGACTCGCATTTTTGAGAAACTACCTCCGGATAGCGAACACGGGGAGGTTTTTCCCCGTGAGTGATCTGCCTAACCGAGCTCATGTACCACCTCGGGATGGCAAACACATGTAGGTTTCTTCCTCAGTGAGTCATCTGCCTAACCGAGCTCATGTACTACCTTGGGATGGTGAACACAGGGAGTTTTTTTCCCCCGTTAGTTATCTTCATAACTGAGCTCATATACCATCTCGGGATGGCGAACACGTGTAGATTTTTTCCTCCGTGAGTTATCCCCCTAACCGAACTCATGTACCACTTCGGGATGGCGAACACTGAGAGGTTTCTTCCACTGTGAGTTATCTGCCTAACCGCTTCGGATCAAGAGAAGCATAGCATATAGAGGTTTCTACCCTCATAGCGTTTGCAGACTCTAAAGCCGCCCATCATGGGGAGGTTTCTGCCCTCATGGCTTTGGCCGCTCACCGATCTATAGCTCGGCTAGCCGAGACGCTGAATTGTAAGGTTCATAATTGTGTTTTGGGCGGCACCAGGCATGACGCTGCCTCGAGGCACCCGAGTTGTTATCTTTTTGGGTCTGTGTGGAGTATGTGCTAAGTCACCTTCAACGTACTAACCTTGTCATGTCTCCACTTTTGTTTTTGCTGATGCCCGGTAAAGGGACGCCTGCACCGGGATCCGCGGAGCCTCGGAGGTTGAAGTTTTTTCCCTCACGATTAAGTCTCTTCTTGTTCCACCAGCTCAGGGCTGGATTCGTTCCGACAAGGCTTCTTATTCCACCAGCTCGGGGCTGGATTCGTTCCACTAAGGCTTCTTGTTCCACCAGCTCGGGGCTGCATTCGTTCAGTCGAGGCTTATTGTTTCATCAGCACGAGGTTGTATTCGTTCCGCTGAAGGTTCTTGTTCCACCAGCTCGGAGCTGGATTCGTTCCGCCGAGGCTATCTATTCCACCAGCTTGGGGCTGGGTTTATCCCGCCGAGGCCATGTGTACTGCTAGCTTGTGGTCGAGTTACGTCTCATCGAATGGATCATCATCAGCACGGGGTCCGAGCATTTTCCCCATGAATATGAGTCAAAATACTCGGTGACAGAGTAGATGAGGATGACGAGATGATAAAAGACGACCTGATTGATAGCCGATGTAGTTTTCTCTATGGCTTTTGGAGCCAACCACAAACTGGTTGATCAGCACACTTCCGATTTTGTAGTTCCCGGTATCAACTCGTACACTCGTTGAAACCGATAACTATGAGACAGATGTTGATTGTGATTTTTTGACAAAGTATTTGAACAGTATGACAATGGCAGAGATGTATTTTCCCGTTTTGAAAAGACATATGTTCAAAATGTATTGGTTACTCCTCGGCCAGACATGGTGTTCGGACCCGGTTTCCCGGATCTAGTCGACCAGAGGACGCAGTATGATTCAAGTCTCAAAGACCGACAAAATCATAGCCTAGACCGACCAATTTAGCCTGGTAGCTCGATCTGGTACCCTCTATTCTTCTGGATCATGATGATGAACTCGGATATTTTGGGTCAGGTTGGGAGTAGTTGGGAAAGTTCGGCGCACTGCTTGGCCGTGCTCATGAAGCCCTACATGCGATCAGAACTGTTTGGACTTTTCTCCATGACATGTACTTTCGAACAAGAGACATTTACATGATGTCATCATTAATGATAAAGTATGACAGTGTATAAAACGACGTGATGTGACAGGAAATTAGATGGCATGTATGCTTTCGGTGAGGCAGTTGGGGCAGAGGGCCCGTCAAACCGTCGGAAATCTGCGTGGCTGACGTCATAGAGATATGAGAACAGTGGAACAATGTCGTATTTTCCTTGGTATATAAAGGGATGGTGATCTCATTTTAAGGGTTGGAAAAAATTTCATTTAAACATTACTTGTAAGAAACGCTATAAAGAGATCAAACAAATCGGTTTTCTTTAGACCCTCCTCGAAAACAGGTTGGTCGAGCTCGGTTTGGTAATAAAAATCATACCCCACTTTATGCCCGTGGACGTAGGTTGGATTCGCTCCGTCGAACCACGTAAAACCCTATTGTCGATTTTGTGGTTGCTGTCTTTTGCCAAGTTTGTTGTTGGTCCCCCATAACCAAACAAATTCACGGTTGGATGAGGATTGTCCCGGGAGCGTTATCCCGAAACTGCCACTGGAACAAAAATCACCCGTCAACAATAGATAATGGGATGAGACGAGACACGATCATATGAGACATTATTGAATGAGATGAAACAAAATTTAATAGGATGCATGACTGGACTTATACTATTTTTGTCTCAAAAATATAATGGGACGAAATCGATATGATTTTTTATTCCGATTTCATAAACATGACGAGACTGAGATTGACAAATCACGTCCGTTCAATCTTGACTCGTCCTGTCTCATTACTAACCCTAATATCATTAGCTTATTATTCCAAGTTACGAGAAGTGATTTCCTTTTGTTGATGGTGAAAATCAAGACATGATACATCAAAAAGTTGGCCAAAGACAATGATGGGATTCCCATTTTTCCAAAAGGGAAAGATATTCAGAAGAAGTGTTAGCCACTCATCGGCTCGGTGAAAATCTAGACACGGTCCCTCAGTTTTAGACCGGCCGTGTCGTATGCTTCAAACACGACTTTCGTAAACTGACCACATCAATTCTGTGGCTCGGTTCGGGCCTATTCAGTTCCCTTGTTAGTACTTTGAAAGGCTCGGACATCACAAGACATGACATAAGAGGTTCGGTAGGTTCGGCAGACGATTCAACCGACCACTTAGTCACCGACAGAAGTCTCGAGAAGATAATTTTCCTTTATATGTGTCATCCCCCGGAAACACCCACCAGGTGGTCATCATCGCTAAATGCATGTGGCAGTGGAAAGTCAAACTGATGCGATGTGATGTCATAGAGCAGGTTCACTTTCGGTAAGAGCATGCCTAAGGTAGAGAGCTTTGCAAATGAAGCAGATTCACGTGGAAGGCTCTGCAGAGTATGGAACAGTAGCCGCCACAATTTTGCCTCTTCAGACTTAGTATATATATAAAAAGAGGTATTTTTGTAAAAAGGGGACACAAAAAGGGGCTAGGAACACGCATTTACAAAAAGAGGAAAGAGATAGAGAAAGATTTGTAATTCCTTTTGTAAAACAGCTCGGCTCCTATATTGACCGATCACAAACAGGTCGGCCTGAGCGTATTTCATTAGTAAAACACCATCTATTTTGTGCCCGTGGACGTAGGCTGGATTTTATCCGCCGAACCACGTTAACTTCTTGTGTCAATCCACGTGCTTTTCTCCCTCTACCAAAATTTGCTTTTGGTTGTCCTCATAACCAAACAAATTCACTGATGAAGGAAGGTCGAATCCTGGGAACAATACATTTCTGTTATTGTCCCTAAGACGAAAACCAGCCGTCAACAGTTGGCGCCGTCTGTAGGGAATCGAACAAAAAATAACTCGTGTTGTGAGACGATGGTGGAAGGTGAAAGCTGTGGTTTTCACAAGCAGCTCAACAATAGAATATGGGGAAGAGGAAAGGAATGGGAAGAAGCAAGACTGAAATGGAGGAAGAAATGGTCCATATGGACGGAGATCTTTTCTTGTTGAATTGTGGAATGAAATGTAAAAATGGCTGGCCAATGGACACCCATCCGGGGTGAATTGTAGAATGAAATGTAAAAACGAGAATGAGTTGTATCTGTTGGCAGCGGCTGACCAAGCTCCTCAGCAGGAAGAAACTACACTTCCTAAACTGCCGATCACCAGCTTCACAAGTTACTTGTGCTGGGGGACTGATGAGGGAGCTAGTCAGCCAAGGGCAAGGTGAACGCCCAACGGGCTAGGTGCAGATTAGTGAGGTGATTTTCCCTGAACTAGGAAGAAAGAAGGTAAAAGTCTACGGGAAAACCACCCAGAGCAGAAAATGAAGACCTCGCATAAACACTCAGGGATGCGTTCAACAAACCAGGCGCCGTGGAAATACATTATTCAAGGAGCACCGACGGAGCGCCCAGTTCAGCAGACCCTATGATACAGCGAGGAAACCTTGGGATCAAGTTCAGATCGAAGGGTACCAACGGAGCGTCTGACGCAAGAGCCAGCTCGAGTGTGAAGTTTACAACTCTGGCATACGCATCGGGAGTTTTCAAAGCTCGGATCAGAAGATGCGGTTTGACCGCGGAGCAGAATGACAGAAGAAAAATAAATGTAAAAACCTCTATTAAAATGTCCCGCAAAGAGTTGTAAGAAGTGCAGTATGTCCTTTAAATATGAATAAAACTCTCATTTTTTTAAGAAACTTGCACATCTCGCTTGTTTGTTAATTAAACGCGAAAGTTGTTTTCATTTTTTTTGACATGCTCGATGCGAATGTAATGATTCGAGGTCAGAAAGGGCACCAAACCCGTGGCACGCCAAACACAAGTGTCATCATCAAAACCCCGGGTGAAGTGCGCCGACCTGGATCTTTTCATTTTAAGTGGGAGATACTACAAGGGATAAAGTGCATGAGGGAGCGCGTGAACCCCTCGTGGTAGGATCAGACTCCCGAGGCTAGAGCGTAACTACCCCATGACTTGCATCCATGTCAAGGCTCGGGGTTGAATTTGTTCCGCTGAGGCCTCTGTGTGCCATCGGCTCGGGGCTGGATTCGTTCCGCCGATGCTTCATTGTGTCAAGGCTCGGGGTTGGATTTGTCCCGCCGAGGCCTCCGTGTGCCATCGGCTCGGGGCTGGATTCGTTCACCCGAGGCTTCATGGTGTTAGCTCGGGGCTAGATTTGTTCCGCCGAGGCCGTTGGGAAATTAGGAATTGTGTTTTGGGGACCTTTGACAGGACGCTGTTTTGAGGCATCTGTGCTGTTATTTACACTTGTGATTTTCTCGTTTGGGGTATGTGCTAAGTCACCCCCGCCTTTTACCAATTTTGTTCTAAACCTTTGTTTTTGTTTTTCACTGGTCTGGTGAGGGGACGCCCGCGCCAGAGTCAGTAGAGTATCGAAGGTTGATTTGTTTCCATTCCATTTAAGTCTTGGAGATTATTCGGTTCGGGGCTGGATTTCGTTCCACCGAGATCGGGTTTGGGGTGATTCCCCCCAAATCTGATTTAGACTCGAGTGGATTTATCGTCACCTCGGAAAGGAAAGTGTTCGTTCTACGGCCATGTTCGATGATAATTAGATTCAAAATCGAGACGTCAAGCTCAGGCTCGACAAAACCGATTTCAGCTTTAGTTGCAGATACCTCGGGGATAAAGATAGGAATTTCAGACGATCGCTCCTCAAAGAACTAAGAACATGGGTACAGTGGTCGTGGGTTCGGAATATCGATTTTGCTCGGAAAAAAAATGAAATAAGAACTGAAGACAGTAGCAGGGTCATTGACAGACGGACGACCTAAAAACAGTCAGAGAAAAATACCTAATTACATGTGCAATGGTGTCTTCTTCGTGGTTCCAAAACAGCCACCAGCAGGACGATGGGTTCGACAACTTTTTATAGTTCCCTACATCAACTCATAAACTCGTTGATACTGAGAACTAGGGGATAGATGTTGATGGTGAAAATCAAGACATTATACATCAAACAATTGGCCAATGACAAGGATGTGATTCTCCTTTTTCCAAAAGGGAAAGGTATTCAGAAGAAGTGTTAGCCACTCCTTGACTCGGCGGAAATCTAGACACGGTCCCTCAGTTTTAGACCGGCCGTGTCGTATGCTATTTTTTTTTCAAATCTAAATATATTTTAAATTTTTATTAGTATTTTATCAAAATACTTGAAAATCAATTGGTCTACGATCCGATTAGTAGAATAATCTCAAATCTTAATCGGAAATCGGGATAAAAAATCATTTTCGAATAAAAATTACAGTATGAATTTAAGACGATTCTTCGTATCGAATAAAAAAATAGTTATGAGATTCATGATGAAAATCGTCTCGAATTTCGAATTTTAATTTTTAAAATCTCAACT
Source organism: Zanthoxylum bungeanum (assembly GCA_019454045.1). NCBI lineage: Eukaryota > Viridiplantae > Streptophyta > Magnoliopsida > Sapindales > Rutaceae > Zanthoxylum > Zanthoxylum bungeanum. The sequence goes on along the minus strand of SKCR01007838.1, from coordinate 916,953 downwards.
TCTAAATCATCAAGTCTAGATCAAGATGATTTTTCATCCCATTCAAAAAAATCGATTGAAATTTAGGATATATTTTTCGGATAATTAAAATTTTTCCAATTTTTGCTCCATGAAATCTTTTTAATAATAATGGCGGTTAAAATTTGGAGCGCACACTCGAAACTGACGGAGTTACATGAATACAGGGGCATACCAGTCATTGCAGAATAAACGGACCAACGAGCTACTCTCCCGCTGCTGCTGCTCCTACTTTTATCCATTCTACAGATCTCTACACGTGTAACATCGAGGATATTTAAGTCACCGCATTGTCGTATCTATCCAATACCAACAGCTGCTACTAAACGTGGCAGATTACGATTGGTTTAATCATATTCTCCAATACATTTGCCCCCATGGAATCATTTGTCTATAAGCGGATAACGCCACGTCAGTAACACAAAAGGCAAGAAAATTTAGTGAATCTTGGTCAAGCCGGCGTCTACTCACCGGAATATTCCCCACCGACGACCTTATTTCTCAAATACAATCTCTTCCTTTTCCCGAAAACTATAAATACTTATCATTCTCACCCAATTCGTGCCCTAGAATTTACAATTCCTCATTTCGCCTCCATTTTAACTTAGCGGCAACCAGCCACCACCATGCTCTCCGTATCCGAAAGCCCCTAATTCTTTATAGCTCCAATTCGCTTTCAGGCATAACAAGAATGTTATAGATCGATGAAGCTGTTAGCTAGTTACAATCAATTTAATGTCAATATTTATCGTTGCTTTTGGCGGCGTCGCTGTGGTGCGGTGAGGTGATGGATGCGGTGGAGCTAAGCTATCCAGTTGATGTACCGAATATTATGGGATCTGAGGTGTTCGGTAGAGCTAGGGTTTCGGTCAACGAGGTCGAGGCTGCTGCTTGCGAGTCTAATACTCGTGTTTCCATTCTAGTTAACTCTTCGATTGACCGTTGTAGCACTTTCCTTAGACAAAAAGGTTTAAAATTTTATTTATTTGTCTATTTATTTTTTAAAATTTTAGAATTAGCTTAATAATTTTATATATGGTTTGTGCATTCTCACTTTTTGACTGATTTAAAATTGTTTGGTCAATTGTGAAAGTTTAAGCTCGGACTTGTGCTGAAATCGTGCTTAGGTGGCTTTTAGAGAATGGATGATCATGATTCTGTTGTGCCCTTTTAGCAGTCACTGTGTTGTTTTCTTGTAGATGCTGTTTTGTAGTGCTACTTTGTTGGCAGGTCGCTTAAACTCACGGGAAATGTGATTTGGCAGGTGTGACAAGTAGTATCAGCAATTTGGAGTCAGATTCATGGGATAAGATTCCTGAGAGTGAATCCTGTAATCATGAAAGTCAGGAGCCTAACTTACAAGTCAAAGACTTGTCGGAACATCTTCATTCTAGGGGCACAAGTTGTCCTGCATCTGTGCAAGTACAACGGAAAGCAGGAAAAATGTCGAGAAGTGGTAATAGTAGATGTTCAAAGAGACCAAGGTTGGTTCAACTAGAAGATAATACGAGTTCGGCAGGAGTTGATGACGTGAAGGATATATCTGATACTTTAGGACCCTATCATACTACAAAATATAACTCTCTAGGTAATACCCTTTTTCTTATTACTGAAGCAAGCATCACTATTTGATGTAAACAGGTGTTCATTTAGTTGAAGTATTTTCATAAATTGTGTTTTGAGAAAGCAAATCCAGTGATCATCATATTTATTATTATTGTTATTACTGGTTGACACAAAAAGTTTAATAGAAATCAGGAAATCTTAAGTCATTGCTAGTTGGTAGTGTTACTTAAATGTGATGATTCATTGAAAGTTGCCATTCATTCTCCCATTTCAGGAATGTTTCTTATAACCTATTGTTTAAAGATGATTTTGACTCCTTTTTCAAGCCTGAATTGGAAAATATTTGAAGTAGCTGGATTATGAAATTGTACTTGGAAATCAGTCAAGTATATTGGCATATTATCCAACAAAGAAGACAAAGGCAACATTCACAAAAATTTCATTTCCTTCTCTGATTTAGACCATTCTTTGTAATGTAGTACCGGAGAATGTAGTCAAATCTTTCATTTTCAATACTTACGAGGTTTGTCCGATTTTATGGTTAATTAGTTTAAAATTATTAGATATTGGGAAATGTTTATTATTTCGTTTGTCAAGCTGTTTTGTTCAGTTGTATTTCTTAGGGTATGATAAGGATGATTTGTCAGATTTCAAGGTTCTTTAAATGCAAAAATGCGTTCTGTAGTAGCTTTGCAATATTATTTTTTCTTTTCTAGGGTGTTTATACTGATGTTATGCCTTCATATTTCTGAATTTTGTCATATTCATGGCAGAAAAAATGCAAATGGTGAAACAAAAGAATAACTACAGTAGCAAGCGAGGTGATAAGAGAAATTTCAAAGTGCCTACGAAGGCCAAATATGATTCTTTCTCCATGAAAGCGGGCTTAGTGAGCTCCGATTCAGCTGCTGGAGGGAATAACTTTTTTGGTATGCCATCAATGCATAAAGCATTTTTTTTTTTTTTTTGACATTTTGTCTATGAAAGTGGAAAATGACTATTCCTATATATCTACCTATCCTGAAATTCATATATGCACCTTTGGATGTTAATGTTAGGAGTATACGGCCTGAAGTCAGATATTTCGGACATCACAAAGCATGTAGATGACTTGTCCCTGAAAGATCTCTTTGATGGCACTTATGAGTGTCCTAGTTTAGGCAAAGACAAGGGGAAAAAGGTAGCAAATTTGAATGAAAATTTCCTGGATTCAGTAAGAAAAGTGTGCTCAAGCCTTCCACTTGCAAAGCCTGCTCATACTCAAAATTTTGCTGAGATGGGTAGCAGCACCAACAAGAAATTGCTCATATGTCCACCAAATTCCATTTTAACGGGTAATGATGGTGATAAAGGAAATTCCTGCACAACAGACCAGTCTTCATGTGACAAGGTTAGTCGTGAGAAATGGTTTAGGATCCTGGATTGATGGTATAAACTTATTTGTGCCACAACTGGCTATGACTAGAAAGTTCATGATCCTCTCGGGAAAGTATTATAAAGCTTCTTCTCTCACGATTTGACTACTGATTGGATACTTCATTTGTTTGTCTTTTGCCTTTTTTTTTTGGACATCTGCTAATGTTTCAGTTGATTGACCAGATCCATTATTCATATTCTGTTCATGGATAAACCATTATACTTAAGTGTCTTGAGCTCCACCAAAATGCTGCTTTAGATTTATTTCTTGCCTTATATGTCATTGTTATTTTTCCTTGATGGATTAATGATTAATCATCCAGGGATCATATAGCAAGCCAGGAACTCCTGTCAATCACCTTGATTTTCAGTTTTATAAACCTAAAGATATTCTGGAAAAATTAGCACTTCCTCCACCCAAGGATTTGGAGGACTTGCTTCTGGATGCTGCCAAACCTTCTGCACCATCAAGGAGTAATTCTGATATACGTTCAGGCAAGCAAATTTCTCGAAGAGCTAGCTTGCCACCATTTCCCTGGTCACATAGTTTCAGTGGGCATTGTAGAACAAATTTTGATGCAGTTAAGCTTATAACAAGTAGGAGTACATGCCAAGGTCGATGTGCAAGAATAGCAACCAGTACAACCTCTCTTAGGACTCCGACTGACTGTTTTACCAACTTGGAGTCACTCACTTATAATCAGAGTCTGGTTCCTGTATCTTCATCTATCAGTCATCCTTGGGGTGACTGGGGTTCTTCAACTCTCGCAACGTGTTCTAAAGCTTCTGTTGCTAATCTAGGTAAGACTTTTTTCGGAAGCTGGTTTCATGAGCTTTTTTATCCCTAATGAGATTTCAAATTTTGTATATGTTGCCTCTTTTTTAAAAAAAATTGCAGAATCTGAAGTCAACCTGAAAAATCAAGTAAATGGTATAGTTTTCATTGCTTGTATCCTTGTTAAGACTGTACAAGGAAATACTGCTAATTTTCTCTGTGCATAAACCTGTCTCATAATTTCTCTCTCTCCCTTTGTGCGGGCACGGACACATCCACATGTAGGCATGCAATTTGTTCCTTATATAACAATTGAAATTTGAAATTCATAGGCTTGCCGGTGTTATAATACGTCCATTCTTTAGCCTATCTGGCGGCCTAGGTTAAGATTTGTGGCAACCTGGCAGGTGACTACTGTGATTAGCTTGATTGAGACATGTGACACGTGTGGCATGAAATGTGTTACCTTAAGCATAATGACTAGTAAAGCTTGACAGTTATCACGGGCCACTGCTGTTGTTGTGGTTAGGGCATTTTGTCTGGCCACTTACCCGATCTCCTTATACTGATCAATGTTGTATATACTACAATAGTCTTAAAGGAAATTGAAAGATTTAATACCAGTTGCATTTAAAATAAAACTTAGTGAAGTTATTTTATCTGCAACATTGTAATGTGGTTTTGTTTGTGACAGCTGAGCATTGTCCGAGAGTTTTAGCTGCTGCTCGAACACTGTGTGACATTGCAACTCAGTGGATGAGAAACCCATATGGAATAACGAGGTGGCCTAAGAAGCCTTCACAGAAGGCTATGAAGGCCCGAACAAAATTATTCGAGAAACCCGGAGAAGTATTCACAACACGAATTTCACAACTGGCATCTGACAATCTGGCGAGAAGTGGTAAAGAACAGATAGCTTCCTCTAAGAGGCCTAAGCTCTCCATGATTGAGTACAGAAAGGATCTAAGTCATATCAATGGTACCAGAAAAGGACCAATAAATTCGTCTACACCCAGATCAAGTAGATCTTCCCCTAATAAAACAGCCAGGGACGCGATTGCGGAGAAAATACATTCCACCGCCAACTCATGTATGATGCCACCACCTGCAAAGGTTCTAGATAAGACGTGTAACAGTCAACAGAAGCTACAAAATATAATGCCAACAGAGTGGGATAGAGGAATGGACAGAATAGATTGACGAACACGCAATTGTTGTGATATATTTATCAATGCCTCTGTAGGATACAGGCATAACTAGTTAGTTTGTACATATTGCACCGTAGTTGTTGTAAGTTGTAACTCGTAAGATTTAAAGCTGGAGGCCGAAAGGGGATTTGTTGAGAAGATTTCTTTAGTTGGTGACAGTGAGTGTTTCAAATGTTGTAATGTTAAAGAACAGTTGTAGCAGTATATACAGTAGGCAATTCTTTGCCTTGTGTAGAGAATTTGATGAAGGAAACAACAACAGTTTCAGTTTTCTTCCTCTCTCTGTGTTCAATTTTCGCGTCTACTGCTAATAGCAGATGTTCTGTTTTAGGAGGCAATTCCTTGCCTTGCTTATTATATCACTTAGGAATTTAATGCTGGATCTTACCATTTAATTGATGCATCCAAATAATTTACAATCCTGCAAGGCATTTATTGGAAAATTAAGTTTTTGATTAAGTAGGAATGGCAGGATTATACTTAATTTTTAGATATATGTAACTGAAACATCATATTTACAATCTATCTATATTCAATAAAATTTTAACGATTGGTATCTGTATTCATCCGTCAATGCAGATATTCATATCCATTCGAATTATCTGTAAAATTAGAGAAATTAGTTTATTTAACTGTGTTTCATTATTATGTAGGATGTTTTGTCTATATAGTAAAGAGACATGATCAAGTGAGTAAGTCTATAATAAATTTATGATATACTTTGGTTATTGAATGGATATCTGATATCCGCAACCGTCCAATACTAATGGCATATACCTAATTTTATATTCATAATTAAACTGAGTATATTGGATTTTTTTTGTACTTATATTTCAGCTGATAATGTTTAACTGATAACTTACTCACGAATATATCTGAATTTAAAAATCCTGAAACAAAACTTCAACAAATAGGGGATGTAGCTCAGATGGTAGAGCGCTCGCTTAGCATGCGAGAGGTACGGGGATCGATACCCCGCATCTCCAAATTTTTGGTTTCTTTTACTGAACACTTATCCACATGCCACTATTGCAAGTTACAATTATTTATGTATTAAGTTGTAAAAAATTGTTATCACCTTGTAAAGATGGATTTACCACCAGAGCCGTCCACCAGAATCAATCATTGTGAATCCATTATAGCTGATAAAAAATACATAAATCATATTATATAGATAAAAATTGAAATTTTATTAAATTTATGATCTTAATTTTGGATAAAATTTAGAGCCGATCAATTACCTATATCGACTTTTTCAGGGCCGCCTCCTAAGTAGAGATGTGCATACACTATCATCAGTCTTGAACACGGGCTCTGACTTTTTTTTTTCCGGATAGACTGATCTTGCACGTGAGTGTTTTGCATAGATGGCGTCTAAGATTCCAAAATTTGCTCTTCTTTCGAGTGTTATGAGTTTGGATGCGTTTCATTGTTTGAAGAAAATTCATTTTACCAAAGTTAAAAGAAAATGAAGGGACCATAAAAACTGGGAGCCATGGTGAAATCCAAAGTGTTGCCGTAGTTTTTTCCGCCAAGAATTTCTTGTAACAATTGGGCAAGGCTTAATGACCATAACAACTATTGGCGCCAAATTAAGGCTTGGCCTGGACTTGGGATTGCTAGCCCAAAATAAGCCTAAGTATTCGACCCGACCCGACTGTCAAATGATTAACAGATTTTTGTCAAAGCATATTCTTGAAGGAGAAACATTTGATTATGAGACGAAAAAGCACATGCAGAAATACATGCACGTATACAATTATCGAGAGAAGCATGGGACAAATCAACATATATATATATATATACATACATATACACACACATTACTATGACAAAACCCCTCGATTTTTTTCCAACTATTAATACTAAATAAATAATAAAAATACCTTATGAATTTATAAAATAAACCCTTAAAATTACGAAATCTCCCATCAGATAATCTTTTGTCTCATCCATAAACTGTAGTCGGGGCTGAACTCTCCTAAGAGCCAAAGGTGTCATAACCCTTAAAACATTGCAAAATTTACTTTCTTCTCAAAAAAATATGATGATATCATAGATTTTGTCTAAAATCGTCATTTTACCCATATATATTTCTTACTGATTATAATTTAATCCCACATAATCAAAATTCTGGCTCCACTACTAATCTCTAATACATGCATTGTACACTAATTAATACTTCCATTGAAACAATAAAAACTCTCCTTCGGCATCATGATCATGGTGCATGAACTTTCTAGCCCAAATTCGATTCCTTTAGATGCTTGCATGTTTCTTAATCTTACCAAATTTGCCATGATGGCAAATCCTTTCAGGTCTTCCAAAAGGCAAATATTTTTTTTAAATATGTATTACAAATTTAAATATATATTTCAATCTGGAATCTACCAAAATACCACAAACATATTTTATGATATAGCTTAAAAATATATGTTTGTTAAAGACTAATCCTATCTCCCACAACTAATCAGAGAAATAATGTTGTGAATAAACACACAATAATAGAGGATAATTTGAGAGAAAACTCTTCTTTTATATACCCACAAAAGAATTACAAAGCTTCCAATACAAGCTTTACAAAAAACTCTCACCAATCACTCTCACTACACTTTCACACATTTAGGGATACTAAACAATGATCCAGGGGCTCAAATTTATAGAGCTCAAACCGCGTGAACAGTGTCACGCGGATTGAGCAAGCTGGCACACACAAGCTGTTTCTTCACAGCTTGCCACAAGCTGTTTCACAGCTTCTCTTCAACTTTCGGTGCAAAGCATGCATGTGCATGCTTTGCTGTCTTCAACAAATCTCCCCATCGGTGAAGATTTCCCAAAATCTGAGCCGACCATCAATCACCCAAACCGGATCCTCCAAGGGATCCTCCCCTGGCTGCATCTGTATGACTGCCTACGTACCCTGAGTTGTGATCAAGCCAATCGTAGTTCTCTGTATCTCCCCACTCTGACTATGTGGAGAGTTTTGTCATCCCGGCTATGGCACGACAGATTTCAAGCTTCTCCTTCGGTAAAACCTTTGTGAACATATCGGCACCGTTGTCGTCGGTGTGAATTTTCCTGAGTTCTAACTGCCTTGAGCTCAGGACCTCCCGTATCCAGTGATACCTCACATCGATATGTTTTGACCTCGAATGAAATGTGAAATTTTTACCAAGGTAGATAGCACTCTGGCTATCGCAGTACAAAATGTACTTCTCCTGCTTGAAACCCAATTCCTGGACAAATGTCTTCATCCACAGCAATTCCTTGCAAGCTTCCGTCGCTGCAATGAATTCTGCCTCTGTTGTAGAAAGTGCAACACATCTCTGCAACCTTGACTGCCATGCCACAACTCCTCCTAAGAGAGTAATCAGATACCCCGAAGTAGATTTTCGGGTATCCACATCTCCTGCCATATCCGAATCGGTGTAGCCCATCAACACTGGCTTGTCGCTGCTTCCAAAACATAACCTCATCTTGGTTGTGCCTCGTAGATACCGCATGATCCATTTGATCGCATTCCAGTGTTCCCGTCCTGGGTTTGACATAAACCGGCTGACCAATCCAACTGCGTGTGCTAAGTCTGGCCTCGTGCAAACCATGGCATACATAAGACTTCCCACTGCTGAGGTGTATGGAACCTGTTTCATTTCCTCCTTCTCTGACTCAGTAGAGGGACTCTGTCTCGTACTCAATCTAAAGTGGGTAGCAAGAGGAATGCTAACCGCTTTAGCCTTGTCCATCTGGAATCTCTGAAGTACCTTCTCGATGTACTCCTCCTGTGACAAGTATAACTTCCTGACTTTCCGATCACGACCGATCCTGATGCCAAGAATCTGTTTAGATGGCCCCAAGTCTTTCATCTCAAAAGACTTACTCAGTTGCTGCTTCAAATTATCAATCCTCGATTGATTCCTGCCAACTATCAACATATCATCTACACATAACAGTAAGATGATAAAATCATCGTCAGAAAACTTCTGAACGAATACACAATGGTCTGAAGTAGTCTTCTTGTATCTCTGCTCCCCCATAACTGACTCAAACTTCACGTACCACTGTCTCGGTGCCTGTTTCAAACCATATAGGCTTTTCCTGAGTCTGCACACATAGTCCTCTTTCCCGCTGACTCTGAAGCCTTCTGGTTGCTCCATGTAAATTTCTTCTTCCAGATCCCCGTGAAGAAATGCGGTCTTGACATCCATCTGCTCAACTTCCAGGTCGAGGCTTGCTGCTAAGCTGAGTACCACTCTGATGGATGACATCTTCACAACTGGAGAGAAGATTTCATCGAAGTCAATGCCTTTCATTTGATTGAATCCCTTGACAACTAGTCTGGCTTTGTACCGGGGTTGTGAAGTGTGCTCCTGTTGCTTCACCCTGTATACCCATTTGTTCTTCAAAGCCCGTTTGCCTCTTGGCAATTTCACCAACTCAAAAGTGTGATTGTCATGCAAAGATTTCATCTCATCTTGCATGGCTTCCTCCCACTTTTCTCTGTCTTCTGTTTCCACAGCCTCCTGGTAGCTCTCGGGTTCTCCCCCGTCAGTAAGCAGCACATACTCATACGCATAGTATTGGTTGAAGGTCGCCTGTCTCTGTCAGACCTTCTCTGTGAAACTGTTGGTGTAGCTTCTGGTACTGGTGGTTGATCATGATCATCATCTCTGGGAGCTTCATCACCTGTACCCTCATGTCTGGGAACCTCATCATCAACTCGTACTGGCACCAGTGTATGAGGTTCTGGATTCACATTTCTGTATTACTGGGGCATTGTCTTCAATTCCATCCAGATATCTTCTATGGTCTGGTCTTCAATAAAGACAACATCTCGACTCCTGACGATCTTCTTCTCCACAGGATCATACAGTTTGTAGCCGAAATCATCCTGACCATAGCCAATAAAGACACATTGTCGCGTCTTTGCATCAAGCTTGGATCTCTCGTCCTTTGGGATGTGTACAAATGCTTTGCACCCAAAGACATGTAAGTGCTCGTACGACACTTCTTTACCTGTCCAAGCTTGGTTAGGAACATTAACTTTCAGTGCGACCGCTGGGGACATGTTCAAAACATGAACTGTTGTGATGAATGCCTCCCCCCAGAATGTCTTCGGCAGCTTGGCTTGTGACAGCAAGCTTCTGATCCTCTCGCACAAGGTTCTGTTCATCCTCTCAGCTAGGCCATTCAGCTGAGGTGTCTTCGGAGGTGTCGTTTGATGTCGGATTCCTTGCGTCTTGCAGTACTGATCAAACGGACCTCTGTATTCTCCACCATTGTCTGTTCTGATGCACTTCAGTTTCTTGCCGGTTTCTCTCTCCACCAAAGCATGAAACTCCTTGAACACTCCCAATACTTGATCTTTTCTCTTCAAGGTGTATGCCCAGATCCTCATTGAATGATCATCAATAAATGTCACAAAATACAGTGACCCACCAAGTGTTCGTGTCTGCATCGGACCGCATACATCTGAATGTATGAGATCTAGTACCTCCGGTTTCCGTTGAGGCGGGGAGCTCTGGAAGGATACTCTGTTCTGCTTTCCAGCCATGCAGTGTTCACACTTCCGTAAGTGTGAGTTCTTCAATTCCGGAAGAACATTTCGCCTGCGTAGTATCTCCATCCCTGTTTGGCTCATGTGACCGAGCTTTTTATGCCATAACTCGGCTGCCTCATTGCTGTTAACTGTATTTATGCTACTATTTGAAAGCTTAGCATGCATCAAATACAGAGTTGAGTCTTTCTTACCTCGTGCCACCATCATTGATCCTTTAGTGAGCTTCCAGCATCCGTCACTAAAGGTGCTGCAAAAACCTTCATCATCCAGCTTGCCTGTTGAGATCAGGTTTAACCGGATATCTGGGATGTGCTTGACTCCCTTCAACACTAGCCTTGTCCCGTTCTCTGTTTCAAGGCAGATGTCTCCAATACCGACGGCTTTGGACTGTCCGTCATTCCCCATCCTTACAGCACCGTAGTCCCCTGGTGTGTAAGATGAAAAGAAGTCTCTGCGAGATAGTGGCGCATCCATATACGCCACAAGCTGTACCTTCCTGGTATTTCAAACCCATCATCTTCTTGATGTAGTACAGCTTGTTGTTTCCAGTCTTTGCTCGAAAAAGCTCCTCCAGCTTTCTCCATAAGACACGTGCATTTGTCTCTTCACTGACATGGTTCACGATACTGTCGTCGATCCACTGACGAATCATTCCTTCTGGTTTCTGCTCCAGAAATACCGATCCATCATAGTCCTTCACATACAGAAGATCTTTCATCCTTCCTCTCCATGTGAAATAGTTGGTACTGGTTAACAAAACCATTTTTCCGTTGCTCCCCTCCATCACAAAAATCCTAAGCAGAATTTCAAAAAACGGACCTCACCGTTGCGTCCAGAATGGCCGAAAATGGTGGAAATGACACTTCGTTTGTCAAAATCCGACACAGGGACCAATTTGCAAATTTCAGAAATTACAGGGGTCACAGAGCAATTTCTGAAAGTTCATGGTCAAAGTGCAATTACGGAAAAGTTCAGGGACTATATTGCAATTTCCAAAAAGTTCAGGGACTAAATTGAAAATTTCTCAAAGTATAAGGGCTAAATTGTAATTTCCAGAAAGTTCAGGGACCTATCTGAAATTTACCAGGCACCGCTGACGTGGCAGTTCTGCTGACGTGGCGGATGACGTGGCTGCTGACTGTGCGCTGGCGTGGCGCTAACTGTGCTGCTGACTGGACGCTGACTGTGCACTGACGTGGCGCTGACTGGGCGACACGTGTCGGATGACGTGGCGCTGACATGGTCGTCTTCAACCTTCAGACGGCGCGTGCGGCGCGTGAATGCGCGTGGAGCGCGTGGCGAGCTCTCTGGATAGCGCGTGCGGCGCGTGAGGGCAGCTGAGACCTCCGTTCGATCGCCGGAAAATACCACCGTGCTCGTCTCACCGTGAAAAGTCCGATGCTATGCTCAAAATCGATTTTCGACAACTTTCGTCGGAACCGACTTTCCGAACCGAAACTTCGTTTCCGAATTTCGGGATCCCTCCGTGGAACCGTAGCTCTGATACCACTTGTTGTGAATAAACACACAATAATAGAGGATAATTTGAGAGAAAACTTTTCTTTTATATACCCACAAAAGAACAATGATCCAGGGGCTCAAATTTATAGAGCTCAAACCGCGTGAACAGTGTCACGCGGATTGAGCAAGCTGGCACACACAAGCTGTTTCTTCACAGCTTGCCACAAGCTGTTCACAGCTTCTCTTCAACTTTCGGTGCAAAGCATGCATGTGCATGCTTTGCTGTCTTCAACAAATAAAACCCCAAGATACTCGAACCACTGGTTCACAATATCCTCGCCATTGTCAAGGCAGTGGTTCACGGCTTTGGCGTTGCCCAGTAAATCCATGGCAATTGGCGCATGCAGGCTTTTTAATAAGGTATCTGTTCCCTCGGTGCAGTAACAAATACCAAGATAAACTAAATTTTAAAAATAGTCATTTTTTTTTCAAAAAATTAAAGATTAAAATTCAATTTTTCAAAAAAATCCGACCCAACTCAACTAGACATGATACAAGCTTAAACCAGACTTGATAAAACCTAAATCCGGATTGATCCGGATTGTGTGAGACCCAACTATTATGAGAGAGATGACATATACACCCGAAACATAATATAATTTTTCCGCTACTACATATTTTCAATATCTAGTCATTACGATTAGACCATTCAAATGTATGATAGCATCACGATATGACAACCCATAAACATTTTCCTCAAGAAATAGATGCAATGGGCCATGCCTGATCTTAACTGACCCATATTCAGAGCGTGTTGTTTCTGTTACCTCATGTCCAACGTTTTTAAAACTATTCATATATTTATTATTTGGTATGATTTTTAATAGAAATAATTTTTTTTTTTAATTTTATAAATTTCTTAATGTATATATATATATAATTAATTTATGAGAAAATGATAAAAATATAATTTGAAAAGGAGAAGGAAGGAGGATTTGTGAGGGGAGAAAGAGAAATAATTTTCTTTTATTAATAAAAATTCTATTCCAAGAAATTTTATTTAAAAAATTATACGAAAGAGACTAAATCACCCTCTGATTCTCTCTCTTCCTTTAGCTTTCCGTTTTGTGTATTTTTTTCCCACTGTTCTGGTCTCCACTTTCCCAACTTCGTTGACCAGAAAAGACACAATTCTATCTTTTAAAAATAATCCCCAAAAGAAAAATGTAAACCCAATTACTGAAATGACACATCTACCCCCATTTCCCCAATTATCCGAATTTGAATCGAGCCAAATTATTGGTTTTGTCACGACTTGAGAAAATCAGGCACTGATTTTTTGAAGGATAGGTAGATACAAATACATGATTCTCGTTTTCACTTTCAATGAAAGTGCTTAAACTTTTGCTAACATTTCTTGAGGGGGAGGTCTACATCTAAGCTATATTTATATTATTGAATCTGATTTTTTCCCCTTTTAATAACACAGATCGAATCTCATAAATATATGTAATTGAAGAATATGTGTCATTAATCAACTCATCAGTGCATTAATCATCATCAATCAAAATTAAAAAAACCCAAATAATTTTTTTTTTTTTTTGAAAACGATGGAAACTCCGTCACCAAACCATTCATTCCGTACCGCGACGCAGGTAAAACCACCGGCTGTCCTAGGCTCTTACAAGAAATACACCACTGGATTCGAACCCAAAACCTCAAGGTGAGATCTTGGACCCTACACCACCAAACCACATAACGCTTCTTATTACCGTACCAAGAACTTGTCCAATTTTTTTTTTTTTCAAAAACTATTTTTTACATAGAATAAGATACAGTGATACACTGATAATGATTCCGGAATCAATTTTCCCGCCTTTTTAGTTCAGTGAATTGAGAGATGCAAAGCTGCCATCTTTTCCTTGATCTGAAGATTTTCTTGATAAATCAAATTTCTGATGAGACGGATCGCTCACCGACCTTGCCAACAAAGAAGAATCCGAATCTGTGAAATAAACACACACACAAAAAAGAATTTAAAATTTAAAATTCATTAATCACATTTTCAATATATATATATATATATATACCTCTAGAGGAATTGAGGGATCTCTTGCAGTGCAAGATGGCGCTTTGAATCCCATCCAGTTGCTGAAGCAGCGAATCATCTCTCCTCGATGCAGCAACAACACCAGCTGGCGGCGCGGCAGCCACAGCCGACGAAGCCGATCGGCTTTTACCTAAATGCTTGCACACGACTTTAAGCCTTTCCGGAATATTATTCATTTGTTTTTTACTCTTCAATTGGACAAAACCTTCACCATCGACATCCGCCTCCACCGGCAAGCTCTTCTCAGCCGTTGATTTAGGCGGATTAGGATTTTGACCGGCAGCCAACTGACCAGAGAACTTCAATTTCTCGCCGTACCGTTTCGAAACTCGTATGTATAAAGGCTTGACCTTCTTCAGGTATTTTTGCATGACGTCTATGGAGAATTTATTCTCTTCTGGATCTTCAACATTCTGTTTCTGAGATTTTCTTGAACTGTTATTATCTCTTGCGAACAAGGACATAATCGGAACTTCCTCTACTTTGAATTTCACTGTAAAAAACTTGCTTTGCTTTTCTTTTTCTTTTTCTTTTTCCTTTTTTGTTTCTTGTTCCTGTTGCTGTGTCGGAGATGTACCGTCACTAGCAACAACGGCGGCGGCGATTACAGATCCGTTGTTAATTTGCTCTGTTTTGTCACCATCATTTTGTTTCGATTTTTTGAAACCAAACATGGAGATTCGAAACTTGGTGGCTGATTTCAACAGAGAGACTGGAAACTGCGGCTTGGAATTCGGCTTGGCTGAGTTGAAAACAAGAGACGAAGGCTCAATGGGCACAAGCTTTCCTTTAAAGAACAAGTCATCGGACGGAGAGAGCGTGAGTTTCGGGTCCGTTCGTTCATTGCCGCTTGAGTTAGAAGAAATCGTGAAGTTGAACTCCTTTTCATCATCTTCTTCTCCCTCCTCGTCTGTACTTTCGTCTTCAGAGCCAACGTCGTCGTTTTGGCTTTCGCTTTCTTCTTCTTTGTTTTTCCCACCATTTTTAGTATCTTCATCTTCATCCTCTTCAGCTTCATCTTGAACAGCAAACTCCAAGTCGAAAAAGGGACCGTCAACGTCGTCGTCTTTGCCGCCGCCAGCCTCCTCCGACCCGTGATGAGTGACAGCTGTCACGATAGTAGTGGCGTCGGCGGCGTTGCATAAGTTAGCACCACCATCACCACCTCCACCACCAGTACTAAAACCTCCGCCGCCGCTGCCGCGCCAATATTTGAGCAAGCTGAAAGCTTCCATGCTGGGGGAGAGCCAGAATAGTAGTGTATGCCTGTATGGTAAAGATATTTGTTTCAACTTTCAACTTTCAAGGGTTAGGTGGTTGCTTTTGAGAGAGAGGGGTAAAGCCGTAAAATGGAAAGTAAGTAGCGGAAAAAGAAGATGAGGTTTCAGGAGCAATGGGTGTGTGTGTGTGTAATCGTTTAATGGAGGGATCAGAGTAGTACTGAAATTGGAGGGAGACAGAGTCAGCAAGAAATGGTAAGCTTTTTTCTTTTCTTTTTTTTACAGAGAGAGATAAGAGGGGATCGCTTTAATTTGTGTGCATACGTGGCTGTGGGTCAGTCATGTGAGTGCAGTCTGCAAGTCAAATATAGGTGAAAATCTATTACACAACGAACATATCATATTATCCGTATAATTATTTAAATAATTCATTAACACGTATGTTAAAATATTAAAAAATAATTAAAAAAATTGATATTAAATCATATATATCATTTATTAATTTATTGATAATATCACGTCATTCTATCTGTTTGGAAACAATTCTTCAAGCACCAAATCAGTTTTATATTCGGCTCCATAATCAGGTTCTATGGTCCGGTTCCGGTTCCGACCAGTTTGAAACTGGAACCAAGCGGAGGTCTGATCATGAATAGATCATTGATGTGACTACCATCAAAGTGTGAAGGATAACTCATATATCCCACTATGGTATCTCAAGTCGAAGAACCACTATGCTCGCTCAACTCGATGAGGTTCCTATTGACGTTGGTGTACCATCTATTAGGAAACATTCGGTGAGTCATTCAGTGTCTTATCAAATAAACACCTACATGTCTATACAAGTCTCCCGAGACTCATAGTTCATTGGGATAAACCATCGGACCAAGTCACGATATATGACATGTACTGGTCTCAGTGGATTTTACTAACTGACCAATGTTAGCAAATCTTGACCAGAAATTTTATTTAAGGATATACAACTAATAGTGCGCTTCCCAATGTCAATTACAAACTACGTTGTAATTGCGCACTATATTGTAAATCCTAGGGTCTTTGTCAAATATACATGTATCACTAAATCAGATTCAATTTCGATCTAATCGTAATCAGATATCTAATCTCAATTAGATCGAATAGGTGTATAAAAGACAAGGGTGATACCATTAAATTAAGTAATATTATGGAAAATATAATTGCTCGTATTTATGAATCGGACATAAATACGATCCGGATTGGCACTCGGAGCACCAACCCTAACAGAATCAAATTGGACAACTGGCCAATGCTCAGAGTTACAGACCGCCATGTAACTTTCCTAGCAATAGAGAACCAAATCCTAGGAACATGGGGAATGAGCAATGTCATGCCATCAAGTTAAAAAGCGGTACTGAAATCAATAAAAATGTTGGAGTCAAGGAAACTGCTGAGGAAGTTCCAAAAGAAAACAGTGAAGCAGTTCCACAGATGGGGGAAAAAGAAGCAAATGAAAAAGATCAAATGACTTTACCTCCACCTTTTCCACAACATCTCCAGAAAAATAAACTAGACAAGCAGTTTTCTCGGTTCTTTGAGATCTTCAGAAAGCTGTATATCAACATCCCATTTGCAGAAGCCTTGGAACAAATGCCCAGTTATGTCAAATTCATGAAAGACATTCTTTCACGAAAATTGAGAATGGGAGATTACGATACAGTAGCATTATCAGAAGAATACAGCGCTATCATCCAGAGGAAGCTTCCCCCAAAGTTGAAAGATCCTGACAGTTTTACCATTCCTTGCATCATAGGAGCGCATAACTTTGGTAGGGCTTTGTGTGATCTAGGTACGAGTGTTTTTTTCTACACTCGAAGATTCACCGATGACGTATGACTCGCACTTTATTAATCTTGGATTAATTAGATGTGAGAGAAAATTAATCTGGGATTAATTACAGAGATATTTTATCTGGGATAAAATATTAATTAAAAGAGAGAGAACGATTAATTTGGAATTAATCGACAAATTAATATATTCGATATATTTAACGAAATTGGATTTCGATGCGGAATTGAAATTAGATTTTAATTCGGGCGAACGAGTTAATTTAGAATTAATTCGTTAGCGACGTAAATAGTGATTTTTCTAGGCATAATTATTTAATTACGTCGCAACGGAAAATTCGTTAATTTGGACTTAGCAAACCCGAGCCCGAGAGTGTTTTGGGGGCACACTCGCATTGCGAATTTAAAGTGCGGCCCACAAGTCACTTCTAGCGTCAAATCGCTAGTCACATCAAGCGTCAAAACACTTGTCACTTTGAGTGATGTGATGTCTAGTCACTTTTGATGTAAATAGTGACTTGAGTGGTTGGAAGGCATTTATTGCCTTTTGGCTCCAAAAGTTGGTTAACCTTTTTGAAAGCCTAATACAAAATTTTTGGTATATGCATTATTTGGATTTTAGAAATCAAATAATCAAGACAACACACTCTCTCTCACTCTCTTCTCTTTCACGCCCAAGGGGCAATTTTCTTCTCCATTTTTCTGGTTTCACCTTGAGATGAAAGAGAATAATAGGAAGTTTTGTGGTAAAATTTCTGGAGTGCTAGCACGCTTTCGGGGTCTTGCAAAGGTGATAAGGAACCGCACTTGTGAGCTTGGAATCACAACACAAAGCTTGGAGCTTGATGGAGGTGATGACCGAAAATTTGGAGGCCAAATTTCTGCCCACTACCGAGAGCTTCATCACCATGGAGGAAAAGATTTTTCTTCATCGCATCGCTCAACCGATCATTGTAAGTATTCTGTAACTTCCTTGTTGTATTCGCACATTGTTTCTTTGCTTGAATCGATCCCGGTTAGACCGTAGAAACCCAATAATGGTATCAGAGCGAGGTTGAGCATGAAACTTGAACTTAGGGTTAAAATTGGGTAAATTGATTTTGAGCATGATTTGATAAAATTAATTGATTCAGTATGCTTGAATGATGTTTAATTGAAGTTGTATTGGATCAATTTCATGAAAATTGGATTGGATCATTTTTTCCCCAAAAATTCTAGGCTTGGCCGAGAATGACTATGCCCTAAATGTCTTGGTATTTTGATTTTTGATTCATTGGATGACTTGAAATAAATTGGGTAATGCTGAATTGGATTTGATTGGATTAAAACTGAATCGGACAAAGAAATCCCTACCATTACCGAGACTAGTAAGCATGAGATGGGTTTGATTTTTGATTAAAATGTGTTGGACATGTTTTGATGATAATGAGCATAATTAATTGTACAAATTCGTGTTTTGGAAATATTAATTTGGGTGATTAATTATGGCATACACTTAAGTTAATTAAGTTATAAAATTTGGAATTTGGTAATTTAATTAATTGGGCCTATTTTGGAAATTGGGCTTGAAAAGTTGTAATTGACTTTAATGGGCTTGGTTGTACCAAGATTGGTTTAGGCTAAATTAGTTGGATCCAATTGGGCCCAAAACCATATCCATAAAGTCCATTTATGACTAATGGACCTTAATATATTAATTGGGCCTAATGTGCCTAAATTGGTTTCTAGGCATAAAAGGGTGATTCCTTAAATGGGCTTTGGTATTTGGGTTTGACCCATATTGACCAAAATTCCATGCCTTAGAAATTAATTAAAAGCCCATTGGACTTTAAATTAAATTGACATTGGATGTTAATCGGGCTTTGAGACCCGTAACAGTTAGATTTAGAATCTAAGTCGTAAAAGTTCGTTAATAAAGTGTAATATTTAATTTGGAATTAAATAGCGAATTAGTATTAAATGCAAATTGAATTGGATTTAATTTTGTAGTTTAATATAATTCAAGAATTCGTACTTTGAGTACTTATTCGCAAAATGAGTTGGACTCGCGCAAAATCAAATCGTTGTTTGAACATTGGATGGTCATTAATATTCAGATTAATTAATTGGATTAGATTGATTGATAACATGCTTGTGTGAATACATGGTTGTCATGTATGAATAATGTATATCGGATGGATATTAGATGGGTGGGGCAATTTTGGAAATTGTTGTAATAAATTTAGAATTTATTAATTGGACATGCGCGTCCAGCCTACTGTTGGACAATTATGACCCATAACGTCACTATTTGTACAGATCATGGTGTTGTTGTACAAATTAACTATGTGACAAAGAAGATTGCACTCTTATCATTTGTGATTAGATCACCAAGATGTATAAATGATGGGAGGTCCATATGATTTGTTCCTGGACTGAGAAGATTTGAGACAGTATAAATCCACGAAGGATAAATCATGAAATATCCCTAGTCAGAGTATTATCGAGATTGGACATCGATAATGTGTAAAAGACTAGTATTACACTTGTGCTTGTTGTGAGGGCACAACGACATAGTTCTCATATATTTGGGTATAGGATACTTATGCAACTCGCCATACGCGCTCATTCAAATTATTTCGTCGTTAGATTAAATGTTAGTTGGACTAATATTTAATTTTCATCAAATTGGACAAATTAGACCAAATTGGTTAAATCAATTACTTTAATCATCTTTCTTCCATCCAATCAAAGGATCCCGAAATTCAGAAACGAAGTTTCGGTTCGGAAAGTCGATTCCGACGAAAGTTGTCGAAAATCGATTTTGAGCATATCATCGGACTTTTCACGGAGAGACGAGCACGGTGATATTTTCCGGCCATCGAACGGAGGTCGGACGAAGCCGCACGCGCCGCATGCGCCGGTCAGAGGCTTTCTCACGCGCCAACCACGCGCACACGCTCCGCACGCGCTCTGGAGGTTGAAGACGACGCCACGTCAGCAGCCCAGTCAGCGCCACGTCAGCGCACAGTCAGCGCCCAGTCAGCGCACAGTCAGCAGCCCAGTCAGCCGCCACGTCAGCGCCAAGTCAGCGCCACGTCAGCGCACAGTCAGCTGCCACGCCAGCGGTGCCTGATAAATTTCAGATAGGTCCCTGAACCTTCTGAAAATTACAGTTTAGCCCCTACACTTTCAGATATTTCAATTTAGTCCCTGAACTTTTTGTAAATTGCAAATTAGTCCGTGAACTTTTCCGTAATTTCACTTTGGCCCCTGAACTTTCGGAAATTGCACTTTGACCCCTGTAATTTCTGGAATTTGCAATTTGGTCCCTGTGTCGGATTTTGACAAACGAAGTGTCATTTCCACCATTTTCGACCATTCCGGACGCAACGGTGAGGTCCGTTTTTTGAAATTCTGCTTAGAATTTTTTATGATGGAGGGGAGCAACGGAAAAATGATTTTGTTAACCAGTACAAACTATTCACATGGAGAGGAAGGATGAAAGACCTTCTGTATGTGAAGGACTATGATGGACCGGTATTTCTAGAGGAGAAACCAGAAGGAATGACCGATGGAAAGTGGGCTAATCTTCACCAGAAAACATGCAGTACTATTCGTCAGTGGATCGACGATAGTATCGTCAACCATGTCAGTGAAGATGTAAATGCACGTACCTTATGGGAAAGCTGGAGGAGCTTTTCCGAGCAAAGACTGGCAACAACAAGCTGTACTACATCAAGAAGATGATGGGTTTGAAATACCATGAGGGTACAGCTGTGGCGGATCATATCAATGACTTCCTCGGAACCATGAAGGAATTGTCTGGATTGGGCATAGACTTCGGAGATGAGGTAAATGGTTTAATACTCCTTAATACGTTACCAGAATCTTGGGAAACGTTCAGATCTACGGTGATAAATTCAGCCGCAGATGGGAAAGTCACTATGGAGATGGCAAAGACCAGGATATTCGAGGAAGAAAAGAGGACAAGAATGCAGGAGTCAGCATCAGCCTCAACCTCGAAGCTCTAGTGACAGAAAAGAACACCAGAAGGGGGAGGAGTAAAAGCCGAGGCCCAGGGAGATCAGACAAGAACCGGGGGAAATCAAGAACGAGGGATATTGAGTGCTATCACTGCAAGAAGAAAGGCCATATGAAGCGGGACTGTTACAAGTTGAAGAATGAGCAGTCCAGGAGAGATGACGACTCTAATCAAGAAAGAGTTGCTACTACCACCGAGAAAACCTCCAAAGAATTTTGCATAATGTATGAAGAAGCTGTTGTGAATCTTGCCAGCCACGAGACCAGTTGGGTGATAGATAGTGGCGCCTCCATACACGCCACATCTCGCAGAGACTTCTTTTCATCTTACACACCAGGGGACTACGGTGCTGTAAGGATGGGGAATGACGGACAGTCCAAAGCCGTCGGTATTGGAGACATCTGCCTTGAAACAGAGAACTGGACAAGGCTAGTGTTGAAGGGATTCAAGCACATCCCAGATATCCGGTTAAACCTGATCTCAACAGGCAAGCTGGATGATGAAGGTTTCTGCAGCACCTTTAGTGACGGATTCTGGAAGCTCACTAAAGGATCGATGGTCGTGGCACGAGGTAAGAAAGATTCAACTTTGTATTTGATGCATGCTAAGCTTTCAAATAGTAGCATAAATACAGTCAACAGTAATGAGACAGCCGAGTTATGGCATAAAAAGCTCGGTCACATGAGCCAAACAGGGATGGAGATACTACGCAGACGGAATGTTCTTCCGGAATTGAAGAACTCACACTTACGGAAGTGTGAACACTGCATGGCTGGAAAGCAGAACAGAGTATCCTTCCAGAGCTCCCCGCCTCAACGGAAACCGGAGGTACTAGATCTCATACATTCAGATGTATGCGGTCCGATGCAGATACGAACACTCGGAGGGTCACTGTATTTTGTGACATTTATTGATGATCATTCAAGGAAGATCTGGGCATACACCTTGAAGAGAAAAGATCAAGTGCTGGGAGTGTTCAAGGAGTTTCATGCTTTGGTGGAGAGAGAAACCGGAAAGAAACTGAAGTGCATCAGAACAGATAACGGTGGAGAATACATAGGTCCGTTTGATCAGTACTGCAAGACACAAGGAATCAGACATCAAACGACACCTCCGAAGACACCTCAGCTGAATGGCCTAGCTGAGAGGATGAACAGAACCTTGTGCGAGAGGATCAGAAGCTTGCTGTCACAAGCCAAGCTGCCGAAGACATTTTGGGGAGAAGCACTCATCACAACAGTTCATGTTTTGAACATGTCCCCAGCGGTCGCACTGAAAGGTAATGTTCCTAACCAAGCTTGGACAGGTAAAGAAGTGTCGTACGAGCACTTACATGTCTTTGGGTGCAAAGCATTTGTACACATCCCAAAGGACGAGAGATCCAAACTTGATGCAAAGACGCGACAGTGTGTCTTTATTGGCTATGGTCAGGATGATTTCGGCTACAAACTCTATGATCCTGTGGAAAAGAAGATTGTCAGAAGCCGAGATGTTGTCTTTGTTGAAGACCAGACCATAGAAGATATCAGAAAGGAGATGAAGACAATGCCCCAGCAATACAGAAATGTGAATCCAGAACCTCAGACACCGGTGCCAGTTCGAGTTGAAGATGAGGTTCCCAGACATGAGGGTACAGGTGATGAAGCTCCCAGATGATGATCATGATCAACCACCAGTACCAGAAGTTCCACCAACTGTTCCACAGAGAAGGTCTGACAGAGACAGGCGACCTTCAACCAAATACTCTGCATATGAGTATGTGCTGCTTACTGATGGGGGAGAACCCGAGAGCTACAAGGAGGCTGTGGAAACAGAAGACAGAGAAAAGTGGGAGGAAGCCATGCAAGATGAGATGAAATCTTTGCATGACAATCACACTTTTGAGTTGGTGAAATTGCCAAGAGGCAAAAGGGCTTTGAAGAACAAATGGGTGTACAGGGTGAAGCAACATGAGCATACTTCACAACCCCGGTACAAAGCCAGACTAGTCGTCAAGGGATTCAATCAGAGGAAAGGCATTGACTTCGATGAAATCTTTTCTCCAGTTGTGAAGATGTCATCCATCAGGGTAGTACTCAGCTTACAGCAAGCCTCGACCTGGAAGTTGAGCAGATGGATGTCAAGACCGCATTTCTTCACGGGGATCTGGAAGAAGAAATTTACATGGAGCAACCAGAAGGCTTCAGAGTCAGCGGGAAAGAGGACTATGTGTGCAGACTCAGGAAAAGCCTCTACGGTTTGAAACAGGCACCGAGACAGTGGTACGTGAAGTTCGAGTCAGTTATGGGGGAGCAGGGATACAAGAAGACCACTTCAGACCATTGTGTTTTCGTTCAGAAATTTTCTGACGATGATTTTATCATCTTACTGTTATGTAGATGATATGTTGATAGTTGGCAGGAATCAATCGAGGATTGATAATTTGAAGCAGCAACTGAGTAAGTCTTTTGAGATGAAAGACTTGGGGCCAGCTAAACAGATTCTTGGCATCAGGATCGGTCGTGATCGGAAAGCCAAGAAGTTATACTTGTCACAGGAGGAGTACATCGAGAAGGTACTTCAGAGATTCCAGATGGACAAGGCTAAAGCGGTTAGCACTCCTCTTGCTACCCACTTTAGATTGAGTTCGAGACAGAGTCCCTCTACTGAGTCAGATAAGGAGGAAATGAAACAGGTTCCATACACCTCAGCAGTGGGAAGTCTTATGTATGCCATGGTGTGCACGAGGCCAGACTTAGCACACGCAGTTGGATTGGTCAGCCGGTTTATGTCAAACCCAGGACGGGAACACTGGAATGCTGTCAAATGGATTATGCGGTATCTTCGAGGCACATCCAAGATGAGGTTATGTTTTGGAAGCAGCGACAAGCCAGTGTTGATGGGCTACACCGATTCAGATATGGCAGGAGATGTAGATACCCGAAAATCTACTTCGGGGTATCTGATTACTCTCTCAGGAGGAGCTGTGGCATGGCAGTCAAGGTTGCAGAGATGTGTTGCACTTTCTACAACAGAGGCGGAATTCATTGCAGCGACGGAAGCTTGCAAGGAATTGCTGTGGATGAAGACATTCGTCCAGGAATTGGGTTTCAAGCAGGAGAAGTACATTTTGTACTGCGATAGCCAGAGCGCTATCTACCTTGGTAAAAATTCTACATTTCATTCGAGGTCGAAACATATCGATGTAAGGTATCACTGGATACGGGACGTCCTGAGCTCCAGGCTGTTAGAACTCAGGAAAATTCACACCGACGACAACGGTGCCGATATGTTCACGAAGGTTTTACCGAAGGAGATGCTTGAAATCTGTCGTGCCATAGCCGGGATGACAAAACTCTCCACATAGTCAGAGTGGGGAGATTCAGAGAACTACGATTGGCTTGATCCCTTCTCAGGGTACGTAGGCAGTCACACAGATGCAGCCAGGGGAGGATCCTTTGGAGGATCCGGATTTGGATGATTAATGATCGGCTCAGATTTTGGGAAAATCTTCACCGAGGGGGAGATTTGTTGAAGACAGCTGTGCTTTGCATGGCTAACAGCCATGCAAAGCGTGTATGTGTTGTGTTGCCAGTTGCAACACAGCTGCAACACGTTTCCACCAAAACGTGTTGCAATAGTGCACACGTTTTGGTGGTTATTTAAGGAGCCCAAAAACCATTGTTAGATGCATCCCGGAAATCCCAAATCGTGAGGAAAGATAGAGAGTAAAGTGTTTGAGAGTTTTTTGTAAAGCTTGGGTTGTAAGCTTTGTAATTCTTTTGTGGGTATATATAAAAGAAGAGTTTTCTCTCAATTCACCTCTATTATTGTGTGTTTATTCACAACAAAGAGCACATGGGTCTTGTAAAGATATCAATAGTCTTGGTATTTCCCCTGGTAAAAAGCTGACTTCAAGATTTTTCAAGATTTTTCAGTTTTAATCCAATATGTTAGAGTGAGATTTAGGTTGGTTGTATATCATATTTTTTAATATAATATGTATTGAGTTATTTTAAATTTTATAGGTCTTTAGACGAAATTTTAAAATATGATTCATATTGATAAATGATAATTAAAAATAAATAAGTCATATTATACACTAAAAATTAAAATTTATCTAAATTCGAGGTCCTTAATTTTAAATTAAATTTGAGGGACCCCAACCGACCGCATGTGATGGCTCTTCCACGGCCACTCCTGATGATATCCATAATCCAAACCAACTATTTATTTTTAGGATGTTTATTTTTTTTTTAAATCGTTGGAAATCTCATCGCCAAACCACTTATTTCGGGCTTAAGTGGAGCAGGTAAAACATCCGGTTATCTCAGGTTCTTACAAAAATATACTTCCTAAATTCGAATTCAGAACCTCAATGTGAGATCATGAACTATACACAACCAAACCACGTTAATTGTGGACTTCTTTTTAGGATGTGTTTCAACCAAAACAGAAAAAGAGAGAAAGGCAGATGCTTACATTTTATAACTGATTTACAATCTACTTAAATACTCTACCCATCTACCTGCGGGCTGGGCCTCACCAAAAGGCTCTTCCTTAATTCTCGAGTGAGATATTAAATATACAATATAATTTATGGCGACCGTCGGATGAGTTGACAAACACAAGTTAGATGTTAAAACTTTGGGTCCCCTGAAAAGGGATACAACGACCACTAAATCATCTTCATTAATGGTGTATTTAATTGAGTGTAATGTGAATAGGGGAATAAAAATTATTTCCTATAAAATTATTTATATTCTAAAATTGAATAAAAATGGGAATGAAAATAAAAGTGAGGTCCATATATTTAGAAATGAGAATGAGAATGAGAATCTCATTCCCACCACCTTAAGGGAATGAGATTCTCATTCCTATTATTGATGGGAAGTTATAATATTGCCCATAAAATAAATAATTAATATTAATTTATAAATAATAAATAAAATGTATTAATAATTAATCAATAATTAATAAAAGAATAAATTAATATTTAGTAATTTAATATATTAAAAATTAATAAATAAAGTAATACTTGCTTAATACTTAATTTATAAATAATAAATAAAATTAATAATAACAAATATTTAACGTTTTAATAAAATAATAATTTAATAAAAGAATAATTTAATATTTATCAATTTATTACATTAATAATTAATTAATAAAGTAAAACTTACTTAATACTTAATATATAAATAATAAATAAAATTAATAATAAAAAATATTTAATATTTTAATAAAAGAATTATTTAATATTTAGTAATTTAATACATTAATAATTAATTAGTAAATTAATAATTAATTAATACTTAAATAATCAACAATTAATAAAATTAATCAATAATTAATAATAAAATAATATTTAATATTTAATATTTTTTATAAAAAATAATTTAATATTCAGTAATTTAATACATCAACAATTAATAATAATTAATTAATATATAATTATAATTAAGGTTATTTTTGTAACTTATTAACAATTCATTTCGATTACTAGATAAAGTAAACACATCAATGGTAACACTACTTCATTCCAATTCCAATTTCTACAGATAAGTAAACAACTTATTCTGATTCCGATTTACCATTCTCATATTAGCTCATTCCGATTCCATCTCATTTCGAATACGAGTACGTAAGCACATGAGAGTAGTGGACCATTTTGGGTTTAGTGGAAAAAACTAATACTTAAAAATGGCATTTGATGCAATTGCAGACATGTTGAATTTTCAATTATGTCTTCAATAATGTGTTTGCTCATACGATAGAAGCAGTCAGTTGGAAAAGCAAAAGCTTGCTGATTTTATAGAATCGATTCAAATGGATTGATGTGGAGCTTCAGGTTTGAATCAAACACTTTTCATTTTCGTAAGGAAATTACATAAAAATCCATATTAAAAGGAAGGAGTGATTTGGCACGTCTGCATGCTATATTTTTGCAACTTTTCTAAAACGTGACAGCAGTCTTTGAAAAAAGCAAGTCAAAGACCCTACTCCCTAAGCCATGGTGCTTTCCCCGATTTAAGAATTAGTGCCCAATAAAAGTGCTAAATATTTTCAAAATCGGACCGGACCTATAAATATGAAAATTGATAGTGAGTCTGGTTTGGTTAATGGATAAAAATTGATTTGTAATAAAATGATCAAAATTGTTCAAAATCGATGAGTTGTCCGGTATTTTTTTGTTTGAAAGTTAAAAGTTAAAAATTAATAATTTTAATTAAATAAAATTATTTATAACGTAGGCTGATTCTGATAATTTTTTGTAACGGTTCATCCGATTGAACCACCGACTAGGGTGTTTGCGGTGCGGTTCGGGTCAGTTTTTTCATTTTACACATCAAACCACGAGGGTTGACGGTTTGAGAAATTAGAAATTGAAATCACAAATTTGATAATGAAAATCGCAGTGGTTCGGATCGATGGTTTGGATCAGAAATTTTTAATTTTTTTTTTTATATGTGTTTCACATAATAATTGAAGAGAAAAAAATACATAACTTTCATTTCTACAGTGCATATGTATAATAATGTATAATTTGAACACATATTGGCGATTTAGGTGGATTGGGCCAAAATCGTACACCGGTCCTAAATTAAAATTTTGGATAAAAATCGCACACCGACCCAAAATTTGTGGTTTTGTTCAGGCTAAACTGAAATAATTTTCAATATTTTTCAAAACCGCACGGTTCGATTCGAGCCAATACCGTTTAGGTCGGGTTACTATTTGAACCAAAACAGTGAACACCCCTACCACTGACACATTAAATTTGTTGGATCATCGATTCAGTTTTGAAAATACAGATCAGAGGTCTAAATAAGTCTAAATTATTTCTTAATTATCAAATACCCCTGATCTGTATTTTCAAAACTGAATCGATGATCCAAAAAATTTAATGTGTTAATGGTAGGGGTGTTCACTGTTTCGGTTCAAATAAGTCTCAATTATTTCTTAATTATCAAATACAAACTCAATACATTATTTGGTTTTAATTCCACAACCTTTGCGCAAAGGGTTTTGCCACCTAATACGATTCAATATTGGCATTAAATCACAATAAATGATTACGTCGAAATTGAAGAAATGTGCTATGAATGAAACGTGAGCATATTTCAAATAAGTCCTCCTATCATAATTTTATTTTCTAATATTTTGGGCCAATAAATAAAGATTACGAATTATATGTGTATAAAAAATATATAGTACTTTTTTCCTTCTTTTATTGAGAGCAAAATAAGCTTTAAATCTTATCCATTGCACTGATTTGATAACTAGTAGGATAATCTTGAAACCTGCCCGACATTTTTTTTTTTTGGAAATGATGGAAACTCCGTCACCAAATCACCCATTCTAGGCCGCGACGCGGGTAAAATCACCGGCTGTCCCAGGCTCTTACAAGAAATGCACCCCCTGGATTCGAACCCAGAACCTCAAGGTGAGATCCTGGACCCTACACCACCAAGCCACACCCCTTGGGGACAAACCTGCCCGACATTCATATACATATTGCCTATAAATTTCCTTACTGTCCTCGAAAGATTTAAGGGAAAGTACATTGATTAAAAACAATTTTTTTTTTGAATTATTCCAATCTACATATATTATAATATATTGTCAACTAGGATTCTAAATGTTGTTAAATTTAGTGTCATTAAACAGTAATATAAACATGCAAATCAAACAAAATCAACTACCAAAAGTAGATCTAGATGCAAAACCCTAAAACCAGAAAACTTGAAGACAAACCAGAAAATGGAGATTACAGAATTGTCCAAGTCGAGATGATCTCTGTCCTTAAGAACTTATTGGCCCATCACAGGTGCTCTACGGTTTCGTATTGCCAACGTTCTCCCAGGATAACTTGGATGCTACTTGTACAATGAGCACTCCTTTAACAAGTTTATGAACTAGGAAGATGGTGAAACTCTCTCTCAAAAACCAGAAAACAAAAAACCAATGTCTCTTTCCAATTCGGATATCTTTTTTCTGTATATTTGTTTTGGATATAAAGCCTTCTTATATAAGGCATGGAAGGGTGCCAATAGGGCACCCTTTGGGATGAGGTGCAACCCTCCAAATGGTTGTACCCCTCACAGCACCCAATCCAACCAAATGACAGAATTATCCTTAATGAAATATTTTGAAGAATTTCCAACAATCCCCCACAATTCTTCAAATATTCATGGAGACACTTGAGAGAGTTACCATGAACTAAAGCTGCATCGAAATAGGTAGCTTTCGCCTTGAACCTTTCCTAGTGAGTGACAATCGGATTTACTTGGCAAACCAGTGACCCATAGTCTTGAACTGTTCTGCCGTTGGTGTAAACCAAGACAATTGCCAACACACAGCTTTAATTCGACCATTTTCCCGTTCTACGGTTGTGTTCATTTTGGCCCTGAACAACGGTCCTGGATTCATCAAGCACTTTAGGGTAACCCGCCTTTAAAGGTTCCCATGGAAGCGGCCTCACTTCTTACTTGAAATATGTGATCTACTATGAAGAGGTAATCTGTCTTTACCCACATTAGGACTCATCTCCTAATATAGTGATCATTAAAAGCCTTAGCTTATCCTAACCAATGACAGACAGCACTCAGCGTCATTATCGGAATGGGAAAGAGTACGAAACTCTTCAGTGCTTGTTTTGAATTGCACAAAGTTTCTGTTGTCCCTTTTGAACCTAGATCTTGGGATCTCAGTCAGCTAGGTTGGGTTTCCACAGTGACAATTCTTAGATTATAGGCTTCAAGCCCATTCCCCTCCCCTCGATGACTTCTCAACTTGCTCTCGAGGTAAACCTTTAGTTAGTGGATCCGCTAGGTTTTCCTTCGACTTAACATAATCGATCGTTATTATGCCACTTGAGAGCAGTTGACGTATGGTATTATGTCTCCGACGTATATGTCGAGACTTACCATTATACATTGTATTTTGGGCTCTCCCAATAGCCAATTGGCTGTCACAATGTATGCTAATCGTTGGCACACCGGTTTGGCCCAACTAGGAATATCCTCCAGGAAGTTTCTAAGCCATTCTGCTTCTTCCGCTGTTTTGTCTAATTCTATGAACTCAGATTCCATAGTAGACCGGACAACACATGTTTGCCTCGAGGATTTCCATGACACGACTGCATTACCAAGTGTGAAAACAAATCCAACCGTAGATTTGGAATCCACTATATCAGATATCCAGCATCGCTGTATCCCTCTAGAACAGCAGGATATCTCTCGTAATGTAGCCCATATTTTGAAGTTTCTTGTACCTCAAAACACTTACTATGACTTTCCAGTGGTTATGTCCTGGATTGTTAGTATATCTGCTAAGCCTATTCACGGCTTGAGCGATATCAGTTCGTGTGCAATTCGTGAGATACATCAGACTTCTGATGACCCTTGAATACTCTAATTGCGATATGCTTAAGCCAGTATTCTTTGATAGAGGAAGAGTTAGGTTAGCTACTCCCAAATCTTTCATATCAAATTTGCTGGTTAACACGTTTTTGGTAGACTGAATCATTTAATGATTACTACCAATTATCAGCATATCGTCTACATAGAGACACACAATGACATATCCTTTTTGAGTTGATTTGGTGTACACACACTTATCACACTCATTGGTTTGAAACCCACTTGACAACATCTCTTTGTCAATGTTCTCATGTCATTGTCTAGGTGCTTGTTTTAATCCGTACAAGGATTTTACAAGTTTGCACACCTTCTGTTCTTATCCAGGAACATTAAACCCTTCTGGTTGTTCCATGTAAGTCTTCTTCATCCAATTCACCATTCAAGAATGACGTCTTTACATCTTTTGATGTATTTCAAGACCAAATATAGCTGCTATAGCTATAAGCATTCTACTGATGTGATACAAATCACTGGTGGATATGTGTCAAAGTAAACAAGCCTTCTTTCTGTCTATAATCTTTTATGACAAACCTCGCTTTGTACTTATCTATTGATCCATCCATTTTCATCTTTCCATTTGTAGCCAGTGGCTTACAACCTGGTGGAAGATCAACCAACTCCCAAGTATGGTTCTGTAGGATTGAATCAATCTCACTGTTTATCGCCTCTTTCCAAAGAGGTGCCTCCAGAGAAGACATTGCTTCTTTATAGCTTTGAGGCTCATTTTCTAACAAATATGTCAGAAAATCGAGTCCAAATGACTTAGACGACGTCTAGGTTCATTTGCCTCAACATTTCCATGTTGATTTGACTCTTGGTCAACCTGATCACTGTCATTGACAGTATCAACAATCTTTTGAGAGACTCTCTTCTTTGTCTTTCCTTACAAGGAAATGTCTCCTCAAAATATTGCATTCCTTGACTCAATCATCATATTTGGATTGATGTCAGGAATCTCATTTTTGTGTGCCAAGAATCGATATGCATTATTGTTGCAAGTATATCTGATGAATATACAGTCAACAGTTTTGGGTATTCCATTCCACCTTCTTAGGTTTAGGAACCATTATTTTGGCAAGACACCCCCACACCTTGAGGTATTCGTAGGAAGGTACGAAACCTTTCTACAATTCATATGGTGTCTTGTCTAGTCTTCTATGAGGAAGCTTGTACAGAACGTAGTTCGCGGAAAGCAAGGCTTCCCCCCACAAGTTCTGGGGCAGACCCGAACTTGTCAACATGGCATTCATCATTTCCTTCAACGTTCGGTTTTTGCGCTCCGCAATTCCGTTCTGTTGAGAGAATAAGGAGCAGTGGTTTCGTGAATAATTCAGTGCACAGAACAATATTCACCGAATGATGAAACATATTCACCACCACTATCACTTCTGATTCTTTTGATTACTTGCCAAGTTGATTTGCAACTTCGTTCTCAGTGTATAAAGCTCTCAATAGCTTCAGCTTTGCTCCTCAGCAAATACACTTAACAGAATCTTGTGCTTTCATCGATAAAAGTGACAAAGTACTTTTTACCGCCTCTTATTTGCACAATATTCATGTCACACACGTCAGTGTGTACAAGTTCCAAGGGTTCAGAACTTCGTTCTATGATGTTTTATGTATTTTTGCTTCAACACATGCCTCACACTCATGTTGGCCATCAATGCAAATTTAGGTATAAGGTTCATGTTAATTAATGTACGCATTATATCATAATTAACATGTCCTAACCTCTCATGCCATACATTTTGTGACTCATAATATAAGCAGAAGTTTCAGCAGCTTTATTATAGCACAATTGACAGTCATTAAAAGACCCTCAGCGAGGTATCATTTTCCTACATAGACATCATTTTTGGTCAATACAATCTTGTCAGAAACAAATACAAACCCGAGACCGAGTTCTTCCGAATATCTGGAACATGCAAACATTCTTATATGTAAGCTCCGTTCCGGATATCATTTTCAGAACTACTGTGCCTTGTCCAACCACTCTAGAGGTAGACGAGTTTCCCATTGTCAGATGATCGCCGCCATCGACCTTTCTGATACGAGGAAAACATCTTGCTATCAGCACAGATATGACGAGTAGCCCTAGTGTGCTACCCATCATTCTCTCGGATTCCCAACCAAGTTGGCTACAATTACCACTGCTTAGAGATTCATTTCTGAAATCTCATCAGTTAACTGCTCATCTTCAGCGACATAGGCCTCATTTTTCCTGCCATTGTCCTGAGATATTGTTCTTGTTTCTGCAGTCCTTTTCATCATATGACCGCTCTTTTCACAGTTGTAGCACTTCCCATTGAACTTCTTGTTCGCTTGGGAAGAATCAGCTTCACTGTTCTTTCTTTTCTTGCTACCCTTTACATCCTCAAAGACGTTGGCCTTAGACTCCATAGTCTTGTAGCTGGCCTTCTCGGACATCATGTTGTCCTGTTCGATTCTCAATCGAACTCCAAGGTCCTCAAGGCTCATCTGCTTCTTTTTGTGTTGCAGATAGCTCCTGAAGTCCTTCCATGATGGAGGCAACTTTTCAATTATGGCGGCAACTTGAAACATCTCACAGAGTTTCATTCCCTCATCCAGTATTTCATGAATGATCAATTGCAGTTCACCCAACTGAGACATCACCGTCCTTGAATCTACCATCTGTAGTCCAGGAACCTACCCACGAAAAATCTCTTTTGTCCGACATCTTCGGTTTTGTACTTCTTCTTGAGAGATTCCCAGAGAACCTTCGCAGAAGTCATGCCTTGGTACACATTGTACATGGTATTGTCAAGACCACCCAAAAGGTAGTTCTTGCATAGGAAGTCTCCAGACAACCAAGTCTGTTATCGCTATTCCTTGGCCAATTCAGATTCACCCTCCACAGGACCCGGAGGATCTTTGAGGAATTTAGCCAACTGGAGAGTTGTCAGGTAGAACGGCATTTTGATCTGCCACTGTTTGAAATTTGCCCTACCAAATTTCTCCGGCTTTTCTCCGTGAGAGACCGGTATTCTTTGATATTTCCGCTAGCCATTTGTAACTGGAAATTCAACAGGGTTCAATCAGTCTACGAAAGACGAATTGCACAACGATCAACGAATGATCTTGTTCAAGGTGATGTACTAGGTAGTCACTTGTTGTTCTAATGGACGAAAGTTCCAATAAACACAAGTCATTGAATTTCAACTAAAGATACTTAAGGAAAATTGAATGAACGAATATTCTTCGAACACCTTTTCCAATAGGATCTTTTAGCAATTCACAACCCAGATTTACACTCTTCCAATAGCACAATTATTACGATAAGTGTAGATATATATAAATGTCAATCAAAATTGGATGGAATTACTTGTGCAAAATTACACTTTAAATTCTCAACCAATTATGCAACAACCAATCAATTTCAACTTTATCAATGTGTATGCTTGTGATAATTGAACAACTTAATAATAACTTAAATCTATACTACCAAGATTAATGTGTTTACAGTATATGACTAACCAAGTTAATATTAATTAAAGTTTGCTTTTATGATACTTCCAGGACAAAATCGTTAGTGTCACGTTCGTATCTACGTTCGAACGAGACTGTCCAGTGTGTGTGCGTTCGTGTTGCGTTTGATAACGCGTTCGAACGAAGTGTGTTTCCAGAGGGTTCACGTTCGTGTAATGTTTGATAACGCGTTCGAAAGGAATGATTCCAGAGAGTTCGCGTTCGAGTTGTGTTTAGGACGCGTTCGAACGTTCTAAGGCAAAGGCTTGCGTTCGAGTTGCGTTTGAAGACGCGTTCGAACGTTTTTACGAATTTTCAAATTTTTGCCTTCGCGTTCGTCGGGCGTTCGAACGCCAAACGGGTTTTTCATGCACAGTTCGTATTTTCCAAAAATACTCAAACCCTAACATGCAAATTACTATCTAATAACACGATACATTAAGTTCTTAAGATTGTTGTTAAATTTAATGTCATTAAACAGTAATATAAACATGCAAATCAAACAAATCAAACTACCAAAAGTAGATTTAGATGCAAAACCCTAAAACCAGAAAACTTGAAGACAAACCAGAAAATGGAGATTACAGAATTGTCCAAGTCGAGATGATCTCTGTCCTTAAGAACTTATTGGCCCGTCACAGGTGCTCTACGGTTTCGTATTGCCAACGTTCTCCCAGGATAACTTGGATGCTACTTGTACAAGGAGCACTCCTTTAACAAGTTTATGAACTAGGAAGATGGTGAAACTCTCTCTCAAAAACCAGAAAACAAAAAACCAATGTCTCTTTCCAAATTCGGATATCTTTTTTCTGTATATTTGTTTTGGATATAAAGTCTTCTTATATAAGGCATGGAAGGGTGCCAATAGGGCACCCTTTGGGATGGGGTGCAACCCTCCAAAGGGTTGTACCCCTCACAAGCACCCAATCCAACCAAATGACAGAATTATCCTTAATGAAATATTTTGAAGAATTTCCAACACTAAATACATACAAGTTATGACACAGCCCAGAAATCAACCGAGACGCAGCTCGGAACTCAAATATTAACAATCAACCAAGATACAGCTTGGAATCAACTCTCATGCAGGAGAAAATCTTCATCGAGACCCTCACTAGCTTATGGAGGAAGATTTTGAGTCCCCACTGTTTTTGTGGGGATTCGAATCCATATCTCTCACTTGATGAGAGACATGAGTTACCAATGGACTACACAACCATTGTCGATTAAGAACAATTTGAAACCACTGGCTTTGTGGATTTTCCAGGCAATTAGAATCATTTCTAATACAATGCAGCTGCTCGTTACAATCTGAGAAAAGTTAAGTCTTAGAGGTAACTGTGTAAGCATAGTAACTCTCCGTGTTCACTTTTGGCAGCCAAAAAAATGAAGCTTGGTACTTGAAACTACGCTCCATTCACTTTATTCGCTCTTGCAGTCATTTGATAGTGCTTATGGAAGGCCATCACCCACAGCCTTAAGTGAAAGAGCTCCGTCCAGCAATCCGATAAATGGGCTCCTATATTGCTAACATGTGCATTTGGTAAAGAATATTATCAGAAGAATATAAACTAATTTATAAATTATGAAACAAACATAAGTTAATATCAAAAAATAATCTCATGTTGTGAAATTATAATTTTGTAAGTGTTAACACTAGCGTTAAAAGTGTTAACGCTCCACCAACGCTCTCCAAACAGGAGGATACAGTTTATTTGCATTTGCGTTAACAGAGTTGCGGCTCACAATTTCAGTATCTAGCTTTATGTTTTGAGTATAAATTAATTATACCTCGATTGTTTTTTTTTTTTTTTTTTGGCATTTCCCTGAAAAATCCCAAGCCTTTCTAAGAGGTCTAGATCTCATAGAAAGGCTGCCATGTGGCATCCAGAGCTCTAAAGGTTTACAGTAAAGGACGAGTGCACATGAAAGTTGACCAATTGAAATGCATCTCGGCTGCCACGATTTCGCCTAAAAGGACTTGACATGCAAGTGCGCTGGTCACATTACACACTCTAGCTTCACCCGTTTCACTATAAGCTTGGCCACGAGAAAAACAAGGACTCATTAGTCGGTCGAGTTAGAGTGCAGCTTGTTTGATGCCTATGGATAGGGGTCGCCACCGATCCGGTTTCAAATCGGAACTGAACCGGCTAATTCCACAAGTATGGTAATGATTTTTTTAGAAAAAAAATAATTAAACGGTATTATCATAGAACCGAACGGTTCCAATTGTTCCGATTCAAACAGCTAAAACCATTCGATTCCAACAGTTCGATTTCGAAATATTAACCGTAGCCAGGTCTACCTAAAGATTCATTAGCTGCAATGTATTGTTTTACTTTTGCCCATAACAACATATCAAATTACTTGCTGCAAAAAATTCACAAGGAAATGAGAAGCGAAGTGACCAATTACAGATCATACCCACGCGGCACAAAAAACTCCAGAAGAAAGAAACAAGGAACATCATATAAACATTCCACTAATGGGTCCTAGGAATCACATTTTTTTTTCCCAACTAATTTGTATATAAGAAAACATTACTACTACGAACCCTAGATAAGCATGGCTTCTTAGCCAGGGGTACCTTCACATATGATATTCTCACCAAACAGTCCAATGGAAAAGAATGATATATAGTTTCTCTGTGGTAGCAAAGATTAGATGAAAGAAAAGGTGATCACTAACTGGATTATTAAGTGACATACACCCATAGACAGATTGCTCCCCTTAACCACAAACGAATAATTGGCAATTTAAATGGGATAAAGAGAATGATGGATGGGGAGGTAAGTCTAAATTCATGATATCCCTAATTTGGTATTACAAAACTAAGACTATGTCATGAACAAATGGAAACTCATATCTTCACGTGCCATTGTGACGTTGTCCCAGTTGAACCTAGACATAGATTCATCAATCATTGTCTCAAGAAATCTGAACTGGTTCTTATTTTGATTTCTTTTGTTCAGAAACCCTGACTCCTGCAATCTTACAAACGAGCTCGTGTTTTGCCCGAAGAAATACTAATGCTGGATGAACCTTGAGGTCTCTTACTAAAATTCTGTCTCCCACATCCAACTCACTTAGATCCACATCGATATAAGGAGGGACGATATCTGCTGGGCAAAGGAACTTAACAGTCCTCTTGACAGTACTCAAATATGCCCCTGCAAAAGTTACATAAATACTCACAGGTTAGGGCAACGAACATCAATTACATCAAGAAACAAAACTTAAATTATGGAATCTAAATCAACGATTTAAAAACTAGCAAGACTTTCATTGTATTGTCACTCAAGCAATAGATTGCCAACTCAATTATGTAAGGAGCGAGTTACACTATTTGAAGTAGCAGCACACATGCTCCGAGAAAAGCTATAAACATCTCATTTCATGACTAAACTGAGCTTACAAATTTCTTGATGCTAAACCTTCTCACTTATGACACAACCCAACATCACTTAACCTGTTTAACATGTACACCAAGTTTTATTAACTTGAAACACCCGTTATAAAGAAAAAAAGAATCATCATCTCCAACAATGGACAAGAATTCCAAGGTTCATAAAAATTGTATTCTACATGCTGATACTTATGCTACTAAATGAAAAAGGTCTAGGAAAGAAATGAAAAAGGAAGTCTAAATGAAAGTATTCGATCTTTTCTTTTCCATTGGATCTACATGTTATCTCAATTTAATACACAAAAGTACATGGCTATGGCCAACTGCAGTACTGCACATGCATAAAAAAAGTACAAAGGATTAATAAGATATCACTGTTTCCTTTAAACCCATCACCACAGCAAAATATTATGGTATATTAGACAATCACACAGCCAATATTAAAAAACAGCGGGAGCTAAACTGATAACACCGATGCTAAACATTATGCTCTAAGCCTCTAAGCAAGACAAGATTGTCCAGTCCCCAAGGGATGTGGCTGGGTGGCAAAGGGCTTAGAACTTGATTGTCATGTCTTGGGTTCGAGTCCAAGAGTGCATTTCTTGTAAGAGCCAGAGGTAGCCAAAGGTTTTACCTGCTCTGCTTGAGCCGTGATCCGTTGATTTGATGGCAGTATTTCCAAAAGTTTCAAAAAAAAAACAAGATTGTCCAAAAACATGTATCCTTGAATCAATGGAACTTAGAAATACAATTAAGCCCACCACCAATTAAACATAGAATGCAACTAAAGCAATCCATGGATCTACAATTCTACATAAGAAAATACCATTGACAATAAGTTATCTACTAATTCAAAAACAATTCCATTAATGCTTACCTTTCCTGAGACCAGGGGACACATCTTCTCCTCTGAAGACAAGAGGAACATCAATCTTCAACAAAGCTCCCGGAGGTGCCCTTAAGAAGGTCACATTAAGTGGCAAATCCGAAAGACAATGCAGATGTAGCTGATGCATTTAAGTAAAATTAACCCACCAATCAATACAAGAAGAAGTTTTTGATTATAAATTACTCATTTTTAACACAAAAAAAATAGCCCAGAAAAAAAGAATAAAAATCGAACCAGTCGGGGCAAAACGCGGACTTTTTCAATGAGGTCACCAGACCCAAACTCAGACCTAACTTCAAGATCAAACAATCTAGAACGGAAAAACGAGCGACCCAAGTGGTCAACAAGCTTCTTGATCTGATTAGTCCGAACAGAAATGAGGCGTTTGTTTCCTCCGTGTTCGCCGTCTTCTTGCTCGAAAACGATGCTGGGAACCCGTCCGGCTTTTCTCTCCTTCACCGAGACGCTCGTGCCGGAGGAAGCGCGTGGGATTGCGAGGATCGTTTCATCGTATTTCGGGTCGGGTCTTGGGAGCCCGTCGAGATAGGTTAGCGAGTCTCTCGGGTCATCGAGCGGTACGGCGACCGCTACTTGTGAGAAGCTACGAAGGTGCAGGTTTAGGGTTTTGGTCAGCGTTGAGCGGGCGATTTTGATCAACATGGCTTTGATATTTGGAGGGTTTTTGTTTTCGATGTTGCTTGTTAGCTGGTTCGTCGAGTAAATGAGGTTTAGTGGTGACTAGTGAAAAATCATTTAAATATTTGGGCCGTGATTGGCCATACAATGTTATGGGCCAGACCGGCCCGGACGCAAGCCCATATACGCCTGCCTGGCCCGTTATTTATTGTATTTGATGCGCACATGGCACCCAGAGCATATTCGTCAAAATATACTAGCAAATAACGTCTCAAATGATTCGTCTCATAATCTGATCCCACCATATAAAACCGCCGCCCTTGTCTGAATGACATAAATGCCCTATACGGAGACACAAAATGCTCGGAATGAACAATGACACAACATGGGTAAATCGGTCAAATCAGATAAAACAATGCTTGAAAATCAACTTCAATTTTGGAAATTGAAACTGAAGCCTCCCAAACATTACCGTGCTGTGTGATCCTGTATTCCTGTTCCTGTTTATTCTCTGGCCCTTGAGGAGCGAAAAATTTAGGTCAAAATTGTTGTCTCTTCATTATCAAATGAGGTAATTTCAATGATACCCCCACTGACATTTTTATTTTTTACCTTTAAAGCAAGCAATGCTGTTGGTTTCTGTCCCTCTCTGTGTAGTTTTATGGTTCCTGCTTTCCGTTTCACTTTCTTTAATTTTATATTAGCTTGCGTTTTATTTGATTTCTAAACAACCTTTGGGAGTTTATGAGCTCTGAAATTTATTGGATTTTTTAACTATCCATGTGATTGATTGTATTAGTAATTATGCGTAACTTCATTGAGTACTCGTGGTGAAAGTTCTCTGTCAGCTCTGGTCAGTTGCATTGATGAATTGGGAGTTTTTTTTTTTTTTAATATGACGATTTGGATTCTTAACAAGGAAAGTGTAAGAATTTTTGTTTTGAAATTTTATGAGTAGTACGAGATTGTGGTTTGACGTGGGGTGAGGTGGTAAAAATATTTTTAGTCAAAATATAATTTTTAAGTGTTTGGTTATTAATAAAAAATTACGAGTATTAATCTTAATTTCCTTTAAAAATTGAGTTTTGGAAAAACTAAATTCCACCATCAAAATATTATAAACTGCATTGCAATTATTTTCATACCATAAAAACAAAATTACATAACATCGTCTGTTCACCACATTTCTTTAATCGCAACACCAAACAGAGCCTTAGTGATAATTTTAACTCTTAGAAAGTATATAGTGGAGAGAAACTTATATGGGGTCTGATAGATATGTGTTAATCGATAATTTTATCTCTCTATTATTATTGGTTAGTTTCAAATTTAATGTATATATGTCAAAATATTAGTGGGCGGGTATACCACGTCATCTGTACGCCCATCCCATACAAGTCTTTCTCGATAAAGAGATTCTAAAAGGATGGGATTTTGTTAAAGAAATTAATGTTCATCACTATATTCACAGGATTTATGTTTATATAGCTATGACTGACAAACCCATGCTGGATCTGATTCTGGTTTTGTTGTGCATTTCTGGTTCATGCAATTCATTAGAAAATTGTCACATTTCTTGTGTTTTCATGTTTCAGAAAATTGATAACAAAGTTGATTTTTCGGATGGGAACATAGGATTGCAAGTTTAAGTGTTGAATTTTTGTAGGTATAGTTACTAGGCCCTGTTGCAATATTAAACGAAGAGAAATGATATTCATGTACTAGAATACTTCCTCGATACTAATAATACATATGAGATTAGGGGTGGAAAAACGAATCAACGAATCGAATTTGTATCGAATCCTAAACGAATCGAATCCAGTGTTCTAAAACGCCCTAGGCGCTAGTCGGGCGGCGACCCAGCGCCTAGCGCCTAGGCGGGGCCTAGACAATTAGTCGGCAGACAGTTAAAAATATAATATTTTCCAACATCATAATTCATAAATAATCCAAATCATATAAATTCAAACAAAATGTAATAAAAACAAAACCATTAATCAAACTCAAATACTCAATCAACCACATAATGATATAAAATATCATTTAATTAAGTTCATGTTCATCATCCTATAACAAAATTGAACTACACTAAATATCTAATTCTTCATCTAATTCGAACTCATCATCTTGAAGTTCTTCATCAGAATCAAAATCATCTTCATCAAGTTCTCTGTATTCAACATTTCTGGCACTTTTTCGAGGTTGTAATATGTCATCAGCCCCACATGCTTCTCCAACCATCCTCCAAGTAAGCCCTGAACCGGGCTCTACTTCTTCATCATCACCAGAGTGAGAGTCACCACCCTCAACGATCCATCCTTGTGCATTAGTGGCATCTTTGGCTTCTAATACATCAACTTTCAAATCCTTCTCCATTTTGCGCTTGTTCTTCAACTTGTCATTAAAGGAAACATAGACAAGATTGTTTAATCGATTCACATCTAGTCTATTCATTTTCTTCGTGTGAATCTATATAAATAATTTAAATAAATCAATTAATATTAATAATTACAAAATAAAATAATCAAAATTTAGCTAATGTTAAATATTTACCCCCTCAAAAGTGCTCCAATTTCGTTCACACCCGGATGAACTAGTGGTTAATGACAATATCCTTTTTGCCATTTTTACCAAGTTCGTTGTATGATGTCCATATGTACGCCACCATGAAACTACAAATGAACATAAATAGTTTGAATGAAATATAAGATTTTTTATATATTTTGCAAAATAATTCAAATGAATACTTTGTTTTTACCTGGATTAAAAACATCAATCGATACCCGACATGCTTTTACCCCCACTTCTTTACCAAAAGCTTCTTCTTTTGCCTTGTATGAAGCCAACTCCTCATTTATCACCTTACTCTGTATGTCGATGTCATTGGGGAAGAAAGCCTCCACAACCGTAAATACTGCATCCATTACTTTCACATCGTACTCGATACTTGAATCCTTATAGTAATAGTAAGGATTTAAAAGATAAGCAACACAATGTAATGGAGTATCAAGCCGCCCTTCAATTTTACTATCAATAATCTCCAAGATTGGCCGATAATTACTCTCAATATTGTTCAATGCATCCTTGATCTCTTCTTTTGCAATCTTTAGCTCTCCATAAACAAACCCCATGGATGGCTTTCTATCCCCATCAACTAATCTAAGCACTCTCACCAAAGGTGCAAACACCTTCAAACATTGGGTCACCCCATTCCA
The DNA here is from genome assembly GCA_019454045.1 of Zanthoxylum bungeanum. Taxonomy (NCBI): domain Eukaryota; kingdom Viridiplantae; phylum Streptophyta; class Magnoliopsida; order Sapindales; family Rutaceae; genus Zanthoxylum; species Zanthoxylum bungeanum. The sequence continues at coordinate 874,736 of SKCR01007838.1, read as the reverse complement.
AAAAGAGATACTCATCACCGTGGCAAATGCAGCTTTCCCTTTAGCTTGCTTCGACCATATGCACTCATTCCATTCCGCGCTAGCAAACATGGTTCGCAAACTTTCTTTTTTCTCGATCAAACTTTGCAAGGATAAGAAAGCTGAAGCAAACCTAGTTACTCCGGTCTGACTACGTCCCTCTGTTTTGTAAACGATCTCATCATGGACAAAGTCTTGTGATGGGCATACACGAAAATGGTGAAAGCCTTGTCACTATCAATGGTTTTCTTGTATCTCGGCAATTTCCCAATACTTTCAAGCATTAGGTTGATGGTGTGAGTAGCACATGAACTCCAAAAAATATTTGGCATCTTCGCCTTCAACAACTTTGCCGCGGCCATATTGTTCGAGGCATTGTCTGTTACAACTTGAACCACATTTTCCGCCCTCACTTGTTCAATGCCCGTCATCACATACTCATAAATGTGCTCCACAGTATGCGCCACATCAGAACTTTCCTTGGAAGAAAGAAAAGTGGTGCCTATTGTGCAATTAATACACAAATTCATAATGCTTCTCCTTTTCCTATCACTCCAAGCATCTGTCATGATAGAACAACCGTTCTCCATCCACTCCTTCTCATGTAGTTTCAGGAAATCTTTAACACTTGCAACTTCCTCTTTCAACAATGGCAGCCTCAACTCATATTGGCTAGGACCTCTGAAACTTGGTCCAAATTGACCAATTGCTCCCATCATCGCTATCCAACTGTCATTGTCAATAGCATTGAAAGGAATACCGGATTCATACACCCACTTTGCAACAAATCGCTTCACATTATGTGTCTTCTCTTTAAATAATGCTTCATTAATATTCTGTTGCCTCATTGTTTTACCATCACTAGTTGAAGAATCAGGAGGGGTTGCCACTGTCCACCTAGCTAAAGGGCCGCGATGTCGTGGGGGTCTTGAATCTAACCCTTCTTCTATTTCACGAATTTCTTCTTCTTCTCCATCGCCCCCAAATTAACTCCTTGTCTTATCTCACTAACATGTCTGTCTTTTCTTTTCTTTTTATTCTTTGCCTCCAAAATGGCTTGTCTACACTTCTCTTGATCTTCTTTACTAGACTTTGGACACTTTGCAACATTCCCCGATATATGCCCAATATGTTCTTTCATTCTATAAACTCTTCGTGAAAAAATTTTAGAACACAACTTGCATTTCACTTTATCCAAATTATTCGGATCCACTAAAGCCCCATACTCCCATCCAACATCATTTGAATTCCGTTTAAGAACGGGACTACTCTCCGAATTAGAAGCCGCGGAAGAAGAAGCCATTAACCCTACTAAGAATGAATCAATCCATTTAATTAATAATATGCTCAATTAACAATATAATTAATTAATATTATTGTAAATTCTAAAATTAAATACTTTTATCTTTTAATTACTAAAAATGTACTACTAATTGTTAAATACTAATAGCTAACTACTTATTAATTAAAATGCCCTAATAACAATTTAATAGCTAATTACTTATTTAAATCACCAATTCACAAATTTAATAACTAATTAGTAATTACTATTAACTAAAAAAATAAAAAAAACTCAAGTTATATAACTAATTTGAATGTAATAGAACTTAGAAAAAAAAAAACAAAACAAAACAAAAACAGAACCGAAATTGCAGTTTTAGGAAAATGTAATTTAGGGTTTAATTAACTAATTATAGTTATTAATTCAAATGCCCAAATAAGAATTACTTATTTAATATCACCAATTCACAAATTTAATAACTAATTAGTAATTACTTATTAACTAAAAAAAATAAAAAAACTCAAGTTATATAACTAATTTCAGAGAAGCAGAATGTAATAGAACTTAGAAAAAAAAAAAAAAAAACAGAACTGAAATGTAGAATTTAGGAAAATGTAATTTAGGGTTTTCCTAAATTAATGTAATGTAATTGTAAATATAACTATTTTCCATTAAATCAGTTGGAACAAAAAATAAAATAATAATTTTACCTTAGTAATCAAATTGACGTGAAATGTAGAAGAAGAAGTGCTGCAGAGAGAACAGAGAAGAGAGAAGCCGTAGAAACTAGAAAGAACTGAAAATGGTAGTAAAATTAGGGTTTTTTTATTTTATTTATAACCACCCCCCAAAACGACGACGTTTTGGGGGGTTCTGACTCCCAAAACGTCGTCGTTTGGGGGGTTAAATGACCCCCCAAAATGACGTTTTGGGGAGTCGTTGGGGGTCTTTTAACCCCCCATACGACGACGTTTTGGGGGGTCTTCTGACCCCCCAAACGTCGTCGTTTTAGGTATCATCTGCAAAAAAAAATAAGCGCCGATACACGGACCGATTATCGGCCGTGTATCGGCGCATAGTCGGCCGATTGGGGGTGAAATCGGCGCCTAGGCGCCGATTTCACGCCGCCCAATCGATCGCGCGACTACCTCCAACGATTTGGAGGTAGTCGCTGCGCTTGGCCGACGTCGAGCGATTACGCGCCGCCTAGGCGGCGCATTTTCGAACACTGATCGAATCAAAATGTGATGGATTCGAATTCGATTCTTTTTTTAAAGAATCCTAATATCAGGATTCGTATTCTATTCGTTTATTAAACGAATCGAATACGAATATTCGTTTATTCTTTTAGTCATGATATTATTTAATAAAATAATTTACCACACTTGATTTACATTAATTCTTCATAAATATATACATATGAAATATGTAATTAATATATTTACTAAAAATACCTCACCAAATATTGAAAATGTCAAAGGAATAAACGGGCCATTTAAAGCCAGCAGATTTTATGCCTTGTACAGCTTTGACAGCTATTTTCTATAGTTGGAAATCTTTTATTATTTCCTTAGTTATGATATATATTAGCTGTAATGTATCTTTACACAGATTTGTATATGGTAGTTTAGCTATGTATAGGGCTGGAAATCAGTCTGTAATCTTTCTATATAATGGGAATTCTCCACTGAGGGAAGAGACATCTTTTGCTCAAAAACATTCTTTAAGTTATCATGGTATCAGAGCCAGGTTTCTGAATTCTCACTTGTCTCTTGTCCTCTTGTCCAACTCAGTCCTAGTTCAGTCCCTTGTTCTCGGTTATTCTTGATCAAGTTTCTTCGGACTCATGTCTTCAGACAAGTATGATGCTTTCCTTGATTCGTTTTAATGGCAAGAACTACTCAGCCTGGGCATTTCACTTCAAGATCTATGTCAAAGGCAAAGATCTATGGGATCTTGTTGATGGCAGTAACCCCGCTCCTGACAAAGACAAAAATAAGGATGAGCATGCCAAATAGGAGGTCAAAGATGCTCAAATCATGGCTTGGATCCTAGGATCTGTTGAACCCAACATCATCTTGAACCTTCGACCCTTCCAAACAGCAGCCGAGATGTGGAGTTACTTGAAGAAGCTCTACAGTCAACACAACACTGCTCGTCGGTTCCAGCTTGAACATGAATTAGCCACTCTCCAACAGGACAGTCTCTCTATCTCTGAATTTTATTCTAGCTTCATGAATCTTTGGGCAGAATATACTGATATTGTCTATGCTAATTTACCCCCTGAAGGTCTTAGTTCTGTTCAATCTGTCCATGAAATTACTAAGAAGGATCAATTTCTTATGAAACTAAGATCTGAATTTGAAGGCACCAGATCCAATCTTATGAACAGAGATCCTGTCCCCTCCTTGGATGCATGCCTCAATGATTTGTTCCGTGAGGAGCAGCGCCTTCTTACTCAAACCACCATGGAACAACATAGATCTACCTCTATTCCAATGGCTTATGCAGCACAAAGCAAGCCAAGAGGTAAAGACATGAGCACTGTTCAGTGTTTTAGTTGCAAAGGATTCGGTCATTTCGCTTCAAATTGTACCAAAAAATTCTGCAATTATTGCAAAAAGGATGGCCATATTATCAAAGAATGCTCTATTCGACCCCCCAAGAGATCTGGAACAGCATACACTGCCTCAATTGGTCCTTCTAGTGCTGGTGGTTCTGTGGATACACCCCCTCTGACACAAAGTGCTCCTGCCCCTGTTCAATCGGTGACCCCTGAAATGATCCAACAAATGATCATTTCTGCATTCTCTGTTTTAGGACTCTCAGGTAAACCCTTCTCTATATCACCTCCTTGGTATTTTGATTCCGGGGCTTCCCATCATATGACAAACAATGCTAAATTCCTCACCAATGTGAACAAATATTCTGGAAATTTCAAGATTCATACTGCTGATGGAAATCATTTACCTATTACATCCACTGGTGATGTTTCTTCTTCTCTAACCAATGTCTTAGTCTCTCCTGGTCTTACCACTAATCTTGTTTCTGTCGGTCAATTGGTTGACAATAATTGTAAAGTGGAATTCTCTAAATCTGGTTGCATTGTGCAGGATCAACAATCCGGGAAGATGATCGCGAGGGGCCCTAAAGTAGGACGCCTTTTCCCTCTGCAATTCCCTTTGTCTCCATGTTTCTCTCTGCCATTAGTCACTTGTAATTCTGCTTATGTTGATTTCCGAGCATGGCATAAACGTCTCGGACATCCAAACTCTAATGTACTTCATGATTTATTAAAATCTGGTTTACTTGGGAATAAAAAACCATTATCTCTTAGTGTTGTTCAATTTGATTGCAATTCTTGTAAGCTTGGCAAAAGTAAGACTCTACCATTTCCCACTCACACACAAAATGTAGTCCAACCTTTTGATATGATACATAGTGATGTGTGGGGTATGGCACCGGTTACTTCTCATGCCAATTACAAGTACTTTGTCACCTTCATTGACGACTATAGTCGTTTCACATGGATTTATTTCCTGCATTCTAAAGACGAAATATTTTCTGTTTTCAAGCTTTTCCATGCATTTATTCAGACTCAATTTTCTGCCAATATCAAAATCCTTCGCTCCGACAATGGAGGTGAGTACATGTCTTGTTTGTTTCAAAACTTTCTGAAAACTAATGGCATAATCTCTCAACGGTCTTGTCCTTCAACACCACAACAAAATAGGGTGGCTGAAAAAAAGAATCGTCACCTACTCGACATTGTCCGCACTCTTCTATTAGAGTCATCTGTGCCTTCTCGGTTCTGGTGTGAAGCACTCTCCACTGCTGTCCACCTTATCAACAGATTGCCCTCTCCTTCATTGAACTACAACTCTCCCTACACTCGGTTGTTTGGTCACAATCCAAAATACTCAAGTCTCCGTACCTTCGGTTGTGTGTGCTTTGTTCATCTTTCTGCCCAAGAACGCACAAAACTCACGGCTCCGTCAGTGCAATGTGCTTTCCTAGGTTATTCTATACACCATAAAGGTTATCTCTGTTATGATCCAATTCTGCGTCGTATTCGAGTTTCTAGAAATGTGATATTTTTGGAAAATCAATATTTTTTTCCAACTCACCAAGATCCTCTTTCTCCTGCATTTTCTACTTTGCCTTTGTTTACTAATCCTTTTGCATATCAAGCTCCTTCTAAGCCACTCCTAGTGTATCGCAGACGCAACACCATATCAAACCAGACCTCTGCACCTCCCAAGCCCCCTCAAGGTCACTCCCCGACTGTTGATCCTGTTCTAGCACCTGCACCTGCTCCTCTCAGAAACAGTACTCGGGTTCGTAGACCTCCAAATAGGTTTGGTTTCACTCCTCCTTTATCCTTTACAGCCACATTGTCTTCTATTCCTATTCCATCATCTTATAAACAGGCAATGGAGCATGATTGTTGGCGGAAAACTATTGAAACAAAATTTCTTGCACTTGAAGAAAACCATACCTGGGATGTTGTTCCATGTCCCCCAAACATGAAACCCCTTGGCAGTAAGTTGGTGTTTTCTATTAAGCTTCACTCTGATGGATCTATAGACTGTTACAAAGCTCGATTAGTGGTTCTTGGCAACAAGCAAGAGTATGGCCTAGACTACGATGAAACATTCGCTTCAGTAGCCAAGATGACCACCGTGAGAACCATACTAGCTCTTGCTGCATCTCAATCATGGTCTTTACATCAAATGGATGTCAAGAATGCATTCCTACACGGTGATCTCAAGGAGGAAGTTTACATGAAACTTCCCACTGGTATGACTACTTCCTCTCTTAATGATGTATGCAAACTAAAACGCTTTTTGTACGGTTTGAAGCAGACACCGAGAGTATGGTTTGAAAAGTTTCGATCCACTCTCCTTGGCTTTTCATTCACTCAAAGTCGGTATGACTCCTCCCTTTTCATACAACGGACATCTAAGGGCATAGTTCTTCTCCTTGTTTATGTGGACGACATCGTGATCACTGGTTCCGACATGACAGCTCTATCTGAGACTCAACAATTGCTGCATTCTACTTTCCACATGAAAGATCTTGGCCAGCTCACCTACTTCTTAGGGTTAGAAGTGCATCATCATCCACAAGGCATCTTCTTGAATCAGCACAAGTATATTCAGGATCTAGTTCAGTTAGCCGGACTCACAGACACTACTTCAGTAGACACTCCCATGGAAATTAATGTGAAATATCGACGTGACGAAGGGGAACTTCTTGAGAATCCTACTTTCTATTACTTTTTCTATGATAATTAGCTATAATTTCTCGAATCTTAATTGAAAATTAACATGAACTAGTAAATAAAAATAATAAAACGAATTCTAAAAAAATAAACGAATCAATGAGCTTAAACTCGTATTCGATTCGTTTAATAAACGAATCGAATCGAATTGACCCATTTATTAAACAAATCCATTTTTTTAAACCTGTATTCGCTTTAAAGCGAATCGAATTGAACGAATAAACGAATTATGACCCAAATTACCACCCCTATATGAGATAGAAGGCACTATCGTTTGTAAGTGAGTTTCTGTCAGCCACTGTAGTATGAGTGATTACATTTCCTCCTAAAAACAACTGAGATTATTCTACCAGCATGTTAAAACTGGAGTCCAATTACCATTTGTTTGAAAAGTGTCATGTCTCGGTGGATTGCAGAAAATAAGAAATTAGGAGGAGCATTTGAGGGGTGTGTAGGATTCTATTGCAGTCATAAAAGGACTTTGTGAATTTTTATGTTTGTTGAGCTATTCTTGTCTTTGCTTTGTTACGTACAACTAATGAGCTGCATTTGGCTATAATTTTGCAATCCTTACCTTCCAATTCTTAATATTCCCCCGTTGACTGTTTTTCATAGAACCACTTTGAGTCTTTACCTAATCCCTACTCCATTAGTGATTATCTTGATAATAAGCCAATTGAGCATGTTGTTAAATGATAGCATTTCTGCATATCACATATTCCAAATTTTAATAGTATATTTGAAAATTGACAATGGGAAGTGCTGCAGAATTGGGATCTGATACTGCTATTATAGCACATTCAAATTAACATTCTGTCAGTTTGGCTGATGCTGTATCTCCTCGCTTTCCTAATTTCAATTTCCTCTGCAATCTAGAGATGTAAATATGAATATTAGAAACCAGCAATGTTGAGTTGTTGACTCTTACATATCCAATGCCGGGCTGACATTTTTCTGAATTTAGATATGGTAATGGATATCCATTACTCATCTCTCTTCTCATTGACTATCCCTATCCCTTGGATCCTCAAAACTTGAGTGTGCTTTGGGAGTAGGCAATGGATTTCCAGTGTGCCTTTTTAAATCTTCGGTCTTTTTTCTGTTGATCACAGGAATGAAGCGAGTCTGTCACTGCTCAGAACCACTCAAATATTTATCATATTGCATTATTTATTGTTGTGTACCACACACTATCTTTTGCTTTTTGTTTTGTTTAGCTTATCAAACCCCCTCTTAAATATTTATCAAAGAGGAGAGATTATGCGTCCCTGTTATTGCAAGTAAAGTCAACGTCTTGATTATTTTTGAAGGCTTTAATCCCTTGTACTCCACTTCTAAGGATCCAACCACCATTACCATCATCAAGACCTTTGTCACTTGCCATTATCAAGTTGGTCAAGTTGATTTAAGCTAAAACTTACCAGCCATAAGTTAATATAAGCCAGATATGCAATTCTGCATTCCCATCTTTTCTTTCTTTTGTTTGTTATTCTTAACTTTACTCTTCATCTACATTGAGGTGAACTCCCTGCTACAAGGTCTGACATGAAGTGCCATGGTATTGGGGTATGATGAATCTTATAGGGACATAAAAAGGAGCTTTCTTAATTATACTATTTGATTTTATGTTGCTGTTGGTTTCAATTTATGTGTCTTTTTGCACTTCATTTTGTTAATTAACTTGTGCACCTTCACATTCATAATGAATACATGTGTGATTTCTCTATTCATTCTGTTTATTTAGCTGAAACCAGACTAGAGACTATAGCAATGGAAGTTTTCATCTTCTTAATTATGAAAAGGTGCAATGTGTTGAATTAGGATATAGTGGTGAGTACTGGATCAACCGTCAAGAGATAGGTGAGATCTATATTAAATAAATCATGACAATTGATCAATGCTCAACACTAAATTCTTATCCTAGACCCGGTCATGGAAACCGAAACGAAAGGAACTAGAAGGTTACGGTTCCACCCAGTTCCGGTTCCAAAACTGAAATCGAACCGAATCCTATTTCTATTCGGTTATGGTTCCACATAATATGGAACCGTAACCTTAAGATTCGGTCCAAAATCAAATTTTTTTTTTAAAAAATGAAGGATTTAACTAGAATCGAATCTGTTTTTTTGATTCGGTCCAGTTCTATAGTTCCAAAAAAGCTTGAACTATAACCGAACTGATTTGAACTGATTTGGTTATAGTTCCAGCTTTCTAGAATCGTGAACCGTTCGGTTCGATTCAGAATTCGGTTCTGATTTGAAACCGAACCGAATCAGTGGCCGGATCTACCTTATCCCAATGTATTACCCTGGCATTTACCTTTTTCACACTAGTTCTTGGGATGGGACTTGAAATGGACTCTGTCTCCCTTTGCCTTGCAATTGGGTCCACAATTTTTGCTTATTGTGGTTGTACTCATGCATGTATTAACTTTTTTAATGAGTGATCATGTTATTACATATATCGTGCTCAAATCTTCTCATCTTCATATTTTGATATAAGCTTTTGCATTTGGATTAGACAACATGATATTTAAGAAATCTTCCGTTGACCCTTAGCATTAAACAATTTATTTCCTTGTAGTTATCTCTTTTAAATTAAGCTGTAAAGACTGCCACTGGGGTGAGTAGCTCTGTGATTTCATGAGTCGCTACGAAGGTTGGGTGTGTGAGTTTTAAAAAAGAAAAGAAAAATTAAATTGTAAAGAATATTGTTTTGAAAATCAGATGTCGGTCGAATCAGATATCGATAGTGAGTCTGGTCCGATTAATTAATAAAATTTGGATAGTAAAAAAACTGATCAAATCGGTAAAAATCAATCAAAACCAATAAATTGGATTGGACTGATTCAAATTATTTTTTCAATACAGTTTAACTAATTCATTAAATATTTTGGATCACTAATTCGATCGCTGATCCAATTATGTACCTTAGTCATGGTGTACATGACTAGACCTCTAATTGTCACATAAGTTGGTGTGATTGGTCACATTTCATTGTCAATGGTGGTCACATGCCAATTTTTTTAAAACCTATTAATTATGGGGTTAATTTTCTTTGAGAATTTTTATTTTTCCACATCATAAATAGTATAGATATTATTTATCACGAAAATTTTAAATTTTTTTTTTTTCCATTTGAAAATTGTTCATTTTTTCCATTGATACAATAGAAAGTGCACAAATGATTCATTTAATATAGGAAAAATTATTCGTTTTCTATCTCATAAAAGTGAAAAAAATAAACACAATTGAAGTCTTAGGTAGAAAAGAGGATAATATCAAAATTTTTGTGATAAATGATAGAAAATTAATAATATCCCATTTTTATATTATTTATCACTCCTCACTCGTTGCTTAGTCTCATGCATTTAACATTTTCGTCAGATTTTACTTAACCATTAAGATGTTTCCAGAAACTTTTACGTGTACACAGACTGGCAATCAGTGGCTGTAATGACGCCACGTGTTGACATATCGTAAGCCTAAATAATAATTATATGTCGTTCTTGCATATAATTTATTATTTACTAATTTATTAGCCCACAAATTCAAACCATCAACGCTTGCCTTTTGCCACGTTTACATAAAATAACGTACATTCAGTATGATGAAAGGCGTGAAATCTAACGGCTGTTAGTTCTTAACACCACAAAACATACCCGTCCATACCAGACACATGTCTCTCCAAGCCTCTAGTTCGGATCCAAACCTACAAACGGCCAAGATCAAATCCTTCAGTTCGACGGTCGAGATTAAATCTATCACACACTTAATCCCAAGATGGCGAAGGGGTGAGAGACATTATTTGTTATTATATCGTTAAGAATTCGCGAGTTTCTTTCATTTTCTCAAGTTTAAAAGTTTCGAAACGCCGAGTGAGGGTTCCATACAAAGAGCGCGATGGCTGACGAGCATAAACACGATGAATCACCGGTTGAATCGTTGAAGGAGAAGATAACGGAGAAGATCCACGGCCACGATTCGTCATCGTCTTCATCATCTGATTCCGATGATGATATGAAATCATCTGCATCCTCCCTCAAGGCCAAGGTCTTTCGTCTCTTCGGAAGAGAAAAGCCTGTTCACAAGGTTCTCGGTGGCGGAAAACGTATGTTCATTTTTTTTAATTTTAAAATTAAATTTATAAATTTATTGCTTCATTTTTATATGATTTTAAATTGAAGATCTTGATAGATCTGAATCTGTTTAAAGATCAAACGTTGTGTTCTAAATTAATCGGATTAACGTTATTTTAGCTAAGTAACTTTTTTAGTTTAGCTTTTTTTAAAAAAAAAAAATTGAATAACGGTGTCGATGCGATTGGTTCTAATAAAGTTCACATTTTCTTTTTGGCTTTTTACGATACTAGAACCTGCTTTTTACAAAGTTCTTACCACTAAGTTGTCGTCACTTATCTTTAATTACAGTCTTGCTTTCCCCCTTTTATAAGTATATTTTATATTTGTTTATGTTCTAATATTGTAAAATCCCATGAGCCTATATTTTATAGTTGGTAGAGAGCTTTCATGATGGAAAGTGAGAATTTTGAGGTTTTGGATCACAAAAAAAAATTTCTTCAGTTTTTCACATTCTAAGATACAAACTTTTTAACAACAGCTAGTCTTTTAATTGCATGAAGTTCTTGGAATCAGACCCCCTATACATTATTCCACAGAATAACCCAATTAATTGTCCTATTGTAGTGAAAATAAGAAGTTAAATGTTCAAATTCAAAGGGACGCCTTTAATTTTAAAGTTAGAAATAGGTGGGGCGCATTTTAACTAATAGAATTGGTTACATTAATTCAACAATTAGCTAGCCTAGGAGAGATTTGGTTTTGATTGGTCAATGATGGCATGGATGTAAAACATTTCTTTATTGTAATATACTCTTGAAAACATATCATTACAACAGATATTATTCCTCAACTCAAGAACTTGCTTTAATTGAAGTTGATTCTTTGTATTTTATTTTTGGGTTATTATCTCTTCATTATTTCAAAATTTGAGAGCAAAACCCTTTTGATGTTTAGTAAAAGTTGGAGAAATCTCTCTCATGTTTTAAAATTAAGTGAAACTTCATTCATATTTAAAAATTTTAAATTGAAGATCTTGATAGATCTGAATCTGTTTAAAGATCAAACGTTGTGTTCTAAATTAATCGGATTAACGTTATTTTAGCTAAGTAACTTTTTTAGTTTAGCTTTTTTTTAAAAAAAAAATTGAATAACGGTATCGATGCGATTGGTTCTAATAAAGTTCACATTTTCTTTTTGGCTTTTTACGATACTAGAACCTGCTTTTTACAAAGTTCTTACCACTAGGTTGTCGTCACTTATCTTTAATTACAGTCTTGCTTTTCCGCTTTTATAATTATTTATGTTCTAATATTGTAGAATCCCATGAGCCTAGATTTGCTTATAATGTACTGAAATGTTGATTATTTTTCTAGTGTGTCCTTTAATTAAACTTGATGGATGTATTGATGTTCTTATTTCTGGTTATGAATTAAATTTGGAATATATGGAATAGCGGCGGATGTTTTCCTCTGGAGGAACAAGAAGATTTCAGCAGGAGTACTTGGTGGGGCTACTGCAATATGGGTTCTGTTTGAATTGCTTGAATACCACCTTCTAACTCTTGTCTGCCACATCTTGATTGTTGCACTCGCGGTGCTTTTCTTATGGTCTAATGCATCTACCTTCATCAACAAGTAAGCTGTCGATGCAATTCTTACGTTAATTGTGTTGTTTTTGTGTTTTACATGGATTACTTAGTGAGCATAAAATGGTTATTAGGTCCCCTCCACGCATTCCAGAAGTTCATATTCCTGAGGAACCAATTCTACAGTTGGCTTCTGCGCTTAGGTTTGAGATCAATAGGGCTCTTGCTCTTCTGAGGGAAGTAGCATCTGGAAGAGAACTAAAGAAGTTTCTCTCTGTATGTTGATTTCTCTGTTTGTTTTGATCTCTTGTTCTTTACACGTTATTTATTATCCTTATAATTGGTATGTAGAAAATTGGAGATGGATGGTGCAATTGTAACTAATGTTTTGAATGGATGATCCTTAAATTGAAATTGTCTTGTTAATCAGGTGATTGCTGGCTTGTGGTTTCTCTCTATTGTGGGGAGCTGGTGCAATTTCTTGACCTTGTTCTATATAGGTAATGGATTTGTACTAATCATGTGTCCGATATTTCTACTAACCATGTCTTATGAGTACTTAATATTGAATATATTGGTTGGTGGAACAGCCTTTGTACTGCTTCACACTGTGCCTGTGATATATGAGAAGTATGAGGATCAAGTAGACTCATTTTCTGAGAAGGCATGGGCTGAGATCAAGAAGCAGTATGCAGTCTTCGATGCCAAGGTCTTAAGTAAGATACCGAAGTCACTGAAGGACAAGAAGAAGGCCTAGAATGTTGGTATATTTATGGTATTTGCTAGGCTGTGAAACACATTTGATAGAAAGTGGTTTATCTAGGTGTTTTTAACTTTTATCCAGAGTTGTTTAGAACCCTGTTTTGTTCCTTTGTTGTTCTATAGGGTGGTTGGGTTCTCTATATGGATATTTTTATCCTTGTTTTTTTTTCCTACATATGTCAGTAGCTATTTCCATGGATACACAACGAGTGATATTGATGTGTTATTATGTTGTTTATCAATTAGTGCATTTGTAAACTGGTTTCCAATGTTTTGTTTGGTTTATTTCGCAAGAATAGAGTGATGTGTTTGCATAGAGATTCTTCTTTAGAGGTTACAGAGTTTGATAGTCTTGACGTTAAAGTTCTGGAAAATGCAAAAACTCAGGAGTGGGAGATACTGCTGTCGTTCCGAACTTGTGATTCGTGAAACAAAAACCGGTGATATGTTGCTTGCAAAAGATCTCGAAAGCATTGGCCTCGAATTGGCAATTGGGTCCGATCGGAAATGACTGTTCATTCTTGATCAGAATTCAAAACTAGGGATCGGGTCTTACCGGACCTGACCAGGGAGGCATAAACACCGTATGCCCGGATATAAAAAGCATGTTTAAAGGTATTTTCAGAAGTGATTTTGAGACATGCAGTCGGTTGAGGTCCAAAAATAGGAGTCCATTTAAAGAATTTCAGTTTTTAATATAATATAATATAAATTTTTATATATCGATAGGACTTTATTACAATTAAACTTCTTTATTTGTGAAAAACCTACTACGTAATGAAATCTCTGCCTGAAATTCCTAGACTTGTACTAAAGAGAGAGCTTTAGCCAGATTCCTTCATGAAACTGTTCTACTTTCTTGTCTTATAAGAAATAAGATAACTGCTGCTTCTTCCTCGAACCCCCTTCTCCATACAAATCATTCCACTGCTTCAACTCACTCATTATAGATCCCTCAGAAGCAAAGCTAGCCGCAACCTGCATCCCATTAAACAGAATCAGACACAGTACCCAGCAATGTGAAGGAACCGAATATTAGACTCCGTTTGGTATCGTAGTAATGTGGGTTTTAAGCCACAGACCAAAGTTGTGGAATAGAATCTCTAGCTGTCAAAGGAACAACTAAAGTTGATGTGTTTTTGGTAAACACCACTACAGTGATGACTGATGAGTGTTACATTAGGCAGTAAAGATTTTTCTGTAAACCAAAACTGACACTTAGTAATGTAAGAAAGATTCTACCTGATTCTTTGCCACTCTAAAATCATCCATGTTGAGTGGCCTCAGAATGATCACTCTTTCCGCTTTAACATCTTCTTTCACACCTGAAGCATCTTCTGTTTTCTGCCCTTCTGCAGCTCTTTGCTTCTTCTCCTGGAAAGCCAAGTTTATGAACACAACCGAAATTTAAATTATTTAGTTACTGTCATCAAGTATCCACATAACGAGATACCCTTAAAAGTTACGGACACTAACCAAATCTTTAAGTCGTTCTTGTTGTATCAACTCCCTGACAGGTCGATAAGCAGCCGTCGTGCACAAGTTCTGTTTCAAGCAGTAACATCCCACTTAGAGCCCGTTTAGGAATACTTAAAATCTTATTGAAAGTACTTTCTCAACACCGAGTTAAGCACTAATTTACAAGAACAATAATAAATAACAACAAATACAAACCTTGAGATCACTTCCTGTATATCCTTCTGTCATTGTTGCAAGCTCCTTGAAGTCTAGTCCTTGGTCCTCCACTTTTTCTTTGGTCACTAGAGTTCTCAAAATCATCTCCCTGTTCTCTGCAGTTGGAAGTCCAACCATAATTCTGTTGAATAGAGGAAAAAATTATTACATGGAACAAGGATACAGAAACAAACTAGAACTGTGAGGGGTTACCTTCTCTCAAAACGCCTGATAATGGCTTCATCAAGATCAAATGGCCTGTTGGTTGCAGCAAGAACAAGGATTCTCTCACCTGTCTTTGACAAAAGCCCATCCCAATGAGTCATAAACTCATTTTTGATCTTCCTCATGGCTTCATGCTCACCAACTCTTGTCCTCTGCCCAAGCATGCTATCCACTTCGTCTACAAATATAATTGTAGGGGAGACCTTTGCTGCTAACGTGAATAAAGCTCGAACATTCTTCTCGTCTTCACCAAACCATTTGGAAGTGATGGTAGACATGGACACATTAATGAAGCTTGCCCCAGCTTCTCTGGCAATGGCCTTGGCCAGCATTGTTTTCCCAGTACCAGGAGGCCCGAAGAGCAGTATTCCCCTGCAAGGTTTCAAAAGCCCTCCTTTGAAGAGTTCAGGTCGCCGAAGAGGTAGCATCACTAGTTCCTGGAGAGATTCTTTGGTCTCCTCCAGGGCACCAATATCAGCAAATGTTACGTTAATTTCATTTGATGGTATGACCTCTGGCCTTATGCGCTTCTCAAATTCATCGTCAGGAGGAACTTCCTGTAACTAACTAGCATCAGTATTCACACCAAAGTATAGCATGAAATGCGTATGTATTTTATTGGAAAGAGTAGACATGAAAAGAATAACACACTGGAGCTTTTGCTACTGCTGGCAGTGTGTTGTCACCATCTTTCTTTGGCGCTATGGCTGATTTTTCTGCTTCAGTTTTGCTCTCAGGTTTCACAGTTTCTGCTTCTGCTGCTGGCTTTGTACCAGCACCCTCTTTCCTTCCCGCTTCCTGGTATTAAAGAACAAGAAGCATAAACAAGTAACAATATTGAAAGTTTCCACAGTTGAGCTCTTTCAGAGTTCAATATGGAATGAGTAGTATGACAAACCATAGACTTTTCAGCTTGTGCTTCCAACTTCAATGTGTTTTTTCCACTAGCTTTGCTTTCCTGGAATATACTCAATCCATGGGACAAACTGTTTCACAAGTGACGTAAATTAGTATACATAATGAATAAGGTCCAAGCTCCAAGATTTTAAAAAAACTACTAATCTTACCTATTGGATGATATAATTAGTTTTCCATTTCGATATTCAGTGTCTTTGTTATTCATTAGATGATAAGAAATTGCGGATACCACAATCTCTTCAAT
This sequence comes from Zanthoxylum bungeanum, assembly GCA_019454045.1. Taxonomy (NCBI): domain Eukaryota; kingdom Viridiplantae; phylum Streptophyta; class Magnoliopsida; order Sapindales; family Rutaceae; genus Zanthoxylum; species Zanthoxylum bungeanum. The sequence goes on along the minus strand of SKCR01007838.1, from coordinate 858,663 downwards.
GTAGTTGCTAAGAACCATTGTGTCTGCCGTCTTGATAGAATCCAGATCATCGCAATCAAGATCATTAGCTGAGAGTACTTCCATGATGTGGTTTCGGTTATCTTTAGCTTGGATCATTTTCATATCCACCTCCAATTGGGACTTCCAGCTGACAAGATGGTTTTCATCTTCTGGAGGTCTGATCTCAATGTTGTAAGGGAAAAGGGCAGTTAGCCTTTCGTCCACCTCTCTCGAATCATTATTCAGATCTACAATGCGTGAACCCAGGATCAAGACTGTTCCAGACAGTTTCTTCATCATTTTCTGAAACAAGTTATATGTCCTTTGCGATTTGAATACAAGCTTATCAACATCTCTAAGATACACCACAATAGGACTCGTTTTTGAGACGTAAACAAGAACCTGAAAATTTTCAACATTTAAATTTACTCACAACTCATGAGGCACTACATGATAAGGTAATTTACAAAGTTGGTAACGGAATCATCTATTCACGGTATTTCGAAGAAACATTACCCTGTAAACAGCCTGTATCAGAAGCTTCTCATCGAAAGACCAACTGCTTGTGTGTTTTACAGCAGCTACAAAATGAAGAGAAACTGTAAGAATCAGAAAGACTTGAGCATTCAAAGAATAAGAAGCAACACAGAACAAGATCTTGAGGGAATGCAACAACATATCGTAATTATGAAACAAACAAACTACTTCATTCAAATCATTTAAGAAACAAGTTAAGGAACCATTCCTGTTGATTCATTTCCACAGTTCCAGTTGTTGCACCACATTAACAATGTCAAAGATCTAAAATGAGAAACCTCCCATCAAACTTATTTCAAGAGAGAAAAGGGGAAAAAAGAGAAAAAGAAAACCTGAATTTGAAGACGACTGTGAAGTGAGGTTATTAATGTTATCCGAGGCAGAGGCATTTCTACGCAGCGTAGGACGATTAAAAGATCCTTTCATTCCCCTGAAACAAAGAAGGACAGGGACGACAGCATAAACATATGAGAGGAAATAATATAGACCAAAGAGGCAGTCAATCTGCTTCCATATGATTAACCAAGAAATCTATTGTACCATACCTTGATGCAATATCCTCGCCGCTTCCTTGCCTCCGTAATGTGCCTGCAACAGAAATTATTTGTCAGAGCTGCAGCAGAAGTCAAGAAATAAAAATTCTAATAAAACTAGATGATCTAAAAAAATTGGCAATCAACTAATCAATTGCCATAGCTTAATATTTCCTATATCCTAGAGTCTAATACACATAGTTACTAATTTATTCAGTTGATGCATGATGAAGTAACACAAAGCAAAGATGTTGTTACTATACCTTGGGTTTTCTCCTGAGGAAGGATTGAGAATGAACCAAAAAGGTCAGAGAATTTCTCCAGAGCTGATTCTGAAGGGGACCTTTTGAAAGCCTATGCAAAAAGATCACAGATTTGAAAAAAAATATAAAATACGGAGTTGATGGCAGATTGGCAGTAATGCACCTAGTTCCACATACAAAACGAGAAAAATACATCCATAAAGAGTTATGAAAGGCTTACAGATTCTTTGTTGGCATTACCATATTTGCTCTGAATCTATATCAAAACAAACCCTTTCAGGTGTAAATCTAACAAATTATAAAACATGAAGCTACAAAAGAAAATAATGCTACTATGTATATTCACCTTTAGAGAAAAATCAGTTACATCTAACAGCAGCAACTTAGCTTCAAAGAAATGGGCTAAAGCCTTGGCAAGCATTTGTTGATAAAGTTCTTCAAGTGAAAAAAAGAAGAAGCAAATCAAATTCTTTTTTCAAGAAAATTTTGCAAGAATATAAGTAATCCATGCCAATTCAGACAATATATAACCTACCTGCAGGTCCTGAAAGGAGTATAGCCCGACTAGCAGGGGAAAGATTCCTCGTATACATAGAAACTTCAGCATGTTTCAAATGGACGTAAGCAGCACTTGTTAGCAACGCTCGCGTCTGCTCACTGTAATCTCAATCAAGAAGACAAGGGCATTAGGTAAAGCATAAGATTGATTTACTAGCAAGAAGGATTATCAAGCACAAGGATTCATAATACTTATATTCGAAATAGAATGTTTTTGGTTTCATAATTCAAGCATAGTCATGCCTGAGTTCTTGCAATGCGCCATCATATATATTGGCAACCCTATGAACATGCAGGTAGTATATTGATAATTCAATTTAAAATTCTGAAAATTCATAGTTCACCTAAGTGAAAGGAAAGCCAAAAGAAAATGAATACGTTCAATACTAACAAAAAGGGCATTAAGATCTCATATTGTTATCTTCAAATGTGCTTCAGAGAACAAATTTTACATTGATTTTGGATCTCTAAGACAAAATTATAGGCAGAGGAGGAAGAATAAATGAAATGACCCAAAAAAAATGCAACAAAACAAAGAGAGATTTTTTTTTTTAACAATGGTTACACACATCTTACTTTCACAGAACAAGAAAAGTAATAGAGTATGAAAGGACTCAATCTCCTTTAAGAAAAGAACCATGAAAAAAACACTGCCAAAAACTATATCATTTACAAAAGAAGTTCTTAATGACCCAACACACGAGGCTTCCTGGGTATCTGAAAAGCCTTAATTTATTATTTTTTTTATAAATAGATTGTTTCTGCGACTTGAACCTTATCGTCAAATCAAACTCGTACACTAGTTCTTTAAAATGACGTCGGAAAAATAAAAATCATAATCAATAATTAGAATCAAATCAGACCTGAGATAGTAAGGGAATTCATCAAACGTAATCTTGCTTTCTCTGCCATCAACAATCAATCTCAGTAATTCATTCTCCATCTTCTCCGGAGTCACGGCGTTTGGACACGGATTGTTGCCTGCCCATTTGCTCATTCCTATCCCCACCCCCACTCCCACCCCCAACGCCGAAAGCAGTATGTGTTTCTTCTCCATCACTTTTAACTTGTTATTTTACAACAAAGATTTTTCCAAATACAAATGATTATTATTTATGAATCTTAGAGACATTTTATTCGGACACCGAATAATAAGTTCTCCCACTTTTTGTGAAAGTTTCAGTTATTACGTGAGTTTTTTTTTTTTTTTTTTTATACGGTGGTTGACGAGCAAGCCAAGGACCGAAACAAAGGGATCAAAGGACACGTAAGGGTCGCCGGGAACTAAATGAAGATTGTATTTTGCGGCTAAGGGAGAGGAGGTGGTGGGTTCCGTTCCCGCTTTTTCAGTTCTTGGATTTTTGAGTTCATAGGGGGACTGGCCGAGCGGGTTACAAATTTGATTACGTGGCGGTAATTTGGTGGTTTATGTTTCGGTTTTGGACAGTTTTTTCGGTGTGCCCCTTTGAGAAAACTACCTAAAGAAACTGTTTTATGTGCGCCAAAATGCGATTCGGATAAGTTTGCAGACTGGCACTGGCACGTGTTTAGGTGTATATAGTTATGTTAATTTCACTTACAAACTCATAAATCCATAAAAATTTATCCGCAACGGGTAGAATCTAGTAAATATTTAAACGAATTTAGTGCGGATTTGATAAATTAAAACAAAACTTGTTGCAGGTTTGGTAATTAAGCAAAACCCACAGGTATTTGCTATCCGCAAACTTTAATTTTTTGTTTTATATTTTTTAGAGTAAAATCCACTCATATAAAGGGACTCAAATTTTGTGGTTAACTTTATCATTTTTTTAATTGCTTCTGGTCTTGTATTGGTTTAATTAATAATTAATCTGTAATTAAATTATTTTTTTGTCAACTTTATCATTTTTTGAATTGTTTTTTGTCTAGTATTCTGTTTAATATTTCCGACTTCATATTGACTTCAAACCAAATTTCACTGACATGTGAAGAAATTAGAGATGATTTAATATTCTATTTAATTTGATTTTCATATTATAGATGGAGAATATTCTATCACATGAATTTTTTTTAAATGATATTTTAAAAACCCGCAAAAGATCCGCTGGGTACCAATGCGGGTTTAGTAATTTATTTTTATATGCCGGTGCAGGTTTGATAATAAAAATTAAAACCCGCAGCGAATATGTTGCTAGTTTGATAATTTATTTACATATACGAGTGCAGGTTTGGTAATGACAAACCCACACCAAACCCCGTCCACTATCATCCCTATGTATATGATGAGCCGTTCATGAGATGCGGGACAGGGTTATACGACTACGTTTGATTGTCCGGATGATGAGAACAGGGAACTGTATTTACAGAGTAATGTACATACCAAGTGACTTATGACTAGTGTGCAAGTAACATAAAAATGCTCAATAAGTGACATAGAAATTACCCACTTCAAGAAATCCCCCTTGAGTTATAATCTAAATCTTCTTACAAGAAACTGATCTGGAACGCAGAATTTAGTTTGTGCAAATTAGAGTACTGTAAAACAGATTCTACGGGCAATGTGTGTCTTTACCGTATCTGTAGCACTGGAAAAATGGGTAAGCAAAATTTGGCTGAGAGCAGATTCGTCTGTAAAAACATGGAAGCTTGGCAGAAATTTCGTAAGCATGTTCGTTTATTTGTTTTGAAGATTGGTTCGTCTAATAATATTGAAACGGAGTTCAGAAACGATAGCTTACAGAATCTATTTAGGCAACTATACATAAAAGATTAAAAAAGATTCCATGTTCATTTTCCTTTTGCTTTCCTGCTTCTGATAACATCAGTGGCATGAAGAAAGTAATGTACTAATTCTTATAACATTACAAGAATAATAAATGTCAGTGTAAACTGATGATACTTCTTATTCATTTGGTGGACCTATACAGAATCTTGAGGAAGGACGTTAATCAATCAGCATTCCTGAAACAGAGCATGCAGTAGCTGGTCTTGCGTGGGGCGTAAGCGCATTGGCGAGCATAGCCCACAAATTGGTAAGAATCCCCGCATCACCGAAATTGGATCAATGAAGCACAGAACTACTTGTTACAAAACTAGAAGCTACCTCATTAAATCTAAGAAAACAAAGACATTCCACAGGCTATGCAAGAGCATAGAAGGCAATAGATTCCTTGACCTTGCAAATACAAGACCCATCACCGCACCAAGAAATATAAGCGGTAGCATTCTCTGTACATTGAAATGTGCTAGGGCGAAGGCAACTGAACTCACCAGTATCGCACACCATACAGGCATGTATTTGGTCAAGGAAGGGAAAAGGAAACCTCGAAAAACAATCTCCTCCCACACAGGAGCACATACCGAAACTACTATCGCATACAATGCCATTGCAACAGGATCCCGTGCCATTATAGACTGCTCAACACTTGAGATGGTGACTGGTGCAGATGGCATAAGGGGCAATAGGTTGAGGTTGAATTGTGAGAGTCGATTGACCAGAGGGAACATGAGACATCCCAATGCAACATCAAGCTGCCAGTTTCCCCTCAAACTAAACCTAAACCAATCAGATGGAAGGGGATGAAACCGAGATAAGCAGCGATGGAGAATAACAATTCCTGCAAGCCCTTCAGTCACATCAGTCACGAGGCTGAATAAGGCCTGCCCTCTAAATGTTAGAGATTCCTTACTGAAACCTGCCATATGGGCTGCAAAAGGAACCACCCAAGAGCCTATGAACCAAAATGCGGCAACCCAAAGAAGCATTACCTGCATCACAAATATGAAAGGTCATTGCCAGCTTTATCAATTCCAATGTTTTAGTATAATGGTAAGAAGGAGTACCAATCTATGCTATAATTGAATAGTTCAGACTTATGATTAGAGGGTGAAATATTTGTTGTTGTTAATATTAGTCGTTTTATTTCTATTCTTTAATAATATCAGTTTGTCATGCAACCGGTGAACATATTGGAATCCATTTGTTCAAGTTCAGATATTCATTACACAATTATTTATACCAGTTTTATCCTTAAGAACTAGCAGATGAATGATAGTCGCTGCTTGCAAATTCCGATGATAAACTTATGCTATATTGATGAAGAGAAGTTGAACAAACTTACTTGCAATATGGTCTTTGCTGTCCATGGTACAGTCCATCGGCTACCAATTGCTCTCAACACTGCATCTGCAGCCTGAAAATCAAGTTGATTAATGAGAGCATTGATAATTCCCGAGATATCTGTTTGAAACTATGTTGATCTCAATTATATACATTCTTCATAGCATCCAAAACCATTCCTTCAAACCTAATGGTTGGTTTCTATCATTTCAGAAACAAAAAGATAACATGAGAACCCATTTAACTCAATAGAAAATAAAAAAAGGAGTATGATTCTAAAGCATTTCACATCCAGAATGAACTTGCAAAACACTGGTTTTTCTTTGCTTGCCTTGAAGCATATTTGTAGTTCAATCTATTAATAATTTTTTTTTGATTCAACACAACTTAATAATAATAATTCATGTGTACAAGTACATTAGGTCATCTATGTCATCACTGATGATTCAGCATGGAGGTCTAGATTGTCGCCAAAAAAAGGTTGATACATAAATCAATTAACAGATGAACTCTAACGGGAAAGCAAATTTGAAGTAACTTATCAATTATCATGGTTGGAAGATCACCTCAACACAAATTTGAACAAGCAAACAAGTTCATTGAACATCAACCACACAACATGAACCTCATCAGTTCGCGTATTGCAAGTATAATGAAACTGACTCTCCTGGATATTAACGTGCAACTAGAAAAATTACTGAAAATTCCCACAATCACAATTGGAGAAACCCCTATGAAATCCTAAATCATCAAATACACTGGCACCCAAACATTTCAACTGTAACATACTCTTTAAATAAAACTAACACTTGATATTCGACACCCACTTGATAACTTCAAGAAAAAGGAACAGATTAAAATTACCTCTCGAAGAGTTGCACCCCGATCTCTTTTAACGGAGTTTGACTGATCGATTTCAGGTTTGACCAATTCATCTTGCAAGAAATGCTCTAAATATTCAGGCTTTGCATTTTCTGGTGATATTTCCTCATGCCTAAAGCATGAAATTTTCCACTTCTACAAGCCAAATTAACAAAAAACAATAGGAAGATGATATCAGTAAATGCAACCTAACTCTAGCTGAAATTCAGAATTTCAAAAATTTTGCAAAAAAAAAAAAAAAAAAGCATGCTTGACAAATACTTACATTCCTGGGGAGCTTGAGACTGGAATCAGAGATCCGAGAAGTTCGGCAGAGAGAAAAGGCACTGGGTCGATTGGAAACCCTAAGTTTAGAAACTGAAGGCAAGACAATTGGACGGTGAGAGAGAGAATGAGAGCAAAAGCTCAACATGGAGTCACTTTATCAAAAACCCTAATCGCTATTGTTATTATTTGCATGGGAGGAATTGTAAATTTTGGAGTCAATCAATTGGATTTGAAAATTGAAACCCTAATTATTTGGAAGTTAGTTGAAAAGAGCAAAGGGGGTGGTTGTTAAATTTCAGTTTGGATGAGCTAGCTACTATTCTCATTCGCGAATGAGAGAATAAAAATTTTAGGCGTGTGTTTGGAAACTTGGATATCGTATCTCCGGTTTTGTTATTCTCCATATATATTTTTATATATATAAAAAGTGAGGCAATTGTTAACGTAGATTATTGATTAAGAGTATAAATTAACTTATAAATATCGTATTATGTTTTGTTTGGATTGAGGTTTGAGAATGTATGGTAATGTAAAATAAAATTAACTTTAGATTATGTTTGGATTGATGGAAGGTGGTGAAATTGAGTGAAATGTAATTTAAAATATTTAAAATTTATTATTTAGATTGATGGAAGAGAATGTAATGAAGTGGAAGGAAATGAAAGAGAGTATAAAAAAATGAGCCGCCAAAATTGAAGAGTTGAGGATGAAACCTAATTTTAAAAAAATAACATTATCTGTGAAGATAATTTTATCATTTGAAAAATAACATTAAAATATTTGTCATTTTTGTTTTTACAATCTAAAAGAGCACAATTGTCTTTAAAACATATTTAGTTACATTTCATTCCATTACTATTTATTTACCAAATAATATTTTGGAACATTATATTATAAACCTTTCATTTTTCCCAAACAAGATTATGGTACATAACAATTCATTCTGTTCCATTTTATTTCATTATATTGTGTTACATTCTATTATAAATCATGTTCTTCCATCAATCCAAACACAGCCTTAGTGTTTGGGAAAAAGTGTTTTGGGGTGGTATGATTTTTTTAAGGTTATTTCATGCGTTGAAAACTCCCCGGAAATCTCACTATTCATAACACTCCAAATTGAAGTGTTATGATAGTTTAAAATTTTTGAATTCCAAAAATATCTCCATTAGCTTTTCAATATTTCCAATTTGTTAATTGATTAAATCATTTTCACTACCACAATTGTTTTTCATTTATGGTAATGATTTTTGGAAATTAATTATATTATATTTAATATTAATTTTTATTATGAAATATATATTTTTTTAAAAATCTAATCAATTTATATATTTATAATAGTTATTTACATTAGAAAGGTAATTCTATATTTTTATATTTAACTGTACTTTGCAATATCTTTCAACCAAATAAGACAATATTATTAAACCATCATTTTATCATAGCATGCTTTCAAACATAAAAATGTAACTTACTTAACTTTATCTCTCAATCCAAACAATGGGTAACAGTATAATTAATTTATAAGTTTACCAAATTCTATACCAAACGAGCTATGAGTGTCTTTCTTCTAAAACGCCACATACGATTTTTCTTAAAAAATCACATACGATTTTTTTTTAATTTAAAGAAAATAAATTCTATTTATATTTAAAAAAAAAAAAAAAAACTCGCACAAAAAAGGGGCCCACTAACAATATATAAAAGTAGTAATTTTTTATTCAAATATAGTGATTTGTGATTAGCTTAAAATTTAATAATTCCACATAAATGGAGTATTATCCAATAATTGTTTCTTTGAAAGTAAAAACATGATCCCGTGGCTTACTAACTCGGTGTTGCAACTGTTTGATAAATTCATTTTTCAAAAACTTGAAAATATTAATAAAAAATTATTGAATTAGGGTTGGATTTATTAAACCCGACTTATTTAACAACCCATAAATCCCGTCAAAGTCTCTCTCTATATATATATATAATTTCAAAGTCCCTTCTAAATTTCCCATTCATCTTCAATCATCCCACAACTCCTCGTTGATTATTGTTGACAGGAAAATAATATTAAAGGACGAAACGACATGACATCATTTTGGACGAAGAACGAAGAAGGAATTACCTCAGAACGACTTGACTCAGGACGATCGACCAATGGGTAAAGAATCATAACGAACGAAGAAAGAACATTCCAACAAGTGAAGAACGATAAAAGAAGAACGAAGAACGAATATGCGAAGATACCCTGCAGTTGGCTAGTTACAAGTAGATTCACTTAACGGTTGTTGCACAGTCTGGCAGTAATCCCCACGATCTAGCAGTTCCAAAGCGTAACCCAGCAGTTGCACGCACGATCCAGCAGTTACATGCGAGTAGGAAACACATGAGGTTTAATGGGATGAAGACAACGAAACCGCTTGAGCGATTAGCGAGACCATACATTATAAAAGGCTCAGGCATAACAAGATAAAATAGGAAGGAAAAAAGACTCCAAATGAGCAAATAGTTTGAATTCCTTAGCTTTGTAATAAAAAAATTACGCGAACAACCGATCTTACTGCAGCTGATGGGGTGATGCAACAATTCTATTTCATTTTGAGCTTTCCACTTATTTGGTGGAAACTCATCTTGAAGACAGTGAAATCAAATTAAAGTTTAAAATGAATGGTGATTTAATTGATTTCGAAGACAGTGAAATCAAATTGGTAATTTGTATTATTTCGAGCGACCAAACAGTCATCTCGATTATGGAATTGGTTCTGTAATCGTTGGTATACCTCAATAATAAGACCCTGCGATTGGTGATATACATTCTATTGCACCGTCGTCAATCAAGAATTTGCCAAGGCCGAAGCCGAAGGTGGCCACGTGAGCTTCAAGGGTTGAATTGAGCAAAATATTGTTTGATTTTAACATCTCTAGGAACAAGTAAGGTTAAAATATACTTACAAGTGCAACTTTTTACGAGTCCAAACCTTCTGTTCCATCAATTGTGCTCCACCAATTAAATTTGGACAACTAATATCTCTCATTAAATGAGAGAACAATTTGATTGGTGTAGTGTTAAATTCAAAGTTCTCTCATTTAATGAGAGATATTAGTTATCCAAATTTGATTGGTGGAGCACGAAGTGGAGCACAATTGATGAGACAGAAGATTTGGCCTCACTTTTTACAGTGTGAGTTTTAAAACAAATGTTCTTAATTGCGACATCTGTAAAATAGTTCCAATTAGATAATCGGTAAGCTTATCCCTTAGGACGAGAGGAAAATCGTAAGATTGTTTATTCAACTATACAAATGAAAATATTGAATAAGAATATACTCCTAAGGTTAAAGATAACAACTACTATTATCTAATCATAATCCTGATGAGGTAAAGGACCCATCTTACTAATCCTAATCTTGATGAACCATTTAGCTAATTTTATTACAAACTAATCCAAACTCTTTCAAACTCTTCACTTTCTTAAACTTCCAACAATGAATCCTTGTCATGCATGTAACACAACTCTTATCTCTTTAGCTTTTAGTAATCTATCACTGACAATCCTACTTCTTATCATCTCTAGGAAGTATTATTTAAATTAACCCACGCTTCGTGCAGATTCCTAACTAATTATGTAATTACTAAAAACTGTGCATCACCCCCTTCGAATGACAGTTATGCGGCTGAAGCTGGCCGCGGCCTACCCTGCGGCTGAAGCTGTAGGTGGACGGACGTTTGTTGCTTTGGCGGAGAGGAAGCAGTTACAGTTGCCCATTTTGGTCAACGCAAAGTTCGTTGGAAGATTTTCTTCTCGTGTGATTGTGAAGTTGTGAAGCTCAATTCTTTTTCATGTGTATGACGCAACAATGTCGCTGGTCAGAAGGATGCACGTAATATTTTAATTTTAAATTGACTAATTTCTCAACAAACTTGGTTTTGGCAGCGAGCAAGCCTATAATTTCAAAAATAAATAAATAAATAATTGGGTTCTGGGTGGCTCGTGTACTGGAGCCATTCTTCTTAGTTCCGATCTCAAAAAAATAGAAAAAGACTCAACGATCGCCTTTGGGTTCCAAACTCCATATGGGGAAGGAGCGGCATTGTTTGCGAGGTCTCGATCATTTACATGGATCCACTTTTCATTCCATTTGTGAGAATTTGATGATCTATAAACCGTCCCTAAGGAACGATCAGCTCATGTTTGAGCATGATGAATCACTTAGCGTCGACTTGTAGCTAATAAACTTTCCGGCCTCATATATGAGAATGGAAAACTTGAGCATTTTCTGACGAGCATCAATCATCACTTGAGTTGAGGAGGACTCGACCCTCTTCGTTATGAAAGAGGGGTGCATGTTTGTAGTGTGGAGGCATACCCGGACACGCAACTGCGATGACAGCGAGTAAAAGCGATGATCAATCCAACAGACGCGATTTAAGAAGAAAATGTAATATATATATATATTATATATTTTGACTTTTTTTATTTAGCACACGAGCCGTTGGATTTTCATCCAATGACCCGCATTGAGCCACATCACTACTGGAAGGGCTGCAATACTACAACGCCCCGCGTCCCAATATTTGAAAGTACTAGTGGTAAGAATATGCAAATATTCGCCTTTTAAAGTCGGCTGCGATCTTTCTTTCTTTTTTTGAAATCCCACCACCAAACTATCAAATCCAAGCTTATGCGGAGTAGGTAAATCTCTCGACTACTCCAAACCCTTACAAGAAATGCACCCTATGAACTCAAACTCGGAACTTGACAACTAAATCCTAAACTATTTGCCACCAAGTTATTCATAAGCGCGAAACGCGTTTCTTATCCCGCTTTATCAAAATTTGTGCTACAAGTTTTTCTTTTCAACCTTATACAGTCTAATTTAAGATCATGTCAAGAATTCATATACAGTCTAACCAACCTCAAAACAACAAATTTCCGCAATATGAAGGCAATTTATAGGTGCAAAAGACGGGTATAAACAAACACAGAATTTCAGAACCAACCGCTCTGTCATCGTAGGTGGCCAGGCGGAGATTAAACCCAGTCGACAAACCAGTTGATGCATGAACTTAATTCCGCGTACATGCAAGGGGTATTGAGCTTACTTGCGCCGTCTGTTTCCAACCATATCTGGATTTCCCTTTCTCATCATGGCAACAAACTCCTCATAGTTAATTCTTCCATCCTGCAAAAGAGTTTGGCCATAAATCATATGTAGAGAATTGTTTTGATAGCTAGGAAAGAATGCTAAATCAGTACAAGGTAGTAGTAGCTCAGTTAAACAAGCAGCATTGAGTCAGTGGAAATTATGGTGTATTAAATGAGAAGACTCGGTGGTAAGAGGTACAATTTTCAGTGGGTCTATCTATTACTAACTAAAACTAAATTTTTTCATCATGTGCTGCAATCTTGACTACAAAATACAGAAAGCAATCCGTGAGTGGTGGAGAATGATATGGTCGGGTAGATAATAAAGGAGAACAGCATATCTCTGCCTTTTCATGTCGCATTATAAATAAGTTGTATATGAAGAAGAAACAGAAGAAGATAAACAACATACATTGTCTGTGTCGACTTCTGCAATGATCTCTTTTATTGTTTTCGCATCACCCATATTATACTTCTTAAGGGCATCTTCCAGCTCTTCCATTGTAATGTACCTAAATTTTCATAAGCAGGAAGCAAAATCAACACTAGATACTCAATAATCAGTGTTATTTTTAGATAAAAGTACAATAAATTACGAAATCATTTATTAATAAGAGAAGGAACAAAAGTAAAGTAAAAGTGTTCTTACCCACTGTTGTCCTTGTCAAAGTATTCAAAGGCTTTGTACAAGTATTCCTCTCTTTCCATTCTATTCATGTGCATAGTAGCTGTTATGAACTCAATGTAATCAATGGTTCCATTTCCATCAACATCAGCCTGGTAGAGTAACCAAGTTCACAATTTTAGTTGAACCACAGCAGATAGTTTCAGAAATGATTTCACCATACAATATAATAATTTCTCTGTCAATCCTCAGATCCTACAGGCTTCCTTTAATCTAGATTAAAAGCAAAAAGCTAGGATATGCTGTGGGCCAAGTTGATGGTATGTCCGATAAATAAATCAACAATGGTTGAGTTGAATATGATATTTCCCTTCACAATATATGAATATAAACTGTAAATTTTGCAGTAAAGCATTTCATAACTGTTGCAATCAGGCAGAACTGAATGTAAAAAAGTTTAAGAGACATTACTGCTTCCATTAACTGCCTAACTTCAGACTCAGAAAGCCTGGTGCCTAGCTTTGGAAGACCGGCTTTCAACTCTTCAAATGTGATTGTTCCACTGTTATCTGTGTCCATGGATTTGAACATTTCTTTCAAGCCCATTATTTCCTCTTCAGAAAGATTTTCAGCAATCACCTAAAAAGAAAGAAAGAACTTATTGCAGTATTTTGTATAACTGGGAAATGATGATTGGCAACAATGAAGATGCTTTCTAACGGCTGGAACTAAATATGAGGGTGGGTGCTGATGCAGCTGAATTTTCAGAGAAACTGGAATGCTGAATGCTAGATGGTTAAAAGAATTTAGCAAGCTTACAACAAGTACTTAACAAATGCTCACTGGAAAGAGAAAGAAAAAAAAGAATGGCTATAGCCTTCATCAAAGAGTAATAACGATCCTTACAACTTTTAGTAAACCAAATGCTGATAACAGCCCACTGTGCACTCAGCTAATTTCCCCCAAATACTAACAAAAACACACAACACCAGCCTCCTGGTTTCCCCCTTATATACTCTGCTACAGCCTCCTTATAACAGAACAATATTCTCTCATCATTGCATAACAACTTTGCATAACTAATTTGCCACCTCAGCGCCCCCCACTTTTCCTATCTTGCTTCTCCTAACATAGACTTTGTGAACTGCTGGACCTTTATCTGTTGGGCCTCCATCTGCTGCTTGGGCTGAGGTTGTATCTTGCACATCAGGCCCATTTTCTGCAACTCCTGGAACGTTATTAACAATAATTTTGTTGCTCGAGTCAAGGTCCCTAACAATGCCACCCTCCTGAAGATAGGACTTGTCCCCAAGTCCGAATTCTGGAAATTGTTCGTGCAACTGTTGGAGATCCTCCCAAGTAGCTTCGGTGATGGGTTTGTTCTTCCACTGGATCAGTCCTTGTTGGATCCAACTACCTTTTTGTTGTGACATTCTAGTGCTCAATATTAACTCAGGCTCCGTTATGTTCCCGAGCTCTTCTTCCATAAGAACCGGAAGTGAAGAGTGTGCCAGTATGTTGCCTTTGGCCTTTTTCAACAAGGAGGCATGGAAAACTGGATGTATCCTGGATCCCGGTGGTAATTGTAACCGATACGCGACTTCTCCCACTCGGTTCAAAATCTGGAAAGGCCCATAGAACCGCGGTGCCAATTTAGCATGGATTCGGCGGGAGACAGTGTGTTGTCGATGTGGCCGTAGTTTCAAAAACACCCATTCGCCTGCTTCGAAGGAAACATCCCTCCTGTGCGCATTCGCATACTTGCGCATTCTGTCCTGTGCGCGCTGTAAATTCCATTTTAATTGGCGCAAGGCTTCATCTCTATCACCCAACTCTTGCGCCACTGCATCTACCAGTATTTCATCCTTCCCAAATTGAAGTAGCTGTGGAGGTGCTCGGCCATAAACAACTTGAAAAGGGGATTGGCCAATGGCAGATTGAAAGGTGGTATTATACCAATACTCAGCCCAGTGTACCCAATCAGACCAATGTCGTGGTTGTTCGGATGCGAAGCAACGGAGATAGGTCTCAATACACCTATTAAGGACTTCAGTTTGGCCGTCTGTTTCTGGGTGATAAGCTGAACTCATTTTCAATGTAGTCCCCTGCAGTCGAAATAATTCTTGCCAAAAATGACTCAAGAACAACGGGTCTCGATCACTGACAATGGACTTAGGAATGCCATGCAGACGCACCACTTCTTTGGTGAACACTTCCGCCACTTTTTTTGCCGTAAAAGGATGTTTTAACAGTAGGAAATGCGCATATTTCGACAGGCGATCAACAATCACTAGTATCACTTCGAATCCTCGCGACTTGGGTAATCCAGTTATAAAATCCATCGCCAAATCTTCCCATATCACCTCTGGAATACGTAATGGCTGTAACAGCCCTGCCGGAGTGGTTGCAAGATATTTCTGCCTTTGACATATGGAGCATTCAGCAACAAACTTGTACACATCTTTTTTTATTCCCTTCCAGTAAAGATTCTCGGCTATTCTTCTGTAGGTGCGGTAAGCTCCCGAGTGTCCTCCCGTGGGTGTAGCATGAAATTCCTGTAAACATTTAGGGATCCAACTTGAAGTAGATGGTATTACTAGCCTGCCTTTGTAGAATAACAACCCTCCTTTTTCATGGTAGCCCGGATGTGCCAACTGATCCTTTTCTAAATCACGGAGCAATGGAGATAAACTGGGATCATTAGCGACTGCTTCCAACAGCTCAGGCAGCTCTCCCCAAACTGGTATAGTCATTGCGGCCATCGACGCCTCTTCTTGTATCCTTGATAAGGAATCAGCTGCACCGTTTTCTCGCCCCGGTTTATACACTACAGTAAAGTTATAACCGAGTAATTTAACCAGCCAATTTTGTTGATCTGGAGTGATAATTTTCTGATGTAACAAATGATTCAAACTTTTCTGATCGGTATACACAGTAAACCTCCTGCCGATGAGATACGGTCGCCAATGTTGTATTGCTAACACTAATGCCATGAGTTCCTTCTCATAAACGGACTTAGCTAAGGCCCTTTCCTTCAAGGCTTTACTGAAAAAAGCTAGAGGCCGTTTTTGTTGCATTAAGACAGCCCCAATTCCCCTCCCGGATGCATCGCATTCAATCTGAAATTCTTGGGAAAAGTCTGGAGTTCCCAACACGGGAGCTGATGTTAATAATTGTTTTAGCTTTTCAAAAGCGTCTTGAGCGTCCGGAGTCCATTTGAACTTGTTGTCCATTTTTAACAACTCTGTCATCGGTTTGGCTATTTTGCCGTAATCCTTCACAAACTTTCTATAATATCCTGTTAACCCAAGGAATCCTCTTACTGCCTTCACATTGCGTGGTACCGGCCAATTCAACACACTTTGTATCTTTCCGGGGTCAACAGCCACTCCTTGCCCACTAACCACATGACCCAAGTACTGTATTTGGGCCTTCCCAAACTCACACTTCTTGTAGTTGGCTACGAACTGATGCGCCAATAAAGACTCTAACACCACCTTCAAGTGCGTCATGTGTTGGCTCCAATTCCTACTGTATACCAAGATATCATCAAAAAAAACTAACACGAATCTTCGTAGGTACTGTCGAAACACATTATTCATTGTAGCCTGAAACGTTGCTGGTGCATTCATCAAACCAAACGGCATGACGACAAACTCGTAGTGCCCTTCATGTGTGCGAAACGCCGTTTTCTCAATATCTTCCTTCCTCACCCTTATTTGATGGTAGCCGGAACGTAAATCAATCCTCGAGAAGTATGTTGCCCCGTGAATCTCATCTAATAACTCATCAATAACTGGTATGGGGTATTTGTCAGGAATAGTAATTTCATTGAGTGCCCGGTAATCTACACAGAACCTCCAGCTCCCGTCCTTCTTCTTGACTAAAATCACTGGACTGGAATATGGGGAGCTATTGGGCTGTATTATGCCTGCCATCAACATTTCTCTTACCATTTTCTCCATCTCATCTTTCTGACTGTGGGGATATCTATATGGCCTGACTCTTACTGGTCCTTCCCCATTTTTAAGGACAATTGCATGATCGGTTTCCCTCTTAGGGGGCAATTCATTTCTGTCATGGAAGACACCTTGATAGGCTTCTAATAAAGCTTTTAACTCCTTCGTTACTTCACAGGGAGTTTCCAGTGTGCTATTCTCATCTTCTTGGCTGACCAATTCTCCTAATACCACCCCAAAAAACTCTACCTCATTCAACTTCTAGAGGGATTTTAGTGTCATGGACGACCTGCACAGTGAAGGGTCCCCTGTTATCGTCACTTCCCTTTCCCCAATCGTGAATTTCATTGTCATTTTCCCCCAATCCAATCGCACTTCCCCAAGTTGTTCCAACCAAGACACGCCAAGGATAACATCTACTCCTCCCAAGTCAAATAAAAACCCCTCAATTTCTACTGTCACAGTGCCCAATTCTAACCCTACCTTTTTGCACATCCCCTGCGAATAGGAACGATGACCATCGCCTAAACACACCCCAAATGGTGGTGTTTCCTGCACGACTAATCCAGCTTCTTGCACCAACAATTTCGACAAAAAACAATGGCTAGCACCACTGTCGATCATGACCACCACCGACTTATCCTTGATTTTCCCTTTCAATTTCAAGGTCCGAGGTGCAGATATCCCACCGATTGCATACATTGGCAGCTCAAGGTTCGAATTGATTCCATCATGTGCTTCCGTTCGTTCCAACTCATTAATGGCAGTTTCGACCTCGGCTTCCCCACTGGAAGGCTCTTCATCCTCTGCCAAAATTGTTACCCTCAGAGACTTGACTCCACATTTATGTAATGGCGTATAGGGCTGGTCACACTTAAAGCATAATCCCTTTTCTCTTCGCTCCACGTATTCTTGATATGACAAATTACGCCCCCCACGTTCCATATCAGACCCCGTTCTTCTGTTATTGATGCCACCGGAAAATTGTCGGTTGTTGGTGCTTAGTGGAATTCCCCCAGAAAATCGTTGCTGTGTGGGTGTGGTTCTTTGGGTATTAGGGTTATTGTAGGTCGAATTTTGGTTTGAAGGATATTGAAGAGTTGTGGCTGAGTTTTGATTGATGCTGGATCGACCAATTGTATGGGTGCCCGACCCGCCAAGTTGGGTTTGATATTTAGTTCCAACTGCAGTACCCATTCCTCCTTTTTCTTGAGCCCACCCTCCTTGGCCCATTATACCACTTCGTCCCCAGGAAACCCACTGACCTCCATTCCTCTGTTTTTTTGCGTCACCCAATATCTCCAATTCAATTAGTTTGGCTAGTTCCATGGCTCTGGTCACCCTTCGTGGTTCAAACAACCTTACCCTTCGTTTAATCTCATCCTTCAACCCATTCAGAAAGTATCCCAAATATTGCTCCTCGGGAAGTTCAGTTATATGTGACACCAATCGCTCGAAGTGTTCTAGATATTCTTCAACCGTTCCATCTTGTTTCAAGGATGCCAAAAACTCATATGGATTTGCGCTGCTCATATCACAAAACCTTTGGAGCATTTCGTTGGTGAGTTGCTCCCAAGTCAGATCTATATTCTTCTTTCTCAACCACCGGAACCAGTGAAGTGCCGTTCCTTCCATACTCACCATTGATAGGGGCACCTTCATCTCGGTCCTTGTATGATGCACCTCAAAAAATTGTTCGGCTCTGGCTAACCATCCAACCGGGCTGTTCCCATCGAAATAAGGGAGTTCTACTCTCTTCAACATCATTTTTCTTACACCCTCATCTTCCCCAAATTCAGCCCCTCCTATCGGATCCGCCATTGGGGCCGACTGTTGCTGAAATTGTTCGGCGCTACCTCCAGAATCCAATGGGTCTGGTGCTGGCCCTTGTTGACGGGAATTTTTTTCTCCTTGAACTGAAGACTCCCCTTCACCCCTTACTGCTTCCTTATTCTTCAATAATTTCAACACCAACTCCCTTAGCTCTCCTACAGTGTCTAAGTTCTGTTTAATCTCCTCCATATTCCCCTTGACACCCTGCATCTGTGTAGTGAGTTGTTCCATATTTTTTTCCAAACCCTCTACTCGATTATCCATTCTAGTATTGGTCATTTCCAGCATCCGGCAGGTCGGACCAATTGATGCAGCTGAATTTTCAGAGAAACTGGAATGCTAGATGGTTAAAAGAATTTAGCAAGCTTACAACAAGTACTTAACAAATGCTCACTGGAAAGAAAAAGAAAAGAATGGCTATAGCCTTCATTAAAGAGTAATAACGATCCTTACAACTTTTAGTAAACCAAATGCTGATAACAGCCCACTGTGCACTCACAGCTAATTTCCCCCAAAATACTAACAAAAACACACACACACCAGCCTCCTGGTTTCCCCCTTATATACTCTGCTACAGCCTCCTCATAACAGAACAATATTCTCTCATCATTGCATAACAACTTTGCATAACTAATTTGCCACCTCAGCGCCCCCCCACTTTTGCTATCTTGCTTCTCCTAACATAGACTTTGTGAACTGCTGGACCTTTATCTGTTGGGCCTCCATCTGCTGCTTGGGCTGAGGTTGTATCTTGCACATCAGGCCCATTTTCTGCAACTCCTGGAACGTTATTAACAATAATTTTGTTGCTCGAGTCAAGGTCCCTAACAGTGGCAATCTAGGTCAGTGTTTGTTTATTCGATTTATATTAAAGGGAATATGGATTTGTAAAAATTGATTCATTTAGTAAATGAATCATTTGATTCGATTTGTTTATTAAACGAATTGAATACGAATTTGTGCAAATCGATTCGTTTATTTATTTAGGATTCGATTATTACTTTCCTTTTACTAATTTTCATGATTTTTTAATTAAGTTCGAGAAATTATTGCCAATTCCCGTAGAAAAATAATGTTGCCTAGATTTGGTGGGTCATTTTTAGTATATCCATAATTGTGTATTTCATACATATATGTTTTAGAAAAATTGATGTAAATAAATCACGGTAATTTATGGCATTCAATCGTGTTAGAATTAAACGAATATTCGTTTAGGGTTCGTTTATTAAACGAATCGAATACAAATCCATCACATTTTGATTCGATTCATTTAGTATTCGTCACAAATTAGATTCGTCAATTCGTTTTGCAACCCCTACGATATATCTCCATTCAAGAGAGAACAAATCTTTGAATAGAATTCATAAGGAGCTTCATGAACTTGGTATGCAAGGTCAAGAATGAATATTTCCACCAAAATGATATAGGTAGCACCTCAGAACATACATAACAGAGGGCAACTGAAACTCCCTTGAGTTCGCACTTCCTCGTGAGGGGTTTTCTTTTTATTTGTACTCTTAGCTTCCATCTCTTAGAGGTCAAAAATACCTTATCCTATTCATGCTTTATTCTTTACAACCAATGCTTTTCCATTTTACTATCCCAAAAGATAAGAAGATACAGCTATAGATTATAGTAATCGAAGACAAGAAAATGCTTACCTTTAAAGCAACTTTTTTGAGTTTGTTCATTGCCCTGAATTGCTTCATTCTAGTTAAAACAGCAATATCAAGTGGCTTATCAGAGGCATCACCATCTACCCTCATCCATGGATGATCTGCATACATTTTCAGTGTTTTGAGCTTCATTTTCAAATTTATTGAAGGCCAAGAAACTAAAAACTATACAAAGAATGAGCAGAAAGTACAAACCCACAAATGATTGTGACTCTAGCAAAGCAATTAATGTCTAGACAGTCTTTTAGGGATACAAAACTTACTTAAAACTTCAACGGCTGAAAGCCGTTCTTTAGGATCAGCAAGCAGCATCTTTTTCACAAGATCTTTGGCACTACTGGAGATGTTGGGCCAAGGATCAGATGAGAAATCGATATGGCCCCGTAGAATGGTGTCAAAGATACCCTGTTCATTTTCTGCATAACTAAAGAGTTTAAACACGGAACCCGTGGCTAAGCTATTACCATGAGCAATGTTCTTTGCCATTCAGCAAATGAAATTATGTATAGATCTTCAATATTTTAAGATTCCGATATTCTTCATAAGAAATAAAATCAATACCTCCCCAAAATGGTGGGACGCCACTAAGAAGAATATATAGGATCACCCCAGCACTCCAAATATCAGCCTCAGCTCCATAATTCCTGTGCAATACCTCAGGAGCTACATAATATGCACTACCAACAAGGTCCTTAAAGGCATCTCCTGCATTTACACACAAACTGTATATTCAAAATCATCACCATCAAGCCCCGAAAAGTTCATGGTCAAAAGCCAAAACCTCCACTACCCAAACTCGAAAGCAGACATAATAAATACAAAAGATTAAGTTTTTAATTTATCAATTTAAATCAAATTTTATTTTATCCTACAAAATTGAACCAAATGCAGATCAAGAAATCACAATCACCTGGCTTGAAAAACACAGAGAGTCCGAAATCAGTAGCCTTCAAAGGAGAATCCTCAGCGGCACTCAAGAATAAGAAATTCTCAGGCTTCAAGTCTCTGTGCATCACACCCATCGAATGGCAGTAATGCACCACAGTCACCATCTGCCGGCACAAATTCGCCGCCGCTCTCTCCGAATAATGTCCCTTGGCTATGATCCGATCAAACAACTCCCCTCCCGCACACAACTCCATAATCAAATTCACCGAGTGCCTGTCCTCATACGCCCCCTTTAGCTCCACAATGTTCCTGTGGCCGGTGAGGTGGTGCATGATCTGGACCTCGCGGCGGACGTCTTCGATATCGTCGCGGTTGATGAGTTTGCGAGTGGCGATGGACTTGCAGGCGAATTGCTGTTTGGTGTCTTTGTGAGTTACCAAGTAGGTCACGCCGAACTGACCGCGGCCGAGCTCTCGGCCGAAGATGTAGGTGGAGCGGACGTCCGCCATCGGCTTGCCGAGGACGCGGCCGATGGATGCCGGGGTGGTGGTGGTGGTTGACGTGGCGGCGGCGGCGGAGGACGAAGGAGGGGAAGCCGGAGGCTGGATTTTGAGGCCGTTGGAGTGGTGGCGGGGCCCAGTGTCGAGATCACCGATGGTTTGGGTGGTTGAGTGTAATTGAGTTTCAGATGAGGGAAGGCCGTTACAGTTGCCCATTTTGGTCAACGCGGGTCAAGAGAGAGATTGAGGCGAAGTGACTCAATTGGGCTTTAGTACCGTTTTTGGGCGTTGGAAGTTTTTCTTGTCTGAATAGTGCAAGAGAAGGTTGTCTGCAAAATGACTATAATGGCCTTCGAAAATGTGTTAATTTTTTTTTATAATATTTCAATTCAGCTCTTATTTAACATGTCGATATATATATATATATATTGCTTTTTTTTCAAAGATAAGAGGATGCCTAAATTTATTTTTTTATCCACTTACATATCACCAGATCGTCTCTTGGCCCTTGGGGACCACACTAAGATTTGAACATAGATATGAACTGTCGAATAATAGTGCCCAAACTTTTGAATAAGAACACATACACAACTTAGTTTATTGAATGGGTCAACATGATATATTAACACAATTAATAAATGAATTAATTTTGTAAATGTTACGATTACAATATAATTATCTAATTAACACAATGACATGAATAACATAACAATATGATTAATGTGTTATGACAAGATTAACACGATTATGACACGAAAAATATGTTATGAATTATGACATGGTTAACGCATTTATGATGTGATAAATTACTCAACGAACCATAAACGGATAAATGTATGATGTATCAATACAACATGATTATATGTGTGTGTATTTGTGCGTCATAAACAGTAAATGTATTGAGCCTTGAGGTGACTCAACACAAATACGGATAAATGGATTGAAGAGGATGCAAGGCTGGGTGTTTGCGGTAATTTCATCCCAATCTGTCAGGTTTTGGAAGATATGGAATAAGAGACTGAACCATGAGAATGGCCATTGAAACAATAACAAAGAGAGAGCCTGGGGAGTGGCTTTAGAGTTTAGAGCATGAACTAAACTCGAAAAGAGTAAACACAATACAATACAATACAGTGAAGGCTTTATTATAAGCAGAATGCTTGACATACAGACAGACCTTAGAAATGATAGCCTTGTTGTATATATTCACAAACACCTTGCGGGACACTAACATATACAATATATATTTACACTAATCAAACACCCAAAGACCCGACTGAAATTGCTACCTTCTACTACTAGAATCACCAAATTGTGACACTAGGTGCCAAAGTCCTTAAAATATTTTCATTCCTAGAATCCCTATGTATTCGAACTTCTAAACAACAACAGACTAGGACCAACGAAACACACATACGCAGACAAGCACTTCTGACTGCTAAGACCAATCTGAGAATACCAAAGAGAAACTGACATGGATCCAGCCCTGCGACATTGTGCAAATCATCCCTGGCTTCGATGGATCAACAGCTACAATGTTTGTAGCTGATGCTT
Source organism: Zanthoxylum bungeanum (assembly GCA_019454045.1). Taxonomy (NCBI): domain Eukaryota; kingdom Viridiplantae; phylum Streptophyta; class Magnoliopsida; order Sapindales; family Rutaceae; genus Zanthoxylum; species Zanthoxylum bungeanum. Next base: position 835,349 of record SKCR01007838.1, on the reverse strand, counting down.
GCACCCAAACCAGTAAAACCAGCAGCATTGCCATGACATTGAGAACAGGGGAGAGAAATGAACTTACATCCAGCTCCGAGGCAGGATGCTAGACTTCCCTGGTACCAGTGGATCACCAGCTACTACAACTCTACTGCTGTCTGAGCTGACACCAGAACTGCCAGCCACCAGCATTGCCATCAAGCTTCCACCATGCACCCGACCTTCTGGGACAAAAACTGACACAGATGGGAGTCCTCCCCCAACTGAGTTGCCCGCATTTGGGACTGTGTGTTTGGAATCAGAAGTTCTGCCTGCTGAATTTATAAGACCACTCCCTATCTTCATTGTATCCACATTCGTGTCATCAGCAGTGACCAACTCTTTCATCTTCTCAGGCTTGTTGAGTTTAGGGTCCTGGACCACGGCTCCAAGGGTAAAACCCCCATGAACCCTCTTATCCTGCACCAAACCACCATGGAGTGCACAGAGACCCGTCTTGCCCCTTGCAAATGAGTTACAGGGATCAGTAGATTGGGGGCCATATTCTGAACCAGGATGGCCCCAAGAGCATCTTTTCCCTCCACCGTGCGCCTTGCAAAAATCGGTGCTACCTTGTGCACTCTTACCACACCCTTCAACTTTGCATCTTTTCCCCCCACCATGACGAACACAATAGTCAGTTCGTCCCCTAGCACTCTTTGTGCACTCAGGTATGGCACAACGCTTACCTCCACCATGTGCTACACAGAAGTTGGTTCCTCCATGCACACTCTTTGAACAAACCCCAACACCTTGGAATGCGCACCTTTTCCCACCTCCATGGCCCTTACAGAAAGAAGTGCTTCCTTCAGCACCCTTGGTGCACCCTGGAGCAGTGCAACGTTTTCCACCACCATGTGCCTTGCAGAATATTGTGCCCCCTTGTGCCCCTTTTGTGCAACCTATGGCTTGGCATCGTCGACCACCTCCGTGTGAGATGCAAAGACCAGAGAGGCCTTCTGCACTCTTTGTACAATTTTCTTTCTGACATCTCTTGCCTCCACCATGACGTATACACAACCCCGATTTCCCTCTGGCAGCTCGAGTGCAACCTTCATGACTGCATCTCCGACCACCACCATGGGCAATGCAGTAATCAGTGCGCCCTTCTGCACTCTTTGTACACCCTAGGTATTCACACCGCCGACCACCCCCATGGGCTTTACAGTACACAGTCCGGCCCTCAGCTCCCTTGTAGCAGTCCGGTTTTTGACACCTTCGACCACCACCATGGGAAATACAACGGCCAGAAGCACCTCTGGCTCCCTTTCCACATCCCTCAACCTGGCAAGTCTTGGAACTAGAGATTCGCTGTTGTCGCTGAAGTTGCTGGGTTATTCCTGAAGTACAGGTGGCTGAGCTTCTTGGTGTGGTCATCACGCTTGATGAGAGATCAGGAACATTGGTAGCAAGGTGATTAGTTCTTGAAGTGTGATTGAAAAAGAAGCTTGCATCTTTATTTGGTGAAATCTGCAATGGCGGCAAGGAAAACCCTGGCTTCCAACAGCATGATGTTGAACCTTCATCTGCATTCAGACCCCCACAAGTCATTAATGACATCTCCATGCCAATTTGAAGTGAATTGGGCCTTGGATGTGCACAAGTAATGCCAGAATCAGAAGACCCAGTGGAGAGACTTAACATGAGGTCAACCTTAGGCTGCAATTCCACTCGCATCATATTTGAGTTGGCAGATTTTTTCGGGCTAGGCATCTTCTCATTGCCAAGATGCAGGGTGAAGTCCAAATCAAGATCCATCGAGGATTCCTCATCAGTTTCTTTAGCTGAAGACATTGTTGTGCAGACAGTTGCAGAACTCCCCTTACTGTCCGAGGAGCTCGATGATCGACCAAGCCCAAGAGATAATGTAGAGCCAACTTGCTGACCCACAGATCTATCAATCAAGCTCCATTTGCGTTTGATTCCCCTAGAGGGAGATATGTAAGGGTTTGAAGAACCAGGGGAATCAAGACGTAAAATAGTATCTGTGTCATACTCAACCCCAGCTTCCCTTGAACTGCCCAAAGTTTTGGATGCAATTGAAGAATAATTAGCAGCAAAACCCAACTTCTGGAACCCAGGGTCCATCAAGTATAGATGAATGCCTTTAAGATAACCAAACCTATCCTTAATTAAAACAGAACAGTCAACCTGACTTCCGGAAAGAGAAATATTATCTACAAAACTAGGGTTAGACGTCACTCAAGGTGTGTATCCCACCCCCACTAACAAATCCTGAAGTATCACAACGATCCATTTCTAGAAGTGTATTTAATCCAAACTTTTACTGATCTGTTGAATCAATGGAAGATGGAACTGCGCAGATTATATTCCTTCAAAAGAGAATCATAGCATTTGATCATCCTGTTTCACAACAAATTACATAGCAAGTATGAGATACTGTAGCAAAAAGGAGGTGACTGGAAGGAGATTTGTACAACTAGGCATCGTGTCAATAAGCAACACAATTGAACATTTTTCAAGAGGTAAACCAAAAAGTAAATATAGAACACCATAGGTAGTAGCATATCCCGAGTTTAATGTTCGAAATCTGAGAACAAGAAGACCATTATAAGTTTCCAAATTACGTTAAAATTCTCCACTTATGGAAAAAATGAATCAACTGCGAACAGCAAATTTGAAAGATACAATCAAATCCTTCATTTTTAAAACAAGAGATGCAGAATATCTTGTAAAGATAAATCTTTAATTTGAATTCTCAAAAAACTATTTTTGATATCATTCTATAAGTAGCTGTTTTTTACTGTTGTTTTTGAGAATGCATTCAGTCATATCCCAAAAATACTAACATCCTAGTTTTTACAAACTACTTTTGATAGCCAAACATCCCCTAACTTATTCATGGACCTCAGGATAGACCCCGAATGAATAATTAAAGAATCAAGTTGTATAACTGATACCAACCAGACTAGAAATGAAACTACAAACAATTTTACAAAAAGAAGAACACAGATCGGCAAATAGAAAACACAGAAAACACGTAGCACTAAATCTGTTACCTTTGATACAATTTAGATCCCATGTTACAGTGGACTGATATCAAAGATATCTGTCCTGTCACCGGTTCATAAAAATTAAAAATTCGAAAGACCAATAATTAAAAATTCACCAGTGTGTCTAATCTATATAAAAAGTATGCAGGATAAGCTCTGTCCTTTCTATACAGCTATAAATTTGTAAGTGCCATACATGTTTCAAAAATGAAATCACGGATCTTGTACATAGCAGTTTAGTGATACCCTGATCAAGTCTAATGGAAAAACATCATTTTTGCCCCAAAATCAACAATAAAAACTTCAAAGAATTATTAACTAGATAATACAATAGACGCATAAATCGTGAAAGAAAAAAATATCCAAAATTTTTACTACTCCAGACCTAGTTCAAGAAAAAAAAACTCAACGACCAGCAAAACAAGACTTTGATTCTCGAAGTATATGAATGAAACCACTAAATAAGAACAAGAATATCAATTAAACAAAATACATCAATATATAAAGCTATTACTGCAGGAAAAGCGTTGAAAGACAAACAGGAGAACAAGATAGAATAAGGGAAAGGTAATTATGATGTGCATAATCTAAAAACTAAAATTTAAGTCATTACTCAATTCACTAATATGTAATTAAGCATAAATAAAGCTAAAAACGGCGAGAATATACACTTCGAGGCTCGAGCCTTATATCACGATAAATTCAAGATTCAAGAGTAAAATTACCGATAAGAGACTCTTTTGCGATATAGCTGAACGGAAACGCTAAACGAGAAGAAGAATTAGCGAAATTACTTTATAGTACACGAAGATTGAATTGTGTAACGAATTGAAATCGGAGAAACGTACGGATCGGAAGGTAGTTTGTACAGAGAACTGTAATTTAGGGCCTTTGCGCGCCGGCGGCGAGAGACTGCGAGCGAGAGATAAATTTTGAGAGACGGAGAGTGAATAAGTGGCTAAAAAAGAGAGGTAACGTGTACACGTGTCAACGAGAAAAGGCGCACGTGCCAAACTTAGGGTTTAGTGTTAGCATTATTGTGAGATTTAATTGTCAATTTTGGATTTGTGTTTGATAAACGTATTTTTAATAAAAATTTATGATAATCGAAAATTTTACTTATTTTATTTAAATATAAATCATATAATTAATCTATGAGTTTCATTTCGGAAAAAAATTATTGAGGGATTATAGAGTTGTCTCATTATTAAACCGAGGTAAGGTCTCTTTAATTTTATTTTTGTCACGTATGAATGAAGACATGATGGGTATAGTTGCTGTCATTAGTTGTACTTGACCAACCAATAGGATGCAGGATTATTGTGACATTTTTTTCTCAAATGTGGACAAATTGTATCAATACTATCAATACAAATTTTTTTCGGAACCTTGGCCGGGTCTATTTTTGACCATTACTTTTTATTTTAGGGTACGTTTGATGGGAGGTAAAATGATTTTCGAAAAATGAATTTCAATAAGAGGATATTGAAAATTAAAATCAATTAAAAATAGTTTTCAGTCAAAATTCATTTGACTTTGTAGGAAAACAATTTACGAAATAAAATCTCGTAAGTTATTTTCCGGAAAAAATTAGTCTTCGGATTAGGATTATGGCTAGGAGCAAGTATAGGTCTAGGGGTAGAGTGTTGGGACAGGATCTAGGTAAAGACTCGGGGTCGAGGTCGGAGAATGGGATTCGTGACCCGGGGTCATAATCGGGACCCGAGACTTAAAATCACGGTTAGGAATCGAATTGGGATCTGGAATCGGATTGGGATTGAGACCCGACAAGGATCGGGGCCAGTCCAAAAACTGGACCGGGACCGGGGCCAGCTGGGAATCGGATCGGGACTGGGACCGGGGCCGGGACCAGAGATAGGGACTCAGACTCGGCCGGGACCGGATCCAGGCTATAGCCGTCTCTTTTTATAATGCATATTTCTAACCACTAGAAAATATTTTTTGAAAACAATATTTGATGCGCCAAACATTAGAAAACTTTTTCTAGAAAACGTTTTCAGGAGATAACCAAACACTGAAATACACTTTCCTTTCCATAAATGATTTTGATTCAAAATATTGTATTTCAAAACAAACAACCGTTAATAAGGCTAAAATGTTATATACGTGGATGCACCATTTATTTTAACTTTTCCATGATTATTTGTTAAAAAATAAATTCTAAAAACTATAACAAATAATTTTCAATTAGCAATTAATAATAGAGTGAGGATATTTGACTCTAAATTTATCTCATTAGCCCCAAAATTTTAATTTATCCCATTTATTTTAAAAATAAAAAATAAAAAACCAAAATAAATATTATTTTCCCCCATTTTCTTGCAAAATCTCATCCATTAGCTCAATAAAAATCATTTAATCAAAATTAAAACCTTCAAAAATTTCAGTTGTTCATTGCTTATAGAATAGAAATTAAATGAGTTATTAACCCTGCAGATAAAACTTCACCGGTTAGTTTTGAGTTAATGGAGGAAATTTTGCCATGCAAATATTTATTTACTTTTTAATATATAAAAAATCATCCAGTCTGATTAAATCATCAAAATGATAAAATTCTTATTGATGATGTATGACTCCGGATCTCACCTTGAGGTAGTGGGTTCGATCCAGGGAGTGTGTTTCTTGTAAGAGCCTGAAACAGCCGAAAATTTTACATGCTCCGTTTAAGTCCGGAATTGATGGTTTGGCGGCAGGGTTTCCAACGATTCAAAAAAAAAATCTTATTTTTTTTCTAGCATAATAACATTTCAAAATTTTTGTCTGGCTAACAACATTATACTTCTTAGAGACGTCATTGAAATGGAGTCTTATAAAATTAATGTGGAATTTTTACCTTATTGAATTTAGGAAAATTAAAAATCTTAATCTAATTAACATCAGATCGGTGATTTAAATGGTTCAAAGAATTATTGATTCGATCGTTGAATCATTTCGATAGAACTGATAAAATCGACTGATGTGATAAATAATTAATTATAAATTAATTTTTTTTTTTTTTTCAACTTAGAAACCAACAAATTTTGGTTAAGAACCAGTCAATCTGATTTTTAAGGGAAATGGTCAGGGAGGGGTTAGATGTGCGATTGTGCTGTGGCGAAAAAGCATCGAAACAAAGCAAATACCAAACTCGGGCCCCACACACAGCCGCCTCCTCCACCATTTTGACACGTCGACTATGAAGTTACGTTTTCTTAGTCGGCAGCGGCTCGTCACCGCTCTTTGTGCTTCTCGGTTCTCTCCGGTCAGGCGGGCCCCATAACCGCAAATTTGAGAAAATTAAGACGGCTTGTGGGCCCTGTTTTTGGATTATCCGATCTCGATTGTCGGTTAGATATTTGTACAAGAGAATTGACAATACATGTACTATATTTGAATAATACAAAAAAAAATAAAAAAATTTCAATTAAAACAGATTATATTTATGTATATAAAAATTAAAATTTTAATGAATTAAAAAAATGATAAATGGGCGATAAATAATTATTTTTTATTTTTTATTTTGTTTCTTAACATTTAAAATTATTTGGTTTTGAAGATCATAGACGTGCCTGAATAAATACTCTATTTATATCCCGTAAATCTTTCTAAATCATATTTGAAAAAAAATTAAAACTACTTAATTTTCATTTTTTTTTAATTCTAAAATGAATTTTCAAAGTTATTTTCTCACTCATTTGTCATTCTTTTCTATTCACGTCACCGTTCCAACGTCCTCGACAGTTAAAGCTCATAACCACGCTCATTATTAGCGCGTGGAGTAAGAAAAAAGAAGGAAACGAGAGATGAAGCTACGTCGTTTTCGAAAGTTCGGTTAGAAGCATTGGCAAGATAAGATTACATGTATATATCATCCATCTTTGCTTAAAATAAAAAGAGTAGTCATAAATATACTCCATAAATATTAAATGTGTATAAAATAATAATAATTAATTATCATTTCATGCTTAACTTAACTATATTTTATACTTAATAAAAAAAAAAATTTCAAAAATATAATTTCCCATTAATTATATTCTAAAGAGTACTTCATATGCATATCCATCATTATTCAAACACGAAGCAAAATCGGCAAAAAAAAAAAAAAGGAGTGGTGGTGATTGGTGATCCAAATTCGAAAGCAAAAAAAGGCAAATAAGAAAGATTTGATTTCTTGTATCTGCACAAAGGTCAATTTTCACACTAACAAAAGAAGTCAAGGAATCGATGCTCTTATTATCTTCTCATATCCCAACCGCTAAATCTTGCCACTTCAGAAAGCTACTCAATTATTGACCGTCTGATCACCACTTTGATGGCGAATGTAAACATAAACTTCCTATAATAGTGCTATAAAAATCTTGTTAATTGATCTTTAATTAAAATGCCTTCTAAATTTCAAACTATAAGTTTTCAAAATAATTAGTTATGCATCTATATCCAGTTGAAAAATGAAAAATAAAATGAAATTTTTATTTTTATAATTTCTCCGAATCAATTTTAGTTGGGGTGTCTCAAATGGACATTTAAGCTCTCACGTCTTGGGTTCGAACTCCGCTTGTACCCGGAAGTGGTGATTTGATGGTGATGTTTCCATTGATTTCAAAAAAAAAATAGTTGGGGTATTTTAATTTAAAATTTTGACATAAATTTTAAAATTATTGATCTTATATAATAAAAAAATTAATAAATTGATATCAATTTTAAAATCAAAATAACCCACTCCAAAACATATTTGTTACCACTTTACGATAATGTTTAGTGGACAAAGGCTGTGTGATTTATTTCCTCGGGTTGTCCCCTAAAAAGAAGAATATGCCGTATAATATTCTCTTGCTAAGCTGTGCCGTGCGTGTAAATGTTTCACGTACGATTCTTTGGTCACGTGACAACTAATCGATTATTATAATATTATTGCTAAAATTATTAATTATTTTATTGCTTTGCATCTGTGTTCATGTCCCACAAAATCTTGGCATATAAATATGATTTTTCATTAAACACAAGGTTTGAATTTTTTTTCTAAGCTGTTGATTATGATTTTTCATCCCGAGGAACTTCAAGAACCGATAATGATAAAATGAGATTTGTATTTGGTTAAAAGAGAATAATGAAAGTTCAATGACCTAGAGAGGATGAAGTCCGACAGAGAGGACCCGAGCCTCCTGCACGAAAGAGTTTTTCCGATGACATAACTTGTTGATGGAGTAAAGTTGGGATATCGACCCGACCCATAGGAGAAGTATTAGATTTGACAATATTTGAGCATTTGTAAAAGTCGACCTGAGGTGGTATGCAGTACTGACCCGACCAAGTTGAGGGAGTTGGAGGAAGTCTGGCCAAACATCATTCACCTCGGTATGTCAACCCGAAGAGCTTGGTTGGGATCACAAATCAATTTTTACTCAAGAATATGTGGTGTATGCCCTAATAGACATGATGAGCTTCTGAAAGACTTGTGATGATTATGAGAAGAATAATGGTTCTCATTGAAAGTAGTCTTTTGCTAGTCGTCATAAGAAGGTGTAATGGTAGAGGAGTGGTAGAGCAGAGTCGTCATAGGCCGCTAGAGGACAATGTAATGACAGTAAGAAGGGAGTATTATGATTGGCTGAAGTGTGGGTAGTTGAGGAGAGTTGTTACTACAATGATGACAGTGACATAAACTGACGTCATAGGCGGTGAAATAGTGAATTTGTAAACATATATGAAGAGGTTGAAGCTGCGGATTCATGGAGAGCAATTTTCATATCTGACGACTTGTAAATAATATAAGCTTACAAACTAGTGATAGAGAGAGAAAAAACATACTGGTGCACGATCATTTGAAATATTTGTAACTGGCTTGTGTAAAACCCATGAGTTGTAAAACCTCTGTAAGCTCACCACAACACTTGTAGCTCGGGTCGGTTTTGACTCCGAGCAGGTAATATAATTCAGCTATTTCTTTCGTGGACGTAGGTTGGAGTCACTTTCTGTCGAACCACGTAAATCATTTCTATGTGATTATTTGTCTGCTTGCTAAGTTTGTTTTGATTCCCTACTAACCAAACTAATTCACTGCTGTGTGAGGTTTGTTCAAGGGGTTGATTTCCCAAATTACCATTGGAACGAAAAACAACCGTCAACACATACCATAAAGAAATAAGAAGATTTAAACATAAGCACTGTTTGATTGAAAGTATTAACTAACAATATAAGTCAGTTTATAAGTATTCTATTGAAAATATAAACTAGTTTATTAATTCACTAAATTATATATCAAACAGTACAACAATAAACTCGAGAATCTAGTCTGAATAAATATTTTAGAATAGTCAAGTTTTAAGTCTAGTTAAGCAAAAACAGAACAATATAAAATAATTTTGTGATTAAAGCAACATAAAATAATTGTGAATAGGCCCGGCCGCGGTTCGATTTCGAACCAAAATCATAATTTTACGATTCGGTTTTAATTCATCTTTTTGAAAAATCGGAACCACCACTGAGCCTAATTGTGAGTACGGGGAAAAGGTAGAAAAAAAGGCAAATAGGGGAAAGTTGAGAACTTGAGAGAGTAGCAAAGAGTGGGTTTTTTCATCTATTATCTGTAAAAGTTTTGGATGGCCAATGGCCTGCCACGTCCACCTATTTACACCACTGAAACCAAAAAGATTAAAAAAAAGGTATAACATGAGCATTTTCTAAAAAAGAAAATACTAACGAGTGTCGTAAGAATAATCATTAAGAATTAGGAAAGTGTCGATGGGAAAAAGAAAAAAATAATTGATGTTTTGATAATTTTTTTCATTTCTCAAAGAAGTGATGTCAAAATTTTCATAAAAAAAAATATTAATGAGTGTCATAAGAATACTCGTTAGCATGACCTTCTAAAAAATAAAACATCCTAGAAAATTATTAAAATTTTCATTAAATTTTTAATTTTTTAAAAAATAAAAATAATCCCAACCCGTATAATTCAACTCAATTTGCAAACAATACGGGTCTAAAAAGTCACACATCTTAGAATTATTAAAATTTTAATTAAATTTTTAAAATTTTCAAAAAAAAATAATAAGTTCTACCCCAATAATTCGACTCAATCTGTGATCAGTGCGAGTTGTGTGGGTCACTCTCCATCCTTTGCTTTAGTCAGTAGATATTGTTTAGTGGTTACTTACCACACATCATTTTGAGGACGTGGATTAATAATGTAAAGTTCAACATCTCATTTAGAAGTCTTGAGTTCGAATTTAAGGAGTGCGTTTCTTGTAAGAATCTGGACAGTCGGAGCGACGAAATTTATAACGATTCAAAAAAAAAAAATACTTACCCCACTCACACGTTTTTCATTCAATTAAAAAAATGCAAAATTTCCTGCATATAGAGGCCAGCATTTTCAATTTTTTTTTATTTAATCCACTCATGTTTCAGCTCATGATTTGATTTAATCTGTAAATAAATAAAAAACCCTCTATAGAACAAGACATGATCACATATACCAACCAATCTTTGCAAGTATCAGTTACCAAATAGAACAGCTCTTCACTTTTTTAATATGTCAATGGAAGCAGATACAACTCTGAAATGTTTTCTGAAATTTACAAGTTCTGATTATTATCTGATCTCTCTAACTCACTATCTCAATCACAGTTACCGCGGCGAAGACAAGAAAAAGAACGCCTCCAATGTACGCGATTGCCTGAGAAAGAAAGCAAATAAGTTTTAGTATCTGTTCGTTACTGTAACATGCTTAAGATACACACTGGAAACCACTTTGCCAAAACACTTTATAAAGAGATTATATCAAATAAGTGAGCAGATGGGTTGAAAGGAAAGAAAAAATATGTCTAAGACATACAATTTGGTCCATTGATTAGATATTCTATCAAGGGATCAAATTTATGTGGTTACCGGTACACGTTGGTCCATCCAAGGAACCTTTTTAAGGTACAAATACCATGATGTTGCCCACTTTATATTATTGGATTTGACAAATTATACCAGGGAACAAATCTACTGATAGGATTCCTTGTAATTAGTTCATAACAAAACTTATTTTCCTCTAAAGTAGAGATCTTTTGACTGTATTCCAGACGTCGACAAATGTCCTTAATGTTTCGAACTCAACAAGAAAATTTAAAAATAAACATTTAGTTGTTCCAGTTTATCATCAAATGAAGGAATAGCAGAAAGATAGAATGCTGATGCAACCAGGAGTTTGAGAATAATTTTGCTTGTAATAAATAAAGTAGAAGTGAGAATAATTCTTCGCAAATATGCTGAAGCATGTATCTGACTATTACTTGTAAGCATGCGAAGTATCGAATCTTAAGCTTAGGCCTCAAGTAGAGCATACATCAATCAATTTATGCGAAATATGCAAGCACCCATTATTACAAAGATAAAATATAGACAAACCCAAAAGTATTACTAAAAATATCAGAGTGATGACTTGGCAAATGGCGGAGATTGAAAGTTTGAAATTACCTTCTCGGATAAGAATGTCCCGAGTAAAGAACCGCCCAGCACAGCAAGCTGAATAAAACAAACAGTAAACCAATTACCAGATGATATGAACACGAGGGAAAGATTAAATATCATATTTCCACAATTATTTTTCCAGTTTTGATGCACAGGTTTCCACAGTGAGAAATTTGTTGCATTAAGAATGACATCTTGCAATTTTTAAGTAAAAAAATAGTTAAGAAAGCATTTCGAAACCAAAAGCAGCGTTAATATAATTAGAACTTTGTAATTATTAATCATATGGTAGGCTGTTCTTAGGGGAAGTAAGAGGTTACCAAAGTTGCAACACCATGACCAGCCAGTGCTCCCACAATGACTCCAAGAGGTGAAGAGGCTGCCGCAAGTGCTGATAATAATGCCAGAATAATCAAAAAGGAACAATCACTGAAAGAGCAAGGATCAATTCCGATGATAAAAGATTCCTTATAAAATCTTATCAACAATAACTCAATAAGTTTAGAACTTTCAACCTTGGACCACTAACCTACTGTAGAGAAAAATGATTTGTCACCCCACTCAGCAACAAAAACCAAGGCGAAAGTGCTGATGATAGTGTTAGCAGCAGCTAAAATTCCAGCACCATTTCCTGAAAATTCTGAAACAGCTAGCTCTGCCTAATTAGAAACAAAATAGCAGCCAAACTCAGACTTGCTCCACAAGAAATGTTGGAAAACATAAACTGTAGATCCAGAGAAAACGAAGAACAGGGAGAAAAGATAAAAAATGATAGTTTGATTAAAAAAAAAAAAGAATATGAAATTTCACCTCCTTTTGTTCATCTTCAGCCTTTAGGCCATCATTTGAGGTGGCATCTAGCAACGTTGACACCCCAAAATAGACCTGAATTATGATTAAGTTTCTCATTATGTTGCATATTTCAGTTGATAACGAATTTCTTAAAACTGCGGTGTCTGTAACATTACAAATATGGTATAGCATGTGCTTTAGATACAGTTTAGGCAGAAGAAACTTTACCAGAAGGCAAACTGCGGCAATATCATCAAGGGGTAGATCAGTCTGACCAAATCTGTGAATTAGTTTATTGTATCAGATCTTCACCTTATTAATTTGCAACTAAATATTAAATGGGAAAGATCAAGTTAAAATTATGGATAAGAAATCAAGGGATCATTCTGAAGGTTGGCTTTCCAAAATTATACAGTTATACATAGCATAAATCTTTCCATAGGGTACTGAAAGAATAATTAGGAATACAGAAAAATTCCATGGAATCACATATAGTAACGTTACAGGAAAGAGTTGTTATAACTTTCTTTAGTTTTTAATAGCAAAATAGATAGTTAAAATTGTCCATTTGATCAATCAAATGATGTAGACATTGCAGTTAGATTCACATATATAATAAGGAAAAGTACAAAAAAATACATTGCGGTTTCGCTCATTTGCGAAATTAGGGTAGTGGTTTTTTTTTTTTTTTTTGTGTGATAAAAGACTACCTTGTGAATTCGTCCGTTAGCAAAAACAGACAAAACTGATAACACCATTAGTGACTGCTGACGTGACATGGTCATGAATGCTAGCGTGGCATGATGTATGCTGACGTGGCATGATCATGAATGTTGACGTGACATAACGTGAAAATATGAAGGGACGAAAATGCCCATGCCACATCATCACACAGTAACAGTGTTACTTATTTCGTCAGCTTTTACTTCACAGGGTAGTCTTTTGCCACGAAAAAACCACAGTACTGATTTCGCAGATGACCGAAACCACAAGAAATTTTTTGTTCTTTTCCCTATATAATACCTCGAAACTATCTGCATCATGCAACATTTAGAAGCATGACATTACCAGAATATATCCGCTTTAACAACCAAATATTTAATGCCCCCAAGTAATTAAACTAAAGAAAAAACTCTGATGGAAAAGTACCTGAAGGGAAGGATTTCATCAACATAGTGAAATGTTCGTCCAAGAAGCACAGATATGATAGTCATTGCCCTGCCACAGTAGATAAAACACTTCTATCACTTCGAAGGCATAAAATTTCTAGTTCCATTTCAACAGAGGCAAAAAAAAAAAGTTGTATTAATTATCATGATTGCTTGCCCCTAGAAATGTAAAAAATTATGAGTTATTGGCCAAAAACCATATGACCAATCAAAATTTCTTTTATCATTTGTAATATAAATTACACTATGCTCAGGGTAAAAAAATAAAATAAAATCAATAAAAAATGCAGGATCACTTATCTGTATCCATCCAATAACATGGCAAGTGAAACTCTTAACAAACCACGGAATGGCTCAAAAGTAAATTATTCATGCAATAGAGCTCAAAGGTGTTTCAGCAACAAAAATGTGAAATTGCAAAGGACATCTAAATCACCATGCATGAGCAGAATAACATACGCAAGTGCACCAAAAGTCCCAGCAAAAACAGTTGCAGCAGAATTCCTAGCAGCTAATAGAGCCTGCACAAAAAGTATAAATCCCTATCAGAGTCAGTTCGATAACGTATAGAAGTCAGTTCATTATTCTATATTCAGGGTACATATATGTGCAACACACAAAAAAAAGAGTATTTATGCGTGTCTTTCGGGAAAAAGAAGGTACTGGGGGAAATATATACCACTCGAATGAGTTTTTTAAAATTTGGGAAGTACTTGACTGATTTAAATTTTGTGTGTGTGTGAGATTTTATTCTTATGCAGTCGATTGAGTAGATTAAAAATTGCATTCCACTTCTCTTAGTAGTAAATAAGGCCTTGAAAAACATCCGAGTCGTAAAATCTCTCAAGAGTAATAGAAAATTTTCACTTTATGCGTGAGAGAAACAAATATGAGCCTAGATTGTGATGCATTCATCCATTTAATTGATAGAATTGTGTAGGGAAAAGTTTGGTTACAGATTGTGATTATTACTACCGCAACTCTTACCGCAATGAAAAAGGTCTTGTCCCCCAATTCTGAAAAGAAGATCAGCAAGAATGCCTGCAACAGAAAGAAGTACCAAAAGCACAGAGAGATAAGCAAGGCATACTTTATGAGAATGTAACCAACATTACTATGAATCAATCTTAAAAAGTACATTTTTATAGCTTGCTTAAGGATGTTGAATGCTAGACCAAAAATTACACTAAACATTTTTCAAAATAACAATTTGGTAATACGAATTTTAAAATAATATATTTTTCTATAAAAGTTGTGGTAAAATAACATTTTACTACTTTTCCGTCACAATCTCAATTAACAATTAGTTGAACATTTCAGTTTAACAAACGGAAATTAGAAAAATGTTAGATTTTATATAACTTTAATAATAAGAATAGTAAAATATTAGATATTGTATAGTAGTAAAATGTTATTTTACCATAAGTTCAATAATATTTCAAAATTCGTGATATCCAATTGTTATTTTTCCATCATAAGTTTAGCAGTAAGAATGTAAATAACCCTAAAAGAATGGCAATTACAAAAGTTGCAGGGATGTTTTCCTAACTGAAGCAAAACCTGTGCTAATATCACCAAGGTCCCCCAAAATAGGAATAGACTGCAACCCAGTGGCAAAATCCACAGCAGCAACAGCTGGTTGGGAGCCTTGCAATGCAAGCAACCCAAAGCATATCACAAACTTGATTAAACCACTAGCATCATCCAGACTTGGGATGGACTCTCTAGTCATTTTGCAATTCTTGCAGTCAATACTGTAGTCAACGTCGTTTCTGTTTCCACACCAAGCTCTCGGGTCCCTGCAAATGGGTTCTCAGTTTGGATATTTTTGAAAAGAAATAGAGAGAGATTTTGGAGTTACCTGGAGAAAATGAGATATGGGTTGTGAAGAGAGAGCTTTGAAGGCTGGTTCTTACAGAGAGAGTTGAAAGAAAACAAATTTGAGCCACCAGATTTGGACGATTTGGGGCATGAAGATGAAGGCAATGAATGTAGTTTCAAGCCGCTCCATGGGAGCGTTAGGCTTCGCATTGTCTCCAAGTTTTTTGAGTTTTGTTTTGTCTGTGCAAAGTGTAACTCGACAGAACCTTTGGTTCTGTTTTAACTGTCGATAAGAGTGAGTGGATAAGCCAAGCTTTTTTATGGCGCCAAGACATTACCACCAATCCACTCTTTTATCTGCACGTGCAAAGTTACTCTTCTGTGCAAAATTCTCTTTTTGGGCCCGTTTATTTTTCGTATAATAATTCTGGATCTCATATTGGGCCTACGTTTATGAGCCCATGGCCCAATCCAAAAGCTTGTTTAGGGACTCAACTGGCGCGGGGAATACTCTTGTGCTACTCAGTGTCCGTATCGAGAGTGGAGGCAAACTTTATTTTTTACAAATCAAAATTATTTTATTAATAAAATAAATTTTCATTTATAACACCAGATTGAGTGGCGGCGACTATACCGCGGTTCCGCCAATAGTGCTACCAAGTGAATTTATATAATAGGATAGCTCGAAAAAAATGTGTTATAAAATTATATTAAATACGTGTTGTAATATATTATGACATGTCAATATTCTCGTGTAGTAGTAATTGGCAAAAAGAGGCATAGCCAAAATGCCAAACAACGGAGCAAAAGGCTTAATATGAGAAATCTCACCGTCAAACTTTCCCCAGATTTATCCTTGAATTGGAAGAATTATATGGTACAATTATATGTTTTCTTGAAGTGGAACTGCAAGTTGAACAATTTTTAGATCAAGATTTACAGAACAATGAAAGACCATGCTTGCCCAAATACTGGGCCTTTTCAATAAACTTACAAACACAAACAAACATACAAACAGATATTTCAGAAGCTTTTGGTGTGAGAATTTGACAGCTTGTTACCAAGACCTATGGTGAACATCTGTTGCTGAATTTTTCATCATCATCTTCAGCAATTCATAGAGCTGTATGTGTCCAATTACAAGCTGCCTAGCTATCACATCAGCCGGATTCCACGTCATGCTCCGGTGACTCAACCTTTGTTGCAGGTACTGGACTTGAAGGTGTCAGGCCGGCATACTGCTGCACCACCAAAACTGATGCTGATGTTGAGAAATCAGGAGAAACCAACAAGCTGCCTACTGGCCCCAATTCAGACCAAACACTCTTAACTTTCAGCATTGCTGCCGCCTGACTCACTGGCATTCGACCGACCAAAAACATATGGCATTTGTTGAACTCCCTTAGTACATCAACAGTTTCTGAAGTGTCCTTTATCACTTTTTCTTCATATCCAAATGACTTCAAGTTTTTAAACTTTTGCCTGACTTCGGTTAGAAAGATTTCATCGCTTGATTCGCCTTTACTCTCTGAATCATTTGTATCAGTTCTAGCAATCTCTCCGGATATCTCAGAACTTGGTTGGAAGTGAACTACGTTTAGAGTAATACCAGGGTGCTCTGCCATGCGTGCACCATAAGCAAGGGCTTCTTGATCATCATTCCCACCAAAGAACAGGACTGTAATGACTGATGAAACATTACTGGCAGCAACATGAGTGCTTCCACCAAGTCCACGATCGACTAATATTCCAACTGAGCATGGTGCATGCTCAAGAACCCTCTTATTTACTAAGCGAAACTCGCTTCTAGTTGTCTCGAGTCCCCCATCAAACCTCTGGTGCTTGTGAAATGGGAGAATTATAATTGCTGCTCTTTTCCTTTCAGCACTGCCGCATATGTCCTCGTACATGTCATGCATTGCTGAGATTGCTGTCATTGGTCGGATGAACACACGGCTTAGCTGCCTGAAAGCCTCGAAAGCAACAACAACTTGATCAGAATCTGATCGTTTCCCCTTATTCCAAAAGGGTATCCCATTCTTTCTTGCCTTGTGGACCATAAGTATTGCCGATGACCTTTCGGAGAGTTCCATCAGGTGCATTGCATAGACGCAGAGTCCGTCCTTCTTTTCAGTCCCACGGGAAGTCTCAATGAGATTAATCATTGTGGGGATGTTTCTTGCACTGTGGAAACAAGCAAAAATTATAAGCTCTGAGTCTGAATCTTCTCTCTTAATTGTTCTATGCTTGTAAGTGACTTTATTACTTGCTTTTTGATTTGGTTTATATACTGCCATGACTAATGGTGTTGTGATAAACGTTGTGAAGACAGCCATCAGAACCATAATAGCAAATGTTTGATCATTCAATACCTGCAAAAAAACATCAATCAGCTACAATAATTAAAATCAAATAACCGAGCATGGATAGTAATTCTTTTACCTTTCTGTCTTTTCCAATGTTGAGGACAATGAGCTCCACCAAGCCTTTAGTGTTCATTAGGAACCCCAATGCTAGAGCCTCCTTGAAAGGAATTTTGCAGGCGAGGGATACAGTTACAGTACCAATGATCTTTCCAAAACATGCTGTCACTATAACTAAACCAAGGAAACCCCAGGATTGAAGCCCTTCAATGGTTGCTACATTGGTCTTCAATCCACTGGAAACAAAGTAAAGTGGAAGGAAAAGGCCGGATACAAGATCTTCCACTTTTTCTACAAGAGCACCAGCAAATGGCCCTTCCTTTGGAACCAGGACTCCAATGATGAATGCACCAAACAGGGCATGAATCCCGATTGTATCAGTTACAAACCCGGCTAACAAAACAATTGATAGAATAACACATACATAGAGCTCTGCCACAGGCTCGCCATCAGGGCAGCGCTTCTCCATCCATTTAAAGATAGGCGAGACAATGAATATACAACCCAGGACAAAAGCACACCCACATAACAGAACCCATAAAGTCACTAAGGGAGATCGCTCAGATCCAGAAAGGGCAACAGCAAGAGCAAGTAGAATCCATGCAGCCACATCATTAACAGCTGCAGCTGACATTGCCATTCGACCAATATCAGTAGTTAGAAGCTTGAGTTCAGCTAAAATACGCGCCAACACAGGAAATGCAGTGATAGAAAAGGCCACCCCCATGAATATGAGAAATGGAGCTTGATCTACACCTTTAGAAATTGTAGCTCGAAGGGCAAATGATGTTCCTATTCCTAATGCAAAAGGGAGACTAACTCCTCCAAGGGCTATGCTAAGAGCTTTATTGCCAGTCCGGCGGAGGGCCTTCGGGTCTAACTCGATGCCTATGAGGAACATAAAGAAGAGAAGGCCAAGGTTGGCTAATGTATCCAACACTGTGAGACTTCTTGATGGAAAAACAGAATTTAGAAATTTTTTGTTCCTACCCAAAGCTGATGGGCCAAGGAGTATTCCTCCCTGCAAAAACAATAACAAGAACAAGAATCACATCTATGCTCTGTACCTGAAACTCCAACTTTTGTGGCCCTAACTTATGTTAAAAGATTACAAGATTGTAAAATAGTGGCGGAGTCACTAAGAGGTGAGCGAAGGACAGTCTCATCGCTTTTTATGCAGTAGCTTTTATCTTTTTTCCGCTCCTAAATTATTTGAAGTAATTATTAATTAATCATGCGGCATCTCGTACAAGTTTAGTGTTCACAATCACATACAATCATATATTTGCTTAACTGAGACTCCACCATAAAGCTAAGAATGAATATATATTTCTATAATATTCTCCTAATGCAACGTCTAGCTAGTGACATCATTAAAGATTCTGAAAGAATGAAACTACACATGCCAAAAACAATAAAAATGATAAACAAATTAAATGATTACAATATGATGATTGAAACAAACATCGAGTTAAAATTTCTTTTTAGTAGCATAATACATATAGTATATGATTAGTTTTAATCACAATTCTATTACTGTCGATTTGAGAGTGTTGACGATTTTTTTTTTTTTTTTTGAAAATCAAAAAAGCTAGTTAAGTGATACTGACCCTAAATCAACAGTCCAAAAATAAAAGCAGGTTAAGAAAAACTTACAACAATCTCAGCAATGACACGAGGCTGCCGAAGAGGTCTCAAAACAAAAGCAAGGACACGAGTGAGAAAAACGACGAGACAAATCTGAAGAATGGCAAGAGGAAGTGCATAATCAAGAGGGCTGTCTCCTTGAAACACCCCGTTTGATGTAGCCTTCATTGGTGCAGGACATGCTGATTCCCCAGCCATTTCTTGCACCAAGTAAATATCACTTCACAATTCACACCCAAAAAGTGTCATATGACATATATAAAAGGACAATCCTGAACATGTGGCACTTGCCAAAATAATAATAATAAAAAAAGCAAGTTCCAACTTAGTTAAGAGATTCGAATTTGATAAACTGAAATGATTGGCCTTCTTCAGAAGCTGCTTGCCAAGTGAAACGTGAATGTATTTTAATAAGATAAATTGAATTTGACCCAGATTAACAAATTAAATAACTATAAAAAATAAAAATAAAAACTCATCGGCATTTATGGTCTCTGTGCGATGAATTGGAAATAGCTTGAAAACAGTGCCTTGTATGAAGACTTTCCAGTTTCCACGAAACATTAAAACTTTGATTAAAGAAACAACAAAATAATAAAAAATAATAAAAAAGGAAACTTTGTATCTCAAGTGGGACAATGGGAAAGTTGATAGCATTAACAAGGGCAATTTTGTATTTTCAAAGAATGATATTTACTACACAGATGACTCATACGTGGCGATCAAACAGCGGCAAAGAAGGGGGAAACTGCATGCAGGGCGCGGGGCTCCAGTGGAGCCCACTCAAAGGTTAATCTAGACCGTTAAATCCAAACTGTCTAGATTTTAAAAGGATAATTTTTCTTAATTTTTTTTCCTGTCGTCGGATGGACGTGCTAGTGGAGAGCACTCCATCGAAAAATGTCAAAAATCATTCACGGACGTGTCATTTTAAAATAAAGAAAAGCAAGACTTTGCAAGCAATATTGACTTTTCTTTTCTGTTTCCATGCATTTTCTCGAGAACCAAACAGAAATATGACTATATGAGACAGTAGTGAGAGAGATGAATCACCTGATCTTGCAGCTGAAAGCAATTTCTCTTTTTTCGATTGAGAGAAAATAAAGAATCTTGCAGAATGAACGATAATGAAGAAGCGGAGACTTATAAATGCATGTAGAGTGCAAATAGGGATGGATGTGAAATATCAGTTATGCCCTTTTGCTCTGTCCCCGCTTAAAAATAAATCGCGCTAAAACTGCCTCTCAATGTACTGAAACTTTTATCTAGCCAACGTACGAAATTGGAAAGTTGATTTTTTCGTTTTTTTTCTGGGGAGTAATAATAGATATATTCGATGGGTAGATAATTATAATTTTAAATTAAAATCCATATTTTAATTGTGATTGCGTACGGAATGAGTACTCATTCAATCAGGGCCGGTCCTAAATTTTTGGGTGCCCGGTGCGAAAAGTTCAAAATGTGTCTTTTTTCATTACGAAAACATATGTTTAAAAAAAATAATATTTAACGAGTGCTGAAACCCAAGCGAAGCTGGGGGCTAGGCCCTCATGCCCAAATTATATTACTTGAGAAAATATATGAATGAGGACATAATACTTAAACCCCGACAATTTAGTGCCCCCTTAATTTTTGGGCCCTGGACAGTCGCCCTTGTGGCTCCTGCCCAGGGCCGGCCCTGCATTCAATACATATATCATTATTGATTAAATTAATAAATAATAGTGATAGATATACTCCGTAAGTACAAAATGAGTATATAGTTATAATTTTAAACAAATTATTATAGGTTGTGGATGGTGGTTTTTGCCTGAGGTCCACAATCGAGAATCTGAAGTATGGGGGCGCTAGCGAACCTGCAAAACAAAGGTAGAATGAGTGGGGAGTACTGCCCACCGGTGTGGTGGAATCTGTAAGCTCTCTGACGCTCAAGTCAATGGTGAAGACGAGCTGTAAATAAGGGAAGAGTAGTGTTTGATGTTACCTTGACTTCTATTGACTGCCGTGAGGGCGGTGACCGGTGTTTATAGAGTAATAAGCTTAAAGAGTTTCAAGTATGAGAGCTGAAACTTGCCTTGAATAGTGAATCATCTCTTCCTTCTATAGACTCCTTCGATGTCAGCTTTAATTTCCTTCATTAATTGCTTGTCAGTTGGATGTCTGAAACGGCTAACTACGTGGGGGAGTTACTAACCTTGATTTAGACATTTTAGGTTTGGGTAACTGATAAGCCAAAGGTTCGCTTGGTAGGCCTTTTTTTGTGTGTGGGCCTGAGAAGGTAATTGGGTCATTGGCCCAAGTATATTATAGGTACTGTTTGGAGGGATTGGGCTATCATTGGTGTAGAGCCTGAAGCGAAAAGTCAAAAATGCCTCTGGCCCAAATTTGGCCGATACATAGATTTCGTGTATAAAAAAATTATTTAATTAAATTAAAATTTTAATTTTAAATTACAGTTTAACTGTGAATATGTACTAAATATGTACATAATTATAATTTTTGTTTTTTTAGCAACTCTGATGTCATTATACTATATACCATAAGATGTTTGTGAAATTTTTATCTCTAAGAAGAATTTGACCGTTTGGAAAAAGAGTAATGATTAAGAGTATACTGTGACGTATATGTATTGTATTGAAAATATAAATTAACTTATAAACTCACTAAATTCTATATCAAACGATACATCAAATTGATAAAAATTATTGTGGATATGAGTTAATTCAATTAGTAAAATTTATTGAGTAGAAATAAGTGGTGTGGAGTTTGAACCCTCTCACATGAGTGAGAATTGAATTGTCATCGTGATATAATTTTTTTAACAATTGCTCCTTTGAGGCCATACACATCATGACATTATTTTCATTACCATAATAAAGAAGATATTGGGAAATTTTGAAACTAATATTGACTTTTAATGTAATTGTCAAAATAGTTATAATATTCCTTTTTTTTTATTACAATACAAGTGTGCGGATATATAATATGAAAATCTATTGGGATAGTAAATACAAACATTGACAGCACACTCAAAATTATATGTGTACTTAAAATACTAAATATCTACTATCACTCAAATATGAAGAGAAACTACTCCCAAAATTAGGAGAATTGAGTCATTGTACTTGTAGGAGATTATTAATTCACCGTAAAGAGTTATAATTCATTGATATGGATGAATATGTTTAACTCAAAACTTACATAATTTTGCAGAACATCTATGACTCATTAATTTTAAATAATTATGAATGCATAATTATCTTGTGTGACATTTGCATTTTTTAACATCAAAAGCAGTGTTTTAAAACCTGAATCGGTCCATCGATCCGGTCTGGCGAGAGGGTCAGAGGTTCGATCAGGGTTCAACCGAGGGTCGACTCGGGGTCAATATTTTAACTATATTTTTATTATTTTTACAAAAATATAAAAAACCAAAATTAATAATACAAAAATAAAAATCCAGACCTAAAACCCGCCTTACCCGGACATGGTCACCGATTGAACCGGCCGGTTCGACGGGTCTTTGACTGGTTAACTACCAATCGGGTTTGGAGGGTCACCCAGACCGGACCTTGGATCGGTTCCCAGTTCAGCCGGTCCGACTGGGCGGTCCGGTTTGAGTTTTTAATCCTTGGGTAAAAGTAACATCACATGGCCGCGATGTGCACGAATTTATATTAAGTGTACGTTTGAGAATGATTAAAATCATATTAACAATAATTTTTATGATTAAAATTATTTGAAATCTCTTTATAATAAAAAATTTAAAACACTAATTAAATAACACTTCTAAATTGACACTACTCAGGATACTTGATCTCACGCATGGCATACAGATTCTTTTGTTGATTCCCATTATGAACCAATACGATGACATTTCAATGATCACATTATTAGCGTCATCGTCAGAATATCATGAAAAGTGATGTTTCTATAAAATGATGATAAAATTGTAATATAATATTTGTAAAAACTACGTAATTTTGATTGTTAGAAAAAAATTTAAAAAATAAAATTATATAATTTTAAATGTTATTTTGTGACTGTTTTGTATACAAATCAATTTATCAAAATAAAAGAAAAAAGTTTGCAAGTATAAGGTTTTAACCGCTGCAGTGACGTATTTTAATCCTTTCTTTGGTTGAGATAATTGATTGAAATTATAAATTAACTTATAAGTATTATATTGAAAATATAATATAACTTATAATCTCACCAAATTATAATGCTCATATCATGATGTTGACAAATCCAATCACCATACACGTGTTTAACGGAAAGTGAAAAATAACACAGTCGATACATTTCCTAAGGTTATGTTTGGATTGGTTGAAGGGGATATAATGAAGTGAAATGTAACATAAAATATTTAAAATTCATTGTTTATATTGATGGAATGAGATGAAAGGGAATAAAAAGAGATGTGAGAGATTGTAACAAAAAAGGTATTGAGCCATTAAAAATGAGTTGTCCAAATCGGGGATTGAAGAGAAAACGTAACTTTGAAAAATAACATAACTTGTGAAGATAAATTTACCCCTTAAAAAATAATATTAAAATATTTTTCTTTTGTACTTTTATAATATAAAAGACACAATTATCATTAAGACATATTTAGTTATATTCCATTGCATTACTGTACGTGCCAAATTTGGGCCATGGGTAAAACTGTCTTTCCATTCGAAACCAATGTCAGATAAGGCCCATAGACAGAGATGCTGAATATCGGAAAGCCCAAGGTAAAGCCCAACAAAACCCTTATTCCACTTGCGAATAAATGATTCATACATAAAGACGAATCTGTACCAACATTTCCCATTTACCTTAAACATAATCATGCTGCTCCACTTTGATCACTAAATAAAGATATCTTAGCACATTGTGGGACTTATGCCAGCTATAAAAGTCACTCACCTTCAACTATAAATGGCAACGAAATACGAGAAAAGAGGAAGAGCAAGCCTGACTTCTCTCTTACAGCTTCTGCTTTCTGACACAAGCTCTCGGAGCTTCACATTTCTTAAACATTTCATTCCGCCCTCACGGCCACCCAAAGAAGGTCATGGTAATAGTAAACCTTGCTTTCACATTTTACACATTCACTGCTCATTTCACACTACTGACTTGAGCGTCGGAGTGCCCCCGGCACCTACCACACCGGTGGGGAGTCTTCTCCCGCTCACTCTACTTTGTCTTGCAGGATCGCTGATGCCCCCAACCTACAAATTCTCGATTGTGGACCTCGGCCGAAATCCAGCATCCACAATTTGGCGCCCACCGTGGGGCCTTAGCAATTCATAGCAAACAAATATCTTTCAGTCTACCATCCTTACAAACGTAACTATCCATGACTTCGAGCAACAGACACCAGACCCGATGCCACTCAAAGGCGTGAGGCTACAAGTTATTTCTTCTATCTTATCAAACCCAATCTCTTATGAGCATTCAAGAGTATGATGGCAAGTGAAAATTCATCATCAAATAACCATCCATTTAATCACCAAAAAAGCCATCACAGTTCACCAGCCGACCTTTCACAACAAGTCGCACCTTCCGTGTGAAAGGAATTGTTGGAGTAATTATCTCCAATCTACCCTCAAAGAAAGCACTATGCCACATGTAGTCCATAAACAAACGTAGACTGTAAGAAAGCCAGCCAACTACGAGACCACATGCCAGGTCATATCTATAAAATTACATTCAAAGAAGAGATGATTATGGGGTTCACTCGACAAAGCCGCATGCAAATGAGAAGTGGTCCACTCACCAAAGCTCAATTTGACACCACATGCACATGTGTCTAACATTGGATGGATATTTCATTCGACGTAGAGCTCAGAATGTTTGGCATGGGCAGATGCTCCGTTCGACACTACACTCAGCATGAGGTGAATGCCCCACTCGACGTGAAATGGAGAGAGGCTAACATCAATTCCATTCAACAATGCCTATATACGTGACATATGCATATATTAGTATATCATACATTCTTTAAGTAAAGGTGGGACCATGCATCAATGAAAGAGAAACTTGCAAAATGGTCAACGCCATGAGCCCAAATCCGAGAGGCCAATTAAAAAAAATGTAAAGAGAGAGACATCAGTCTGACAACTCTTCCCCACACGCAACAAAAGCTCACTACCCATAGTGCACATGAAGCTCCACGCTACATGCAAAGAAATAATGGCCCACTCGACAAAATTTTATGTGCAACTGTCGCATGGGAGTTTGCCAAGATAATACTTGTGAAAAGGCGACCCCATGTGTAGAGAAGAAGCCAACTCACATGCTTTTACTATCAAAATGTGTTCCTTGTCATGAACTTGATTCCGGTTTGATGAAGCTTCTCTGCCAGCCGAATGAGTCGAATGAATGTGACCCGCCAATGACTTTCTTGATTAGCCGGTGGATGGAAACTCAAACGGACTAAATCAAGCAAGTGATTCTCATAAAAAAAAATTCGACTTTGTTTAGTACTGAAGCTGACCTTTCAAACGTGTAATTGAAGAATTCCAAACCGAGTTCAATGATGAAGTAACCGTTGAGTACCATTATTTCAACAAACTGGTGGCTGTTGAACTGATGATCATTAGACTCCGAATAATGATATTTTTTGTTGGCTTCTAAAGAAGCAACAATTTAGAAGCATGGGCTGAGGGTATCATCATCTTCAGGTTTTCGACCAAGAAGCTAGCGAAGATATCGCCATTTGTGCTATACGATCATCATGAGATGTTCTTGGGCCGTGATGGAAAGGGCCGATGGAAATTATGCGAGGCTTGTAAGCCTTCTCATTTATCCCCCCGAGGCTTTGAGGAACTCTGAAGATACAACAAGATCTATTATCAGCCGTCACAACGAGTATGCTTGGTAGAAGAGCAGTTTCAACTCGTCGTATGGTAGAGAGGGTAATAACACAACTAGTTGGCATATTGAGATGTCTTAGAATTGGGTTATTGGAGGTTGAGTATTAACGTCCAGGGCATAAAATTTATTTGTTCTATTTCTTGTATAAGACCGAGTGACCCATTCGACACAACAAACACAAATGCCCAGTATTGGTTAAATATCACATGATACAAAGAGTGTTTGGATGAGGCACCATTCGACACCACACACATAGATGCATATCATTTGTCAGGATGTAGGTTGGCATCAAAGAGTCGTGCCATTAAACATGACACGCAAGAAGGTTTCTCATTTATCTATCATCCCACTCGACATATATGGGATGATAATGTTGGGATTTATGCCCTAGAGCTCATGTGTTGTAAACGGAATTGATTATTATAATAATTATAAACGCATTATTCATTTATCAAAGTTGTTTGATTTAAATTGCATATTATCCAATTGTCTTGTTTACCTTGATTACTCTTGTACCTTTAGACTTAGTGTATGTTTGATGCACAAGAGGATTTAAGTCTAAAGTTAGTAATCTAAATAGTCCATAGAGAGCAAACAGAGTGGGTACTTTGTTTGTGGTATATCTATAGCTGCGGTCCATTCTATACTTGTATGACGACCTTGATCCGGGATCGTTCATGTAGTGACATGGGAATGGAGGCACCTTGTATGATAAGATCATATAGGACTGGACTCAGATAAATACGAATTTCTTTTAATATCCGTTAATCAAAGAAATTCATTTTATCTACTAGATGGTCATATATGGATTAATCTTAATCCTGAGTGTACTACGAACTCCTGCATGTCAGGCTGTGTCCTTTGATTTACTATGGTGAGGTTGGTGTAGCAGTCCCGGCCAATAACTACGTATTTTGGGGATATGGTTTTGTATGTAGCTGGGAACGTTTTACATAGATATGGAATTCACTCCTTCTTACGAGAAGCAGATGAATATCTCTTTTAAGAGTTGATTCGGGACTTGAATAATTTGAGCGCTCAACTTTTCTATTACGAATAGAAAATATTTTATATTCATAATTGTTATGAATTAATTGTTCATTATAGAATCAATGGTGCTTAAGAGACAAAATATTTAGAGGGGTATAACGGACTTATGACCCGACTCTATTTATGAGATATTCGTGAAGGGCTATATCCATATGTAGTGACTATATCGATGGACACCGAAGTTGTTCGGCTTATATTTCCATCTACGGTAACGGGAGTTCAACTTCGAGTTTTTAGTGGAATAACGCGGAGTTAATAATTCATAATATTTAATTAAAGAGTTTAATTAATATTTCAGAATTATTGGAGCTCGGAACCGTAGGTCCATTTGGTCCCCGTGCTAGCTCGATTAACTGTAGCAAACCTAATATAATTAGATTGTCTAATAATATGCTCACATTATATTTAAATATTATTAATATGATTAATAATATTTTTGTCACAAATGAAAATAATATTAAATTAGTTTAATATTATATTTTCTAATATTTTTGATTATAAGATAATCAAATAATAATTATAAGATAATTATTACATCATTAATAATTATGAGATAATTATTACATCATCATTGATAATGCATAATTATGAGATAATTATGACATCATTATTTGATAATGGTAAATGCATTATCAAGACAAGCCTTAATGGTTTGCCAAATCATCCACCAAGTTTTTGTTAATTAGTTTTGACATAATTACCTAACTTGTTCCATTATCTAATGGATTTGGTTGACACTCCACTCAAGTGTGTTGGCCATTTACAATTGATAAAATTGAGTGGATGTTGATGTAATGATTTTAGTGGATTTTCTCTACCATTCCCACTCAAAGGTTGAGTGATAAAAAGATTTTATTTTTGAAAGTTTTCTAGTTTTTGACACAACTTTGAGAGAGGTAGAGAGAAATACAAAAACACTTAGAATTTTTCTTCAATAGTTGAGAGAAAATTCTTATTCTCAATTGTTGAGATTTGAAAGGAAAAACAAGAGTGAACAAGATACTTGATCTTCTTCATCTCATTTTTCTTAAAGCCAAAAGAATTTGTGACAATATAATTTCTCTAAATAGTTTAGAGTTTGATACTTCTCTAAATAGTTTAGAGGTTGATCTTGGTGAGTGAAGCCCACACTTCGGTTTGTTGGTTTCGAGATATAGCTCGGAAGATTGGGTGGTTGATTCTACGGTAGAATCTCAAAGGAAATTCATCAAGAGTTCGGTGGAGTTCGACTTCAACAAAGGAGAAGGTAGAGAAAATTTTAAAGATCCGGTGCCATTACATAGCCATTTCCGCTGTGCTAAGGAAAGCCGTTTCCAACAGATAAAACATTGGTTCATACTACTTTCCATACTACGAGGTGAATGGCCATCAACTTCAGTCTAAGTGGAAAATTACATCTCTTCCAGACTATTTTGAATAATTGTCAACTTCTCCAGACTAAATGAAAGGTTAGTCATCATCTTCATGCTACGTTGATTTAATATTGTCATCTTCAAATTACATAGGGAATCTTTGATATGTCTAGTAGAATGAAGAATCCTCTTGGATCTCCTTTAGATCCAATCAACCAACCTTTATCAGGATAGGTAGTATGAAAATTTTATGTGAATTTTATCAAAGTTCATTCTATTGTAGTATCATTGACCTTATTCCGGTCTTATATAATTAGTAATAACCTTGATAGGCATCCATCTCTTCCATACTACATATGAACATAATCATCTCCACTCTACGAATGGAGATTAGCATCCACTCTCCTACATGGAAGGATTCCCATAAACTCTTGAGAGCATTGGAAAAGTCTCATGAACCTTATCAGGTCCATTCGACAATAGCATCATAGATTGGTAGAATGAAGATTCATTTAGTCATTCCATCAGGTTCATTCGACCATAGCTCCTTGGACTTCCATCAAGTCCACTCAACAAGTCCAGTCGACAGTAGTCTCATAGAAGAGTAATGAGTGATGACTTTCATCAATTTCATTCCATTATAGCATCATATACCTTCTTCAGGTCTAGTATAGTAAGTGATGACCTTGATATACGGTCATCAAGTCCATACTACATGTTCATTCGACCGTAGTCTCCTCACATTCATCAGGTCTAGTAGAGTGGTGATTCTTATAGACATTCATTAGGTTCATTCGACCGTGTCTCATGGACCTTTGTCAGGTCCATTTGACAAGTCTCATGGACCTTTGACAGGTTCATTCGACTGTAGTCTCATAGGAGAGTGAGGAGTGAAGACTTTCATCAAGTTCATTCTATTGTAGCATCCTAGACCTTCTTCAGGTCTAGTATAGTTAGTGATGACTTCTTTGGACTTTCTTCAAGTCCATTCGACAAACTCCATTCGACAGTAGTATCGTAGAAGTGTGAAGAGCGATGACCTTGACATATATTCTTCAAGTTCATTCGACCGTGTCTCATGGACCTTTGTCATTTCCATTCGACAATAGTATCAGAGATTGGTAGAATGAAGATTCATTTATACCTTCCATCAGGTTCATTCGACCGTAGTCTCCTGACCTTCATCAGGTCAGGTAGAATGATGATTCACAAGGACCTTCATCATGTTCATTCGACCATAGCTCTTTGGAAAGTCCATTCATAAAGTCCATTCGACCGTAGTCTCGTAGAATGGAGGCGACATTGATGGCTTTCATCAAGTTTATCTATTGTGGTCTCATGAACCTTCATCAGGTCTAAGAGAGTGAGTGATGAATTCTTTGAACTTTCATAAATTTCATTCGACCGTAGTCTCATAAATCCTCATCAATTGAATGAGTAATAACCTTGATAGGTATTCATCAAGTCCATGCGACATGTCCATTCGAAAGTAGTCTCGTGACCTTCATCAGGTCTTGTAGTATGAAGATTCACATAGATACTCATTAGATTCATTCGACTTTACCTTATAGACTTTCATCAGGTCCATTTGATAGTCCATTCGACGGTAGTGTCATGGACTTTCATCAAGTCAGTTTGTCTCAATCGACATCTACATATGTAGCCTAGGACTTGTTGTGGATCCTTTGTGTGTATGGCTTCAGGCTGGATGTGTGCCCCATTCGACATCCACATGTGTGTAGTTTGGGGTTTGTTGTGGATACTACACTTGCATGTCTTGAGATGTGATATGAATCACAGTCGACATCATTTAATATGTAGCTTGGAATTATCATAGATACTATTATGCATGTATGAATTGAGACTTGATTTCCACATCTACACGCCTAAAGCTTGGAACTTGTTAATGACCTCATTCGACACTATACCCATACATCCTAACATTCGTCAGGTTCAGTCGACTGAGAACATTCACCTTTGGCTCAAGTAGAGTCAAGTTGAAGCCCTGACCTTCATCTGGTCAGACGATATTGTAGACTCCCCTGGTCATTTGACCCATAGCATGGGGATTATCCTGACCTTCACCAGGTTCAGTCTACTGGGAACATTCCCCATTGGCTCATGTAGAGTCAAGTTGAAGACCTGACCTTCATCTGGTCAGACGACATTGTAGACTCCCCTGGTCCTTTGACCCATAGCATGGGGATTATCCTGACCTTCACCAGGTTCAGTCTACTGGGAACATTCCTCATTGGCTCATGTAGAGTCAAGTTGAAGACCTGACCTTCATCTGGTCAGACGACATTGTAGACTCCCCTGGTCTTTTGACCCGTAGTATGGGGATTATCCTGACCTTCATCTGGTTCAGTCGACTGGGGACATCCCCCATGGCTCATAAAGAGTCAATTGATTATTCTGACCTTCATCTGGTTCAGTCGACTGGGGACATCCCCCATGGCTCATAAAGAGTCAATTGTTTATCCTGATCTTCATCTGGATCAGTCGACTGGGGACATCCCCCATGGCTCATGTTGAGTCAACATAAGACCTTCATCTGGTCTATAAAAATTTGAAGACTCCACTGGTCATTGACTAGTAGTATGGAGATTATCCTGACCTTCATCTGGTTCAGTCGACTGGGGACATCCCCCATGGCTCATAAAGAGTCAATTGATTATCCTGACCTTCATCTGGTTCAGTCGACTGGGGACATCCCCCACGGCTCATGTAGAGTCAACATAAGACCTTCATCTGGTCTATAAAAATTTGAAGACTCCACTGGTCATTGACTAGTAGTATGGAGATTAAACTGACATTCACCAGGTTCAGTCGACTGGGGACATCCCCCATGGCTCATGTTGAGTCAACATAAGACCTTCATCTGGTCTATAAAAATTTGAAGACTCCACTGGTCCTTGACTAGTAGTATGGAGATTATCCTGAACCTTCATATGGTTCAGTCGACTGGGGACATCCCCCATAACTCATGTAGAGTCAAATGTAAGACTTGGCCTTCATTTGGTCCAGAAGACATTGTAAACTCCCCTGATCCTTTGACCCGCAATATGGGGATTATCATGACCTTCATCTTGATCAGTCGACTGGGGACATCCCCCATAGATTCACGTCGAGTCATTTGAAGATATGAACCTCCTACAGTTCATACGACAATGTCAAGTGGAATATACTCCTGAACCGTCTTATGGTTCAGTCGACTGGGGACATTCCCCATGACTTATGTCGAGCCAAGTTGAAGGCTTGGACTACTCATAGTCCAGACGACATTGAATTCACTTTGTCGTATGAAATATGAACTATGCACTCTTGACAGGTACTCTTACATCTTGTTTCATTCGACATGAATAGAAATACTCTCCAAATCAAGGACTTCTTGACTTAGAGAGTATGGGACAAACTGTACGTGCCAAATTTGGGCCATGGGCAAAACTGTCTTTCCATTCGAAACCAATGTCAGATAAGGCCCATAGACAGAGATGCTGAATATCGGAAAGCCCAAGGTAAAGCCCAACAAAACCCTTATTCCACTTGCGAATAAATGATTCATACATAAAGACGAATCTGTACCAAACATTTCCCACTTACCCTAAACATAATCATGCTGCTCCACTTTGATCACTAAATAAAGATATCTTAGCACATTGTGGGACTTATGCCAGCTATAAAAGTCACTCACCTTCAACTATAAATGGCAACGAAATACGAGAAAAGAGGAAGAGCAAGCCTGACTTCTCTCTTACAGCTTCTGCTCTCTGACACAAGCTCTCGGAGCTTCACATTTCTTAAACATTTCATTCCGCCCTCACGGCCACCCAAAGAAGGTCATGGTAATAGTAAACCTTGCTTTCACATTTTACACATTCACTGCTCATTTCACACTACTGACTTGAGCGTCGGTGACCGGCGTAAACACACACGTATAACGCAAGCGCACGTATCGTTCAAGTAGTATAAAAATATCGATCCCACGAGGACTTATTTCCTACTGTTGTTATTAATTATTGAATCTATTTATTTACAAATATCTAATTAAATGGAGAATAGAGAGATTGTTTGTTTGATTGGTTGAAAGTGGTGTTGTTAAATAAATAAATAAATAAAAAGACAAAAGAAAATACTAAGGAAAATAACAAAAGACACAAAGATCTAGGGTTGTGATTTATTCCAATATCATTATAAAGATGAAGTGATTATTTTATAGTTAGGAAATACAATGATTTATTAACCTGGAACACGAAATTATGCGAAAGCATCTGTCGATGGTCAGACACAAATACCCAGTATAACCCAATTGAACCATATTCCTATGTCAACCACATTATCTGGATTCATTAAGATTAAGTTCCAATTTATGGCTACCCTCGCCTGACAGGTATATTCCTATCCTGTAAGGAAATCTATTAAAGGGTTATCTATCCTCAAGGAAGATCGTTGGCTATTGAGTCTAAGGTTTTAAACTTAAAATCTCTATGTCTAGTTCATTTTAAGTTTACCTAATCAATTTTATTAGTGATCAGTTAATAAAAAGCATTAAGATTAAGATTAAGACTCAATAAATAAATCATTATATTACCCAAACTATAATCTAACCCTTATAAACCGGTGATATTGAAATTCATCACAACCTTAGAAAAACTAACACATAATTATAACTAGTAAAAACATAAGATTAAAAGACATAAAGTAAAAATGCTAAAAAGTAAATTACAATAAAATAAAATGCTAAGGTAAAAGGAATTACTTTTACTACTACTAATTTAGATATCTCCCATAAAATAATATATAAACTTGTGATATTATTTAACCAACCGACCAATCTGGCGGTATCCTGATTAAGTCCAATTAAGTCCAACCAGCCATATAGGCGGTAATATTTGTCCATAATCCAGCCATAAAGGCGGTACCAAAATAAATTTATCAACCGACCAATCTGGCGGTATCCTTGATTAATCAGGTTCAAACTAACAGAAAATAAATATACCAACCGACCAATATAGCGGTATTCCTTTATTAATCAGAATTTTAAATAGTTAATATATTATTTTTAAGGGAGATTAATCTAAATAGTAACAGTAAAAGAATTACCTTTCACCCTAGCTGGGAAATTACTTTCTCATGAATAGTAAAAACTGTAAAAAGTAAAAAGTAAAAATTAAATTACTATTATTACAAATGGTAATAAAAATAAATTACAAACTAAAAAAAAAATAAAAATAAAATATTTTTTTAGAGAGAGAAACTCTCTCTTCATCAAAGAGATGAGAGAGAGAAAGGCACACCAAAATCTGAAATTCGCGCAGTATTTATAGAATATTTTTCAATTTTTCACTGTTCCAGCGTCGCGACGCCAAGCCCTCAGCGTCGCGACGCTGGATTTTTCACTATTTGGTTGACGTGGCACGATGAGAAGGCGACACGTGGCATGGCGGCTGACTGTTGAAGCGACACGTGGCAAGGCGGCTAAGACTCAATTATTGTGATGACGTCATTGATGACGTGGCACTATTCATGACGTCATTGGTGACGTCACTCTGATGATGTGGAAGACAACGTGGCGACACGTGGGGCGGCGGCCGTCAGACGAATGAGAGGTTGACACGTGTCGCGCTGTGATTGGCTGATGATGACATGGCATGTTGACTCGGTTGACTTGCTGATGTGGCTGCTGATGTGGACGATGATGTGGCGACACGTAGGATGACACGTGGGTCGGTGCCGTCCAAGCAATAGGATTTCGACACGTGGCAAGGCGCATTTTAGCATCTCTGTTGTGATGGTGACACGTGTCACGGCGCACGTTAGCAAAGTCAACTTTTCTCAGATTCTGATTTTGTGGACCCGGCGCATGTTAGTAGATTCGGCGCACGCTGGGCGTCGCGGCGCTGAAGGTCTGGGCGGCGCGACGTGGAAATTACCAAAATGCCCTTTTTTCACCAATTTTCACTGTTTTTTATTCCAAATCACCTCCAGAATGTCCTGAAACTTTATTTATCTACAAAATAACACAAAAACATCAAAACGTTCACAAAACTCAAGAAACTATACAAAATATTAAGTTAAATGAGTGGGAAATAGTGATATAAATATCACTCATCACACCCCCAAACCTAACATTTTGCTAGTCCTCGAGCAAAATACAAAATGAAATAACATAATAAAATTTAACTAAGCCATTTTCGTAGGGATCACGGTTGCATTAGCATATGCAACAAGCCTTTAAACCCCTAGGTGTCCCTAGTGGACGAGTTGTAGTCTCGTGAGGGCTTACAGCAATGATACCACCAAACATTTTACAAAAGTAAAAAGGTATTAAAACTAATGCACAAAAGCCAAAAAGACAAGCGAAAAGAGAATAAAAAAGTTAGTAACTAATCAGGTGAAACTTCTACTACAAGTTACAGTTGTTTTGTTTCTTTTTTATAAATAAGTAAATTCTCCGATTATTTTATCTTTCTTCATATACACAGTCAACATAATATTAAACAACTCATTTTTGCCCACAACAGTCATAAGTGCAGTTGATAAGAGAGTAATATTTTTGTCCTAAAGTTCTATCAGATTTCACACCTTTTGTTAGTAATGGAATAATTTTCTGATTTTTCTGATTTTTTTCTTTGCTTTTCTGAATTTTGACTTTTTATTTATATACAATACCTTCTGTCTATGTAACGAGCTTTGGGTCGGTGGCTCCCAAACCAGTTGGCTTTAGGGCACCAGGTGTTAAGACACCCCTACGAACTTAATTACTCAGACTTCAGATATGAATATATTTTTGCAGTATCTTCGATCCATGTAGCGAGCTTTGGGCCAATGACTCCCAAACCAGTTGGTTTTAGGGCACTAGGTGTTAAAACACTCTTACAGACTTAATAACCCGGATCTTAGATACTTTATTTTTTTGTACATCAATTTTTTTTTTTTTTTTTTTTTATTCCATAACTATGTATAGATGCTTCCTCCAATTAAACTATAGCACGGAATATTACAAATTTTTCAATTACAGCTCATGTCTGTATGTTACTATGTAAGTTGATAATACCTGTCAAATGAGCATATGAAGATTCATTTTAGTCAGTATTATGGAGAATTCACAAATTAAATAATTCAAAAGGAAATAAACAAAAATTAACTTATTTCGAAATAAATGGTTTGAAATACGTCTCAGGAGCGGAAACTCCTTACTCGGCTATTTCTTACCAATTCACCTTTTTAGTTAAAATAAAAACACAAAAAAAAAGCAAAATATTTTTGTAATTTTTGAAAATTTTCAATTTTTTTGTATTTTTCGAAAAATTTTGGACTAAAAATAAAAACACAATACAAACAAGTATTAAAATACTAACCTCACCCCCAAACCTAAATGAGACTTGTCCCCAATGTCTTAAACAGTAGAAGAAGAGTTTAGAAAATAATACATGGTTAGTTGAAATTCTACAGGAAATTTAAGGTTAAGATCCAGATTAATTCGATGCCTCTTACCACGATCGTCCTCGGACCATTTTATCTTTGAAAGGAGAGGGTCAACTTGTGGTTCATAAGCTACGAGTTGGTCAATTAAATCTGGAGCAGTTCTGGCAGTAAAGAGGAGTTCTTTTAAAGGTTTTGACACGAACCCATTTCTTCGAGCATCATCAAGAAACACACAAAAGAAATCATAAAACCCA
The DNA here is from genome assembly GCA_019454045.1 of Zanthoxylum bungeanum. Classification (NCBI taxonomy): domain Eukaryota; kingdom Viridiplantae; phylum Streptophyta; class Magnoliopsida; order Sapindales; family Rutaceae; genus Zanthoxylum; species Zanthoxylum bungeanum. The sequence continues at coordinate 799,051 of SKCR01007838.1, read as the reverse complement.
TCAACGTTGTACAGCCCAATTGGTTTCTGATGTATGTTTAGGTTCGCCCAAGATAGTACAATAAAAATTTCCTCCAATGTGCCCAAGCCTCCTGGCAAAGCAATAAACAGCATCAGAACGGTTAATCATTTCTACCAGTCGTTTAGACATACCTGCGCACGATTAGTTCCTCTCCGTTTGATGATCCAATAAGGTTAGCCTCTGCCAAGGGTTTTGGTACGATTCCCAAAACATGACTGCCTCCTTCCTGTACGGCCTTTGAAACAATACCCATTAGTCCAGAGATTTCCTCCGCCATATATTAGGTGCATATTCCTTGCGGCTAAGACTCGACCCATTCCTGTGCTGCTCTATGTATTGTGGTTTAGTACCAACCGTACTACCGCAAAATACACAGATGTTTTCAACTCGTCTTCTTGAAGTGGCTTCCATTTTTTATGTATTTCTTTTTTTTTTTTCAAATCAGGATGCCTTCAAAAGTGCAATGACGGGCTGAATTTATAGTACCTGAAAAGGGTGAATAAAATAGCACAAGTATCTTCCAGAGGACGCTTGTTAGCTAAACAACAAAATGGATCTTGAAAGGTCAAAAAGTCTGGATCCTGTCTATGAAAATAAAGATAATTACAACAGAAAAGCAAATAAAGCAATAATTAAGGCACACGGAATTGTGTATGCAATACGCCACTTGCGTAGTATAAATTCATTAGGATTTGTCTCAAGATTTTATTCCTTATTCAGCCATCGCTAATGAATTGTTTCTCATCATTGATTGTCAAACACAATTCATTCTGTATTAAAATGCTTCGTTTGTGCTTTTCCTTACAAAAATAACACACAAAATTAAAAAATTCACACTATGTATACACAAAAGAGTTTAGAAGATAATACCTAGTCAGCTGAAATTTTACAGGAAAAATTACCGATAGGAAAAATTTATGTCCAATTGATACTTGACGATTTTTTTGAAAATTTCGACAGAGTCTCCTTTAAAAATTTAAAATCTCCCCAAATTCATCCTAAAAAATTATCACCAATCAAATCCCAACTTTGGTATTTTTTAGAAAAATCCGACAGAGTCTCCCCTGAATTTTTGATTATCCAACACAGCCTAAATCTATCAAATGCCACAAACAAACTCCAAATATCAAACTCAATTTCTTCGCCCCCACAACTACTAATCAAACTACCAACAATCCAACACTTCGTAATCCAATCCACAGTCAACCAATTCACAATTCAATTTTTCAATTTACCCAATTACCAAATCAAATTTTTTTATCAAATCATTACCGTAATTTTGATTTTGGCAGTGAAGGATACGGATCGATTTGAACTTGGGTTTGATTTGTTGAGGCTCGGTTTCGGTTGCTGTGGTTGGCAGTGGTAGCTCCGGTGAGGCTCGGTTTTAGTAAGGTTTCGGTAAAGGTGGGTGTATCGGCAGTGGGTTGGCTTCTGGTGACTCTCGGTGGTGGACTTGGCAGTGGTGGTTTCGCGGCTTTGGTGTCTCAGCTGGTGGATCTCTCGGCGATGGTGGCTGGACATGGCTCTGTTTCGGTTTTGTTCGGTCGTGAGTGGTTGATGAAGATCGGTTTTGACTCGGCGAGGAAAGGGCTCGGTCACGGCAAGACATGGCAGTGGCTCGGCTAGGCTCGGCAGTGATGGTTTGGTCTCGGTTTAGTGGTGTTTTGGTTGTTGAGTCACGGCTCCGGTTCAGTCCAGGCGAGGTGGTGGTGCTCGGAATCGGCGATGAAGGTCTCGGCAAAGATGAAGAGGGTGTCGATCTCGACGGTGGTGGTTAAGACTCGGCGAGACAGTGGCAGTCTTGGTTGATCTCAGCTTGGTTCGTTGGTGGTGGTGGTGCGGTTCAGGCGAAATGGTTGCAGTCTCGGTTTGGTCGAAGGTGATGGCTTCTGGTTTGGTCGATGGAAGGCCGATTTGGTTCGTTGGTTCGCGGTTGAGTCACGGCAGGGGTGGCTCGCGATGGTTGCTCACGGTGGTTGTTGATGCGGCTGGTGAGGTTATGGTGAGTCTTGGTTTTGAGGTGATGGTTGGTGGTTGGTGGTGATGATTCGGTTGTGGATGGATTTGGCTGCTGGGTTGAGAGAAAATGGTGAGATCTGTGAAGAAGAGGAGTGATCTGTGCGTGGTGGCTGCTGGTTTTAGGCTTGTAAACAAACCAGTGTCGCGACGCTGAAATTGGTCGTGCGTCGCGACGCTCGGTAATTTTTAGGGATTTTTTTTTTTTTTTTTTTTTTTTTTTTTGGCAAAACCATGTCTTGCGACAGATAAATCCATAAGACTTCTTACTCGGCCGTCTTTCCTGGATCAATTTTGTATCTTCGTGATTTTGTCAAATTTTTATTTTGTGAAAATCCCGCTTGTACTGGTTTGCTTTGTCCTGATAAATTCCATTTTAAATTTTTCCTGCAAAAATAACACAAATCAAAAAGTTCACACACAAAAAATAAATAAATAATTAAATAAATTACAACAAATTGCATGGGTTGCCTCCCTGCTAGCGCTAAATTTTTCGTCTTCAGCCAGACGTGACTGAAATTCATCTGTTAAGGAGGTTTCAATGTCGTTTTGGATGTCCGATTAAAGACAATCCCGTGAGCGTTGCTTTTGAAGGGTCTCTTCCAACGGTAAAGTGGTAAAAAGAATTTTGTCTTATTCAATGCTCGTGCCACTTTTTTTATCTTTGTTGCTCCAGTGATTCCTGAAAAGAAAGTAATAAAATTAGGAGGTCTCGTATGGTGCTTGACTTGGAATGGAAATTCCATTTTGTCAAGCTTCTGAGTGGTTTCTTTGATTTGTACTCCCCAAAACAGCGATGTTTCTCCTGAATGCTCTGGATCTTTAATAAGGTCAGATATTTGCTCTTCCATTTGCTCTGCTTCTTGCTCCACCTTTTCTTCACAGATGTATTTGAAAATTTCTGCATTCAGCTCTTCATCTGTCATCTGTGAAATACATGTTTCAAAATTTTCAACCTGAAAAAAATGTTAGATTTTAGGTCTTCATCCTCTGATCTGGTTGAAATGATTGGCTCAGGTATTTCTTCATCAAACATTTGTGCAATGGAATCTCCTAGATCTTCATTTTGAGGATACAGAATTCCATCCTCAATTTTTGATGTATTTGGTAGAAATATTTCAGCTTCATCCTCGTCAGAATCTGAATAATAGAAATCAAATCGAGACTTTGCCGGTTCGGGTTCCTGAACTGATACCTCTGGTTGTTGATACTGCTCAGCCTCCTCCTCTGTTAAGGTGTCATTGTGAAATGTTTGGTACTTTGAGGTTTCATCAGTGTCATCTGAAACTGGTTCTTGAGGTATGATGTTCTGGTTTTCTATTAATTGTCTGATCTGATCTGTCATTCTCTGTATGGATTCTGCGTTACTCTGAATTTGTGCATCAAATCGAGCTCCTTGTTCTTTGAACATGTGAATTAATTGATCTTCCTCGGATGGTTCTGGTTCTTGATAAGGATCGAAGGAAGATGGTGGATAAGATGGAAAATGTGATTCTGTGAAATGTGATGGCTCTTCGTACCATGATTGTCTCCAGAAATTCTCCCACTCTGATCGATATATACATTGATCGCTCGGGTGGTTACTATCACAAATCACACATCTCCCCATTTCGTTCTGATGAACAAATGTAGCATTGCTTGGTTCTGGCATCCAGTGATAATTATTGGGCTCGACAACAGGCCACAGAAAACCGGACTGTTGCTCCCAGATTTGGGGTGTATCTTCTTGTAACGCTCGTAATCTTTCAATCTCCCAATAATGTTCCATTTTTTAATCACCTGAAAACAAAAGAAATAAAAATTACAGATAAAAATAAAGAAAATTAGATACAAGTAAATTAGATAGTTTCAAAATTAACAACTCAAGAAATATAAGTCCCCGGCAACGGCGCCAAAAACTTGACCGGCGTAAACACACACGTATAACGCAAGCGCACGTATCGTTCAAGTAGTATAAAAATATCGATCCCACGAGGACTTATTTCCTACTGTTGTTATTAATTATTGAATCTATTTATTTACAAATATCTAATTAAATGGAGAATAGAGAGATTGTTTGTTTGATTGGTTGAAAGTGGTGTTGTTAAATAAATAAATAAATAAAAAGACAAAAGAAAATACTAAGGAAAATAACAAAAGACACAAAGATCTAGGGTTGTGATTTATTCCAATATCATTATAAAGATGAAGTGATTATTTTATAGTTAGGAATACAATGATTTATTAACCTGGAACACGAAATTATGCGAAAGCATCTGTCGATGGTCAGACACAAATACCCAGTATAACCCAATTGAACCATATTCCTATGTCAACCACATTATCTGGATTCATTAAGATTAAGTTCCAATTTATGGCTACCCTCGCCTGACAGGTATATTCCTATCCTGTAAGGAAATCTATTAAAGGGTTATCTATCCTCAAGGAAGATCGTTGGCTATTGAGTCTAAGGTTTTAAACTTAAAATCTCTATGTCTAGTTCATTTTAAGTTTACCTAATCAATTTTATTAGTGATCAGTTAATAAAAAGCATTAAGATTAAGACTCAATAAATAAATCATTATATTACCCAAACTATAATCTAACCCTTATAAACCGGTGATATTGAAATTCATCACAACCTTAGAAAAACTAACACATAATTATAACTAGTAAAAACATAAGATTAAAAGACATAAAGTAAATGCTAAAAAGTAAATTACAATAAAATAAAATGCTAAGGTAAAAGGAATTACTTTTACTACTACTAATTTAGATATCTCCCATAAAATAATAGATAAACTTGTGATATTATTTAACCAACCGACCAATCTGGCGGTATCCTGATTAAGTCCAATTAAGTCCAACCAGCCATATAGGCGGTAATATATTGTCCATAATCCAGCCATAAAGGCGGTACCAAAATAAATTTATCAACCGACCAATCTGGCGGTATCCTTGATTAATCAGGTTCAAACTAACAGAAAATAAATTACCAACCGACCAATATAGCGGTATTCCTTTATTAATCAGAATTTTAAATAGTTAATATATTATTTTTAAGGGAGATTAATACAATAGTACAGTAAAAGAATTACCTTTCACCCTAGCTGGGAAATGAACTTTCTCATGAATAGTAAAACTGTAAAAAGTAAAAAGTAAAAATTAAATTACTATTATTACAAATGGTAATAAAAATAAATTACAAACTAAAAAAAAATAAAAATAAAATATTTTTTTAGAGAGAGAAACTCCTCTCTTCATCAAGAGATGAGAGAGAGAAAGGCACACCAAAATTCTGAAATTCGCGCAGTATTTATAGAAATATTTTTCACTGTTCCAGCGTCGCCGACGCTGGATTTTTCACTATTTGGTTGACGTGGCACGATGAGAAGGCGACACGTGGCATGGCGGCTGACTGTTGAAGCGACACGTGGCAAGGCGGCTAAGACTCAATTATTGTGATGACGTCATTGATGACGTGGCACTATTCATGACGTCATTGGTGACGTCACTCTGATGATGTGGAAGACAACGTGGCGACACGTGGGGCGGCGGCCGTCAGACGAATGAGAGGTTGACACGTGTCGCGCTTGTGATTGGCTGATGATGACATGGCATGTTGACTCGGTTGACTTGCTGATGTGGCTGCTGATGTGGACGATGATGTGGCGACACGTAGGATGACACGTGGGTCGGTGGCCGTCCAAGCAATAGGATTTCGACACGTGGCAAGGCGCATTTTAGCATCTCTGTTGTGATGGTGACACGTGTCACGGCGCACGTTAGCAAAGTCAACTTTTCTCAGATTCTGATTTTGTGGACCCGGCGCATGTTAGTAGATTCGGCGCACGCTGGGCGTCGCGGCGCTGAAGGTCTGGGCGGCGCGACGCTGGAAATTACCAAAATGCCCTTTTTCACCAATTTTCACTGTTTTATTCCAAATCACCTCCAGAATGTCCTGAAACTTTATTTATCTACAAAATAACACAAAACACATCAAAACGTTCACAAAACTCAAGAAACTATACAAAATATTAAGTTAAATGAGTGGGAAATAGTGATATAAATATCACTCATCAGTCGGAGTGCCCCCGGCACCCACCACACCGGTGGGGAGTCTTCTCCCGCTCACTCTACTTTGTCTTGCAGGATCGCTGATGCCCCCAACCTACAAATTTTCGATTGTGGACCTCGGCCGAAATCCAGCATCCACAATTACTATTTATTTACCAAATAATATTTTAAAAATATTACATTATAAATCTTTTATTTTTACCCAAATAAAATTATGATACGTTACTCTCCATTTTATTCTGTTCCATTAAATTTCATTAAAATCATATTTTTCCCTAATCCAATCATAGCCTAAAAGTGACCGAACCCATAATTAGCCCACTGAACTTTTATCCGACATCTCAATAGCCCATCGAACTTTATTTTTCACACCCATTAGCCCACTGAACTTTTAAAAACGGTGTAACAAACCCCTTCAGTGTAACACCGTTCCGTTTACTGTCCACGTCAGATTTTTTCCGTTTGGAGTTGGTGACGTGGCAGCCAACAGTGCAAATATAACATAACACATCCCATTAGCCCCTGAACTTTTATAATACATCCCATCAGCCCCCTGAACTTCAATATTTACCTATAAGCCTACATAACTCTCAAAAATGATGTTAAAAACTCTTTATAACTACAAAATCATCATCAACACATTAATGTCTTGAAAAAATTACAAATTGTCTATTTAATTTCATTTGAACATTAATCAACACTACGAAAAAAAGAAATTATTTTTTTTAAAAAAATAATAGTAAAACACAATCATATCTAATTTTTAATAAATAATTTTAGAATAAAGGTGAGAAAACATATTAAACACACAATTCATTGTACTTAAATTATCAACAATTAATATTTTATGTCACCTTTATTCTAAAATTATTTATTAAAAATTAGATATGATTATGTTTTACTATTTTTTTTAAAACGAAATTTTTTTTTAGTAGTGTTGATTAATGTTCAAATGAAATTAAATAGACCATTTGTAATTTTTTTCAAGACATGATTGTGTTAATGATGGTTTATGTAGTTTATAAGAGTTTTTAACATCATTTTTAGAGTTATATAGGGTTTATAGGTAAAATATTGAAGTTCGGGGGGCTAATGAGATTATTATAAAAATTCAAGGGCTAATAATGAGATTATGTAAAAGTTCAGGGGGCTAATGAGATGTATTATAAAAGTCTATGTGGCACTGAAAAAAAATATAAACAATCTCACTTAACGGTCCGTTCGTTACACGCGCGAAACGGTGTTACGTAAATGGGCTGGATACACGATTTTTAAAAGTTCAGTGGGCTAATGGGTTAAAATAAAAATTTAATGGGCTAATGAGATGTTAAATAAGAATTTAAGGTGTTACTTATGGGTTCTGCCCCTAAAAGTTCACATGCGAACACGTGTTTCACTTGGTATAATCTGAACCGTTAGAAAACTCCTTTAAAGTCAAAAGCAAAGTGGAAGTCCGGTGACAGCAACACCGACTGGACCCACAATTTCCATATAAAGTGAATCTCACATTCTATGGTGTATGAACTATTGGGGTGGGACCCTCAAAAGTTAACGGCTTGTGATTGGTCGGATCCATGCGAGTAGAGAAACTGCACTAGGAGTGAAATGACATAATAGCCCATTTTTAACCCTGGTGATCCGTGATCAAATAATTCACATGCCACGTTTTTAAACAGTTTTTTTTTTTTTTTTGCCCCATTAATTATTAATCTAATGTGATAAACACCTTTTTAAATATTAAAAGAAATTGTTAAGCACAAAACCACATACTAAGATTGTCTCTAAACCTTATGTTTAGCCAACTACATTTTACAGTTACACCCGGTGGTTAAATCTTAAAATTACAATTGATGTGGGTTCTCATATAAATGGCTACTTAATAAATGGATATTTATGATAACATTATCAATTCTCAATTCTCAAATGATGAAGCTGATTATTATGACACAATTGTTAGTTTTGGGTATTTGAAAAAATGATCAAAGCCTCACCCATATGAAAATAATTATTAAAAAATGAAACTTGAATCATAAACTTAAGAGTCCGATTTCAAGTTATATCTCACATTTTGCGTAAACCATAAACCACGAAAATTGAAACTTAAGAATCCCATAATAAAAAGATTGAAAGTCAAATTGATATCTAATATTGACAAATCTATTCAACATTTGATTACAATTTCTTGTGATTCAAATATTGAATGTGAGAATTGAGATGCTCTGGTGACTAAAATGAAACCATTGTTGCAGGTACTGGACTTGAAGGTTTCCGGCCAGCATACTGCTGCACCACCAAAACTGATGCTGATGTTGAGAGATCAGGAGAAATCAACAAGCTGGCTACTGGCCCCAATTCGGAGCAATCACTCTTAACTTTCAGCATTGCTGCGGTCGCCTGACTCACTGGCATTCGACCGACCAAAAACATATGGCATTTGTTGAACTCCCTTAGCACATCAACAGTTTCTGAAGTGTCCTTTATCACTCTTTCTTCATATATAAATGACTCCAAGTTTTTAAACTTTTGTCTGACTTCGGTTAGAAAGGTTTCATCGCTTGATTCGCCTTTACTCTCTGTATCATTCGTAACAGTTCTAGCAATCTCTCCGGATATCTCAGAACTTGATTGGAAGCGAACGAGGTTTAGAGTAATTCCAGGGTGCTCTGCCATGCGTGCACCATAAGCAAGGGCTTCTTGATCATCATTCCCACCAAAGAACAGGACTGTAATGACCGATGAAACATTGCTTGCAGCAACATGAGTGCTTCCACCAAGACCACGATCGACTAATATTCCTACTGAGCACGGTGCATGCTCAAGAACCCTCTTGTTTACCAAATGAAATTCGCCTCTAGTTGTCTCGAGTTCCCCATCAAACCTCTGGTGCTTGTGAAATGGGAGAATTATAATTGCTGCTCTTTTCCTTTCAGCACTGCCGCATATGTCCTCGTGCATATCATTCATTGCTGAGATTGCTGTCATTGGTCGGATGAACACACGGCTTAGCTGCCTGAAAGCTTCGAAAGCAACAACAACCTGATCGGAATCTGACCGTTTTCCCTTATTCCAAAAGGGTATCCCATTCTTTCTTGCCTTGTGGACCATAAGTATTGCAGATGACCTTTCAGAGAGCTCCATCAGGTGCATTGCATAGACGCAGAGTCCGTCCTTCTTTTCAGTCCCACGGGAAGTCTCAATGAGATTAATCATTGTGGGGATGTTTCTTGCACTGTGGAAACAAGCAAAAATTCTAAGCTCTGAGTCTGAATCTTTTCTCTTAATTGTTCTATGCTTGTAAGTGACTTTATCACTTGCTTTTTTATTTGGCTTATATACTGCCATGACTAAAGGTGTTGTGATAAACGTTGTGAAGACAGCCATCAGAACCATAATAGCAAATGTTTGATCATTCAATACCTGCAACGAAACATCAATCAGCTACAATAATTAAAATCAAATAACCGAGCATGGATAATAATTTTTTTTACCTTTCTGTCTTTTCCAATGTTGAGGACAATGAGCTCCACCAAGCCTTTAGTGTTCATTAGGAACCCCAATGCTAGAGCCTCCTTGAAAGGAATTTTGCAGGCGAGGGATACAGTTACAGTACCAATGATCTTTCCAAAACATGCTGTCACTATAACTAAACCAAGGAAACCCCAGGATTGAAGCCCTTCAATGGTTGCTACATTGGTCTTCAATCCACTGGAAACAAAGTAAAGTGGAAGGAAAAGGCCGGATACAAGATCTTCCACTTTTTCTACAAGAGCACCAGCAAATAGCCCTTCCTTTGGAACCAGGACTCCAATGATGAATGCACCAAAGAGGGCATGAATCCCAATTGTATCAGTTACAAACCCGGCTAACAAAACAATTGATAGAATAGCACATACATAGAGCTCTGCCACAGGCTCGCCATCAGGGCAGCGCTTCTCCATCCATTTAAAGATAGGCGTGACAATGAATATACAACTCAGGACAAAAGCACACCCACATAACAGAACCCATAATGCCACTAAGGGAGAACGCTCAGATCCAGAGAGGGCAACAGCAAGAGCAAGTAGAATCCATGCAGCCACATCATTAACAGCTGCAGCTGACATTGCCATTCGACCAACATCAGTAGTTAGAAGCTTGAGTTCAGCTAAAATACGCGCCAACACAGGAAATGCAGTGATAGAAAAAGCCACCCCCATGAATATGAGGAATGGAGCTTGATCTACACCTTTAGAAATTGTAGCTCGAAGGGCAAATGATGTTCCTATTCCTAATGCAAAAGGGAGACTAACTCCTCCAAGGGCTATGCTAAGAGCTTTATTGCCAGTCCGGCGGAGGGCCTTCGGGTCTAACTCGATGCCTATGAGGAACATAAAGAAGAGAAGGCCAAGGTTGGCTAGTGTATCCAACACTGTGAGACTTCTTGATGGAAAAACAGAATTTAGAAATTTTTTGTTCCTACCCAAAGCTGATGGGCCAAGGAGTATTCCTCCCTGCAAAAACAATAACAAGAACAAGAATCACATCTATGCTCTGTACCTGAAACTCCAACTTCTGTGGCCCTAACTTATGTTAAAAGATTACAAGATTCTAAAATAATGATGGAGTTACTAAGAGGTGAGCGAGGGACACTCTCTTCAATCATTTCGAAAATTTATTAAAATGTGTCCGATAAATTAATGAAAAGTTTCGTCCTTGCTAAAATAAAAAGTATTTACCATTTTTTAGGAAAATCAAAGTTACTCTTACTGAATTAATGTCCTGGCTATGCTGCTGTTCTAAAAGATTGAAGCTGTTAAATTTAGATTTTCCTATGCCCTGCTTTTTTCCAAAGCATTTTTTATCATGTTGAAAACTTAAGGGGCCTTTGAAAGACTCACGACAAGAGCCATTGTCAAGCAATTTTCCTGGAGGGACAGTTCTTATAACTTCTCTATTTCCACTTGAATCACTTAAATCTGGAAAGTAGGAGGGGGGCTGGATTAAAAATTTCTCCACCAAAATAACTTTTATCTTTTTTTCAGCTCCTAAATTCTTGGAAGTAATTATTAATTAATCAAGCGGCATCTCGTACAAGTTTAGTGTTCACAATCACATACAATCATATATTTGCTGAACTGAGACTCCTCCTAATGCAACACCTATCTTGTGACATCATTAAAGATTCTGAAAGAATAAAACTACACAGGCCAAAAACAATAAAAATGATAAACAAATTAAATGATTACAATATGATGATTGAAATAAACTATGAGTTAAAATTTCTTTTTAGTAGCATAATACATATAGTTTATGATTAGTTTTAATCACCATTTTGTCTATTTGATTAAGTGATACTGACCCTAAATCAACAGTCCAAAAATAAAAGCAGGTTAAGAAAAACTTACAACAATCTCAGCAATGACACGAGGCTGCCGAAGAGGTCTCAAAACAAAAGCAAGGACTCGAGTGAGAAAAACGACGAGGCAAATCTGAAGAATGGCGAGAGGAAGTGCATAATCAAGAGGGCTGTCTCCTTGAAACACCCCGTTTGATGTAGCCTTCATTGGTGCAGGACATGCTGATTCCCCAGCCATTTCTTGCACCAAGTAAATATCACTTCACAATTTACACATATAAAAGGACAATCCTGAACATGTGGCACTTGCCAAAATAAACAAAAAAAATAGCAAGTTCCAACTTAGATAAGAGAGGCTTTCTTCATTGAATGTATGTTAATAAGAAAATTTGAACCTGACCCATATAAATAAACAAATTAAAAATACTCATTAGCATTTATGGTCTATGTATGATGAGTTGGGAATAGCTGGAAAACAGTGCATTTTATGAAGACTTTCTAAAACTTGGAACTATGGAATGTAATTTGGGTTATGATTAGTTTATTCGTTCGATTCGATTAGTTTTAAAGCATATATGAGTTTAAAAAAATAGATTCGTTTAATAAATGAGTCAGTTCGATTTGATTCGCTTATTAAACGAACCGGATACGAATTTAAATTAATTGATTCGTTTATTCGTTTAAGATTCGTTTTATTATTTTCTTTTATTAGTTATTGTTATTTTTAATTAAAATTCAACAATTTATTGCTAATTACCGTAGAACAAATAATGTCTATATTTGGTAAGTCATTTTTAATAAATCTATTAATTACGTATTTCATATGTATATACTTATAAAGAATTAATGTAAATAAACTATGATAATTATGTCATTAAATAATATAATTACAAAACGAATATTCATATTAGATTCATTTAGTAAAAAAATCAAATACGAATCATAATATTATGATTTATTTAGTAAATCAAATGAATAAGAATACATCACATTTTGATTTAATTCAATTAAAATTCGATATAAATTTCATTCGTCAATTCACATTCGCAGTCACAGGAACAAAAATAACCTTTATCCGTTGAAACAAACAAAGGAGAAGTTTCAAGTCGTTGCATAATATGAATAATATTATAAAGGGTTAGTTCAGAATTCCCATGGATCTAAAGTGGGACGATGGGAAAGCTGATAGCATAAACAAGGGCAATTTTGTATTTTCATAGAATGATATTTACTACACATGATGAGTCACTAGCTCATACGTGGCGATCAAACAGCAGCTAAGAAATGGGAAACGACATGCAATGTGAGCCGAATGACATAAAAAAAAAAGGAACTTTGCAAGCAATATTGACTTTTTCTTTTTCTGTTTCCATGCATTTTCTCGAGAACCAAACAAAAATATGACTATATGAGACAGTAGTGAGAGAGATGAATCACCTGATCTTGCAGCTGAAAGCAATTTCTCTTTTTTTCTATTGAGAGAAAATAAAGAATCTTGCAGAATGAGACATATAAATGTCTGGGCTTTACCTGCTTTGTTTAAACTCGGAATGGGTGGTTTGGCGGTCAAGTTTCCAACGATTAAAAAAAAAAAAAAATTGAATGAAACTTTTATCACCGTTTAATTATGATTATATACTGAATGAGTAGTCATTCAATACATCTATCATTATTGATTAAATTAATAAATAATAGTGATATACATATTTCGTAAGTACAAAATGAATACATAATTATAATTTTAAATCAATCATGAGAGGTTGTGTGTATAAAAATTATTTAATCAAATTAAAATTTTAATTTAAAATTACAGATTAACTATGATTATGTACTGAATGAGTACTCATTCAGTACATCTATCATTATTGTTTTCTTTACAATTTTGATGTCAATATACTGTATACCATAAGAGGTTTGTGAAATTTTATTCTCTAAAAGAATTATTCATCGTTTGGTAGAGAGTATTGATTGATAGTATAAACTACCATAAAAGTGTTGTATTGAAAGTATAAGCTAACTTATAAACTCACCAAACTCTACACCAAACAGTATATCAAAGTGATAAAAAATATCGTGGATGTCAGTTAATTCAATTAGTAACATTTCTTGAGTAAAAATAAGCGGTGCAAAATTTGAACCCTCTCTCATTAATGAGATGGTAGGGGTGTGCAAAATTTCGGGTCAACCCGCGATCCGACCGGACCCGCACGGGTTTCAAAAAATTTAATTATTTTTTCGGGGTTAACTCAATCCGATCCGAAATTTACGGGTTGGGTCACGGATTTGATATTAAATCCGATCCGACTCGACACTATAAAATTTTTGTTATTATTTTTTAAAATTTTTACTATTATTTCATTTATTTCCAACCCGACTGTTTTCACCTCTCAAATTTCGGGTTCGGATTTTCTGACCCGCATGACCTGACCCGTTCGGGTCTCACAAAATTAAAAAAAAAAACCGACTTGATTCGATCCGTGAACACGCCTATGCGATAGATTTGAGTTGTATGATATAATTATTTTTTAAAAAAAAAAAAAAACATAAAAATTGCTCATTTCAGGCCATACATTAAAGAAGAGATTGGAAAATTTTGAAAAATATTAACTTTTACTATAATTGTTAAAAATAAGGGTGTTCAAATTTTCGGTCCAATCCACAACCCGACCCGACCTGACCCACACGAGTTTCAAAAGTAATTGGTGGTTTTTAAGTTTTTATTATTATTTCATTTATTTATTACTTTTGTTGTCTTAAAATTTTATATATATAATAATTTTCGGGACAATGAATAACAAATATTTATATTTCAAAATAATTAATTCATTTAAAAAAATTATTTTGTTGCCCGACCGACCCTACCCGATCGGGTTTCACCTCCACGTGACCCGACCCGCGTTTCCCGACTTGTGTGACCCGACTTGATCGGGTCTTACAAATTTTAAAAAAACCCGACCCCGACCCGACACGTGAACACCAATAGTTAAAAGAGTTATAATTCCTTATAGGGGTGGCAATTAGGACCAGGATCTGTGTATTTGATTCGATTCGACGCGAATTAAAATGATAAGAATTTGAAAAAAATGATTCGTTTAATAAAAAGATGAATTTGATTTGATCCGTTAAATAAAATGATAGGATAAGGATTGAACTCATTGATTTAATTAATTCATTTAAAATCCGTTTATTAAAAGGATCATAAAAGAGTTGTTGTGCATGATAAATGATAAGAGTTGTTAAACCTCAATGGACTATAAAAACCTTTTGCTTTTTTAATATATGATGCAACTAAAAAGTGATGATGTTTTATTATTATTATTTTATTTAATTGATTTTTATTTATAAAGTATAATTATTAACAAATAGTAAAAAAATCGAATCGAATCAATTATAAATTTTATTTTAAGAATCGAATCGAGTATTCATTTAATAAACGAATTGTAAACGAACTCATATTTGATTCACTCCATATATTATACAGATTAATCGAATCGAATCGAACATTTGATTAATAAATCAATCGAATTTGAATTCTGATATTAGGATTCGAATTATAAACGAATCGAATTCAAATCCATATAAATTTTGCCTGATTCGATTCGAATTCGATTCGTAAATTCAAGTTACCACCCCTAATTCCTTGACATGAATGAATATGTTTAAATCAAAACTCGCATAATTTTGCAGAACATCAATGACTCAAAAAGGCCTAATGATATTGGAGATTTGAAGATATTAGGATTAATTTTAAATAATTATGAATGCATTAATTATCTTGTGCGACATTTGCATTTTTTAACATCTATTGATAGGTCATGAGGTAAAAGTTGCATCATGTGGCCGTGATCTGCAGATTTTTATATTATGTGTACGTTTGTGAATGATTAAAATTATATTAAAAGTATTTTTTAAAAAAAATTAAAATGATTTAAAATCACTTTATAATATATTTAAAACGTAAATTAAATAACACTTCTAAAACGACACTACTAATGATACTTGATCGCACACACCGCACACAAATTCTTTTATTGATTCCTAATATGAACCAATACGATGGCATTTCAGCGACTACATTATTAGCGTCCTCGGCGGAATAATAAGAAAAATAATATTTGTATAAAATGATGATAAAATATTAATAAAAATTATGTAATTTTGATTGTTAGAAAAGAATTTTTTTTAAAAAATAAAATTATATAAATTTAAATGCTATTTTGTGATCGTTTTATATAAAAATCAGTTTATCAAAAATAAAAGGAAAAAATTTGCAAGTAGAAGATTTTAACCGTTGTAGTGACGTATTTTATAATGTTTGGTAAAAAATATTGATTGAAAGTATAAATTAATTTATAAATATTACATTTAAAATATAAACTAACTTAAAATTAAAATGCTCATGACAAATCCAATCTCCAAATACGTGTGTACAAAAGTCAACAGAGAGTGAAAAATAACACAGTCGACATGTTTCATAAAAGTTCACATTATGTGCTCATCTATAGTACCCACAAGAGTATTTGATATCTTTAGTTTAAACATGTAATTTTTACCATTAAACATGCAATTGAAACCATTAAACATATAAGCTCTGCCAATAAATATAAAATTTTTCAAAACATGAAATTAGTTGCATATTTATTGATAAAAATTAAATATTTAATAATTTAAATTACATGTTCAATACTTAAAATAATATGTTTATATCCAAAAATATTTGATATATTTATATACCATAATACTGGCCATTTTGACGGGTGATGTAACTAAAGGCAAAATAAGTGATTCAACTGTTTTTCTTTGCTTTGAAGAACACCATAGCTCGTAATCATATGTGATCATGTTTAAAAAAGCTGACCGATGATTGATTTAGTCATTTAAAAAATTTAATGTGTTATTAATTTGATTAGTTGAATCGATAAAATTGCAAGGTGTCAAAAATAATTTTAATTCATTAAAATTTATAAAAAAAAATATTTAATTTTAATTTTTAGTTAAAAGTTTGTATGAGAGCAAGATCTCGAAATAGTGGCCAACAAGAATCTTCATGTAAAGAGGCTTAGAGTGTAAGCTCCAAATAAGAGAGCTTAGAGAGTGGCTTCAAGTAAAAGAGCAAGATCCCGGAAGCTCCATGTCAATAGAGTTTGATAGAGAGTGTATTTAGAGAGGTTTTCTGTACAAATTTTGTAATACTTGTAAATTCTATTAATGTAGTAATAGAGAGTAAATTTTTCCTTATAAACACTCTTCAGTGTTACGTGAATAGACTCCGTGAACAGTAACCTTGAACCTAATGCGCTGATACCAATGTTAGAGGATCGTGGGTTGAAACTAGCACTCAAGTAAAGTGAAATTGAGAATAATTGTTAGTTCATGAGCTTTTGCCTACCATATAACAATACAATAATAAATATGAGGTTTAGTCTACCATAAATATTAACAATAAAATAAAATAACGAGACATAGATTTAACGTGGTAAAACCTTCAATATAAGGGAAACATCCACGGACAAATGTATAATGATTTCATTATAGTTAAGAGAATATTGCAGCAAAGATTTTGATGTATATTGTCAGCAAGAATACATCAAAATGCAAACTACTACACCATACACTCCTCAACAAAATGGTATGGCAGAAATGATGAATAGACGCTGCTAGAAAGAGTAAGACTTGTGCTCAGAACAGCTAGTCTACTAAAGTATTTTTGGGCAGAAGCAGTTCATACAACATGTTATGTTGTAAATAAATCTCCATCAACAACAAATGATTTGAAGACACCAATGAATATGTGGAGTGGAAAGCCAACTGATTACTCATCTCTTTACATTTTTTGTTGTTTTGTATACGTGATCAGTGGCGGAGCCAGAAATTCGATTCAGCAGGGGCTAAGTAGTCTGAACTGTAACAATAAATATTTTATATAAAAATAATAGGTGCCAAAAATTTTTGATCCATTGATACTATTTAAAATTTATACGATCTTTTACGTGACATTTTTCAAATTTATCTAGATAATTATCAGTCTTATAAATACATAATACTATTTTTGTTTTCTTTTAATATGGATATGTGAAGCTATTTTAACTTACATTTTTTTATTTAAATATAGATATCGAAATCTTAATAATTGATTTCATATAATCTAATTGTGGTTGAATTGATATCATTAAATGTTATTTTAATTTTATATATCTATCATTAAATTGATTTAAATAAATGATCAAATTTTGAAATATAAAAGAAATTTATAGGATAATTGAAATTTTAAATAGGGTACTCAAGAATTAATTTTTTTCCCAAAAGCCAGAGGGGGCTTCGGCCCCCTCTGGTCCTTACATGGCACCGCCTCTGTACGTGATGTACTACGCTCAAGAAAGAACAAAGCTAGATCCAAAATATATAAAATATATTTTCTTAGGTTATGCTGATGGAGTAATGGGTATCGCTTGTGGGATCACACTACCCACAAGATCATCATCAACAGAAGTGTGATATTTGCAGAAGATCCACTGCAGAAAGAAAGAAATGATAGCACTTCAAAAGAAATTATAGAGACTACAACAGTACTGGGGGGAAAATAATACAGAATAATAAAATTTATATTTTTCTGAAGCAGCACGAGGGTACAAGAACCAATCGAGTTTGAAGTTTTTGAAGTTTGTCAATCAACTCGAGAGAGAAAACCTCCAGGTTGGCACTCAGAGTATGTTACAGAGAGTAACGTTGCATATTTTCTTCTAACAAATGATGGAGAGCCATCAACTTTCCATGAAGCTACAAAAGGTGTAAATGCATCTTTATGGATGACAGCAATGCAAGAAGAAATATAAGCTTTGCACATAAACAATACATGGATGCTCATGACAAATCCAATCTCCACACACGTGTTACAAAAGTCAACAGAAAGTGAAAAATAACACAGTCGACATGTTTCATAAAAGTTCACATTATGGGCTCATCTATAATACCCACAAGAGTATTTGATATTTTTGGTTTAAATATGTAATTTTTATCATTAAACATGCAACTGAAACCATTAAACATATAAGCTCTGTCAATAAACATAAAATTTTTCAAAACATGAAATTAGTTGCATGTTTATTGGTAAAAATTAAATATTTAATAATTTAAATTGCATGTTCAATACTCAAAATAATATGTTTATATCCAAAAATATTTGATATATTTGGATACCATAATAGTGGCCATTTTGACGGGTGATGTAACTAAAGGCAAAATAAGTGATTCAACTGTTTTTTCAAAAAAAAAAAAAAACCATTTTTTTTGCTTTGAAGAACACCATAGCTCATAATCATATGTGATCATGTTTTAAAAAGCTGACCGATGATTGATTCAGTCATTTAAAACATTTAATGTGTTATTAATTTGATTAGTTGAATCGATAAAATTGTACGGTGTCAAAAATAATTTTAATTAATTAAAGTTTATAAAAATATTTAATTTTAATTTTTAGTTAAAAGTTTGTATGAATTCGTTGGTTCGGTTCATTGATTTAGACCATCTTTTAACACTCATTTTTTCAGATTCAATTGGACCGAACTCACGATCGATTCCTGATTCGATTAATTCAATAGAAGAGTCTACACATATAATCGACTAGAATTTTTAAATTTGACCCTTGATTAGACCAAGATAAAGTAAAATTTCAAGGCAACATTTCCCTTGCATCATCACTCATCTCATCTTTCATCTTTCATCAAAGAGAATCTAACTTGAGATTGAACAGCTAAAACACCACCACAAAATTTACCCCCGGAAAAAAATGATGGGAGAGAAGAATGACCTGGAAAAAGGAGGAAAAAAAAAACAATTTTGAAATCTAGGTAGGAAGAGAGAGAAAAGCAAAAAGAAAAATGGAAAGTGAAACAGGAAAGGAGGAAAAATTGGGAGAAAAGTTGAGGAGGGGTGTCTTGGTTGGCAAAAGAGGGGGACCTATTACTCCAACAGTGTCTACTTGGAGACTGTGGCCTTCTCTTGGGGCGCATGATAGCATCATTAAAGAAAAGTCTCATCTTCTTTCAGCTAGAAAATTAGCTGCCGCTCTCTGGGAGTTTCATCACGACTTTCCCATCCCTAAAATGCACCGGGGTGTTGGTGTTAATGGTGCTAGTAGTGACTCTAAAATGCGCCGCCGCCGCCACCACCACCACCGTCCCCAGCTCCAGAAAAAGGATAAAGGTCTTGACAGGTCTCATTTCTTGGCTGATCCTTCTCCAAGCTCTCCTGAACAGGTGCATATTTGGTTTGATGAGTTGGTTGATTTGAGTTTCTGGGTTTGTTTTGGTTTTTTATTTTTTTGCTTCTACTAGTTGATTGGTTAATTGGTTTCTGCTAATTACGTAGGGGTAAGATTAGGAATGGATAAATGTTGATCCGTCTTGTTTCTGTTTTGTATTTTATATATCGGCTTGTTGATTCTGATTCGTGGGATTACTTGTTATGATCATGAATATCAAGCAGGTTAATTCCAAGTTATTTCGTTTGTATATAGATAATTTTATTGATATTAATGCTTGCCTCTTTTATTGTTTGTCTTAGGGTATCGTGAGCTGAAATTGACACGCAATTAAAGTGAAATTAAGAACAATTGTTAGTTCAAGAGGTTTTGTCTACCATATAACAATACAATAATGAGTATGAGGCCTAGCTTATCATAAATATTAATTATAAAATAAAGCTATGGGACACAGATTTAACGTGTGTATGAGCGAAGTGGGGTTTACCGCTTTGCTTATGACGTCGGCAACCACGACACTGTTGGACTCTCAGCCCGTAGAGAGTATGGATAGCTCCACGAGGGGACTAACCGGAGAATAATAGAATCGTCACCTAGTATGAGACATTGAGAATGATTTAAGGCCGCACTACACCCCTTGCAAGGGCCGACCTTAAACCGTTTGGGTTCAGAACGGTCCCTTACTGATGCCAGTATAATATTTAGGTTTGAGAGAGGTATAGACTTGTCTTTTAACATGCAATATCTCGCGATGACGGTTGAAAGCATACATGGGCGCAAACATTAATGAAACAAGAAAAAAATAAAAAAGTCATTATAATAAACATTCAGAATTTATTACAGTAATGACAAAATGTGAATTAAATAGATCAGAATACATATCTTTCCGGCTTGGCTGATAATTTTTTTTAGGTACTTAAGGTCCGGATATTTTTATCAATGTCCGGTCGGACTTGATATAAGTCCGGCCGGAGATATTGTGCGAATTGAAAAATAGATAATGATAAACTAAACAAAAGGAGAAGCATGCATAACAATGGTAAAATAACAGTGAAGTAAACACATGCATATCAGTAATAAAATAACGACAAAGTAAACACATGCATATCAGTAGCAAAATAACAGTGCAATGAATACATGCGTAAGATAAAATAAAAGACAGCAATGGAATAACAATAGAATAACAAGGTGCAGTAATAGAATAACTAAATAACAACAGGATAATAAAAGGCAATAATGAACTGAAGAAAGCAGTAAACACGGCCTGATATCTCTATTGTCGGCCGGATGTGAGTGCATGTCTGGTCGGACGTGCTGTACGTCCGGCCGGAGATACCGTGTTAATAGAGAAACTCCAAAACATAGAAATAACAAAATATGGTGCCCTCAAGTCGTACCTCTAAGTGTAGTTTGGCTCGAAGAACACTTCTGGAGCCTGGGTTGTTGCTGGATTCTTGCCAAAAAGAGGAAACTCCTAAGGATTTCTTGTTCATTCTCTCTCTCTCTCTAGGTCTTTAGATCTCGTGTTTTCACGCTTTCAGCTTTTCAGCATTTTGGGGATTTTTCTAGATGATCCTTGTCAAGGGGAAGAGTCCCCCTTTTATAATGTAGGGAATAGGTCTGAAAAGGGAAGGGGAGACATAATCCCTTTCCCTTTCTCGCCTCTGTCTGGAATGAGATATATGTCCGGCTGGACATAATCAATACTTATTATGCCCGTGATTACAGTAACTGAAGATCTGCACACTCGATGACAACTCGATACATGTTCGGCCGGACATGTATTTTGAATTGTATATCCGTCCAGACATGTATTTTGAATTACATATCCGGCTGGACATAAATCAGCTCCGTGATTGCAGGTATTGACTATCAACACACTCACTAACAATTGTCCTATGTCCGGCCGGATCTAGGGTTTCGGGTGTATATCTGACCGGTCTTTCTGGTCTGAGGTAAGGTAGGCCAGACATAGGTGATGTCCGGTCGGCATTTGGATGTTTTCTCTGGAGTTTCTTTCCCTTTCGGCATTCATCCTTGTAACTTTCCAAGCTTTCAGGGAGTGTCTCCATACGAGACTCATCATCGGGCTGTGCATAAAAAATGTAGTGTCAACAACGTGGTAAAACCTTCAATGTGAGAGAAATATCCATGAGAAAATGTAGAAGAATTTCACTATAGTGGAAAAAATTTTACTTCTCTAAAACATAAGGAGTGAACAATCTCACATTCTCTTAGAATAGGAGAACTACAACTCTCTCACAAATTCTTAAGAAGAAACAATATTTTTCTTTCTTAGAATACATAGGATTTTGGTTAAGAATGGAATGAAAAAATAATGAAATGAAGCATCTATTTATAGGAATTAGATTCACTGTTCAAATAGTGAATTTTAACTTTTTATTATTATTTTTTTGCATGTGGGACCCACCCATATAATTAAAATGAATTATTGTTAATTATTAAGCACTTTCGGTGCCTTTTGACAAAGACACCCAAAGGTGAGGCCGGATTCCATCAACTAGATATCCGAGATCCGAATATATTCTGCTTACTGATGAGGGGGAATCAAAAAGTTTCCCACAAGACAAAAAAGCACTGGAGAATAAATAAGTTAAGAAAAATTGCAGCAGAAGAGTACTTTGCAGAGACGCAACGAAATGTGTTGTGCAAAGACGCAAGCCACATGTCAACAAAGGTGATCACTCGGGACAAGCTAGAGCTGCAAAGACATAGTCGGAATAGCTGTCAGATGACAATCGTTCCGGATGCAGCTGGAAGGGGAGAATTGAAGAGTCCAACAGCATTAAATGCATCCCCATGCATTGTCAAAGCTTGTATTAAATGCTTGAGTAAATTTGTCAAAACCACTAACCAGCACATTAAATGCCTGTTGACGTTTGAGCATTGTTTTGGCTATAAATTGAGCTCTCATTTAAGAGCTCAATAAACCCAACAAGAATCTCCATGTAAAGAGGCTTAGAGTGTAAGCTCCAAGTAAGAGAGCTTAGAGAGTTGCTCCAAGTAAGAGAGCAAGATCCTGGAAGCTCCATGTCAAGAGAGTTTGGTAGAGAGTGTAGTTAGAGAGGTTTTCTGTACAAGTTTTTTAATACTTGTAAATTCTATTCAGGTAGTAATATAGAGTAAATTTTTCCTTATAAACACTCTTCAGTGTTACGTGAATAGCCTCCGTGAACAGTAACCCTGAACCTGATGCGCTGATACCACTGTTAGGGGATCGTGGGCTGAAACTGGCACTCAAGTAAAGTAAAATTGAGAATAATTGTTAGTTTATGAGTTTTTGTCTACCATATAACAATACAATAATAAATAGGAGGTTTAGTCTACCATAAATATTAACAATAAAATAAAATAACGAGATATAGATTTAACGTGGTAAAACCTTCAATGTGAGGGAAACATCCACGGGCAAATGTAGAAAGATTTCACTATCGTTGAGAGAATATTGCAGCAAAGATTTTGATGTATATTGTCAGCAAGAAGACATCAAAAGGCAAACTACTACATCGTACACTCCTCAACAAAATGGTATGGCAGAAATGATGAATAGACGCTGCTAGAAAGAGTAAGACTTGTGCTCAGAACAACTAGTCTACTAAAGTGTTTTTGGGCAGAAGCAGTTCATACAACATGTTATGTTGTAAATAGATCTCCATCAACAGCAAATGATTTGAAGACACGAATGAAGATGTGGAGTGGAAAGCCAACTGATTACTCATCTCTTCACATTTTTTATTGTTTTGTATACGTGATGTACTACGCTGAAGAAAGAACAAAGCTAGATCCAAAATCTAGAAAATACATTTTCTTAGGTTATGCTGATGGAGTAAAAGGATATCTCTTGTGGGATCCCACTACCCACAAGATCATCATTAACAGAGATGTGATATTTGCAGAAGATCCACTGCATAAAGAAAGAAATGATAGCACTTCAAAAGAAAGTATAGAGACTACAACAGTACTGGTAGAAAATAATACAGAATAAGAAAATTCATATTCTTATGAAGCAGCACGAGGTACAAGAACCAATTGAGTTTGAAGCTTCTGAAGTTCGTCGATCAACTCGAGAGAGAAGACCTTCAGGTTGGCACTCAGAGTATGTTACGGAGAGTAACATTGCATATTGTCTTCTAACAAATGATGGAGAGCCATCAACTTTCCATGAAGCTACAAAAGGTGTAAATGCATCTTTGTGGATGACAGCAATGCAAGAAGAAATAGAAGTTTTGCACAGAAACAATACATGGGTTCTAGTATCATTACCACGTGGAAGAAAAATTATTGGTAATAAATGGATCTACAAGATCAAGCGAGATAGCAATGAGCAAGTGAAGCAGTATCGTGCACGATTGGTGGTAAAAAGATATGTTCAGAAAGAAAGGACTGATTTCAACGAGACACTTCCTCTGGTGGTTTGACTTACAACAGTCAGCGTAGTCTTGGCTATATGTGCTACTTCTGACCTACATCTGACTCGGTTGATGTAAAAACTACATTTATTCATGGAGAACTTGAAAAAGAAATTTATATGCTCCAACCAGAAGGTTTTGTTGAAAAAGGCAAGAAGAACTTGGTTTCCAAGTTGAACAAATCTCTATATGATCTCAAATATGTGTCGAGATATTGGTACAAGAGATTTGATTCCTTCATTATTTATCTTGGGTACAACAGATTCAGTTTAGACCATTGTACATATTACAAGAGATTTGGAAATAATGATTTTATTATTTTGTTGTTGTATGTAAACGACATGTTGGTAGTAGGCTCTAACAAAGATCTAGTCCAAGAATTAAAAGCACAGTTAACTCTGGAGTTTGACATGAAGGATCTGGGACCAGCAAACAAGATTCTAAGGATGCAAGTACACCGACACAGTATTAACAGGAAAATTTGTTTTTTTCAGAAAAATTACTTGAAGAAAATCTTACGGCAATTCGATATGGAAGATTGTAAGCCAATTTCTACCCCACTTCCTATTAATTTCAAGTTATCCTCTTTTATGTGTCCTATCAATGAAGCTGAGAGGAAGGAGATGTCTCGAGTACCGTATGCATCAGCAGTAGGAAGCTTAATGTACGCCATGATTTGTACAAGACCAGACATTGCACAAGCAGTGAGAGCAGTTAGTCTTTTTATGGCGAATCCTGGTAGAGAACATTAGAATGTTGTTAAGAGGATCCTAAGATATATCAAAGGAACCTCAAATGCTGCATTATGTTATGGAGGATTGGAATTAGTTTCAAGAGCTACATGGATTTAGATTTTGCAGGAGATCTCGATAAAAGAAAATCCATTATAGGTTATGTGTTTATACTTACAGGAAGAGTAGTGAGCTGGGTATCCAAGTTACAGAGTGTTGTGGCTTTGTCTACAACTGAAGCTGAATACATGGTAGCTACACAAGCCTGTAAGGAAGCTATTTGGTTTCAAAAGTTATTGGAAGAGCTCAGGCACAAACAAGAGAAGATTCCATTATTTTGTGACATTCAGAGTGTTTTGTATGTTGCAAAGAATCCAGTATTTCATTGAAGAACAAAGCATATAGGGGTACAATACCACTTTGTTCGTGAAGTAGTGGAAGAAGGTAGTGTGGACTTATTGAAGGTACACACCAATGAGAATCTTGCAGACGTAATGACCAAACCTATCAATACAAACAAGTTTGTATGGTGTAGATTCTCTTATGGCTTAGCAGAAACGTAAGCAGCTTGAAGACAGCAAAGTAGAACGGATGGTGTGGAAATTGATTGGTTCTCAATCAAGTTTCCAAGTGGGAGAATTGTTAAGCACATTTTGGTGTCTTTGTCAAAAGGTACCGAAAGTGCTTAATAATAATTAACAATAAATGGTACCGAAAGTGCTTAATAATAATTAACAATAAATCATTATTGTTAATTATTATTAAGCACTTTCGGTACCTTTTGACAAAGGCACCCAAAGGTGTTTAACAGTTTGCATATTTATTTGGCTCCTATGGTTACTGAGGTTATAGGAAAACCTTTTGCTATTTTATATTGCGGATCGTTCTCCTTGAGATAATTTACTGAATTAAGATGTTCTGTTCTCAAAAGAATCACATTTGGTTCAAGTCTGATATTGATTCTTCTCGTAAGGACCTCAAGCTAATGCCTTTTTGCTTTAACCCAATGCAATTTAGGATTCTGCATATGATGTCTTCAGTGATTCTCAGAAGAATGGAATTCTGTTATTAATCTATCTGTGGTTCTTATAGCAGCCAGAGAGTGCAGGCTGTTTGAGGAGGCATATTGCTCAATCACTGATTCAACATCACCGTGCAATTGAAAGAAATAATCGTGCCCTGCAGCCTGTATCTCCCGCAAGTTATGGTAGTTCTATGGAGGTAAGCATTATTTCACTTCTTTCACAACTTTTCTTTAATTTTCTCAGCACACGAACAATTTCCTTAAAATCAAATGCTTCGCTTTTCTCGAGTCAATACCTGCAAATTCAATTTTTTAGAACTATGAAGCATAGTGGCCATGATGAGTTATACTGCTGCTTGCTTGAGCCCCTGGTTTTTTGCATCAGCTTATAGCATGTTACAACTTAAACAATGAGCTGTTGGATAAACCTTGCTGATTGAATTACTCGCACATATAATCAAACTTTAAAAAAAAAAAAAAAAACTTTGTGCAAAACTATTACCATCATTGAGGTTTTAATCCTTGTGCTTTATGCAGTGGTGGTAATGCAAGTTGTTTTTCACCTTTTCCAGCCGTCCTCCCTTCTCCTTTAATTTTTATCACTCATTTCTTTCCATCACTTTTATGATGAAACCCCACAAATTAGAATTAGTAAACAGAGGGACAATTAGTTGGACCGGTTTGTGAGAATCTTACCATCTGTGGAAGCAGATTCCCATTGACCATGATCCTTTGGCGGTGTTTTAAAACATCTTGCACAAATTCGGCTTTTTTTCACTCTGGATCCTGAATGTTTTAATATGTTTCGGTATTAGCCACTTCTTTTTTGTAGTATTGGCCAAATTATTATGATCGTTTTAACATGTGCACACTTTGAGCCTCAGGCACACTATACTCTATTTGATAGTAAATCCTTCAGTCTTATCGAATCTTCTGCATTGTTTTCAAATGCTCTTCCTCTTTTTACTGCAGATAGCTCCATATAACCCTGCGGTCACTCCTACCAGTTCTTTAGACTTTAAGGGAAGAGTTGGTGAGTCACGATATAATCTTAAAACGTCTACCGAACTGCTAAAAGTATTAAATCGAATCTGGAGCTTGGAGGAACAACATGCTTCCTATGTATCATTAATTAAAGCATTGAAAAAGGAGCTAGATCATGCCCGTGCCAAGATCAAAGAGTTGCTTCAAGATCAGCAGGCAGATCGGCATGAAATGGATGATTTGATGAAGCAAATTGCAGAAGATAAGCTAGTTAGGAAGAGTAAAGAACAAGATCGGATCCATGCTGCTGTACAGTCTGTGAGGGATGAGCTAGAGGATGAGAGAAAATTAAGAAAAAGATCAGAGAGCCTGCACAGGAAGTTGGCTCGGGAGCTATCTGAGGTTAAATCTATTCTTTCTAATGCTTTGAAAGAGCTGGAAAGAGAGAGAAGATCGAGGAAGCTGTTGAAAGACCTTTGTGATGAATTTGCTATGGTCATAAAAGACTATGATCAGGATCTGCATGCTTTGAAGCAGAAATCTGACAAGGATTGGACTGGAAAGGCTGACCATGATCGTTTAATTCTCCATATATCAGAATCATGGCTCGATGAACGAATGCAGATGAAGCTAGAAGAAGCTCAGTGTGGTCTTTCTGAGAACTCAGTAGTGGAAAAGTTTGGCTTTGAAATTGAGGCCTACCTTCAGTCCAAACGGATGTCTGCTTCTAAGAGAACTGATAATGAGATCCCAAGGTATAGACGAAATTCACTTGAATCTGTTCCACTAAATGAGGCTGTGAGTGCACCTCAAGCCGTTGGTGATGAAGAAGATTCTGCAGGCAGCGATTCAAATTGTTTTGAACTAAACAAACCAAGCAATGGCAACCTGAAATTACACAGCGATGAAGCTGCAGATATTAGATTAGATGAAACCTTGAAATATAGTCAAGTGAAGAAGAATAGTGCATCCCGTGAAAGGACAAGGGGTCGAAATCTATCCGGCTTGCAAGTTAAATTTGAAGAACAGATGGCTTGGGCCATGTCATGTAATGGTAATAAAGAGCTTCAAACGGTGAATGCAGAACCAGGGAAAGATGCTGAACAGAAACCAGCTGAAAAAACCTCTGCTCATCCTGAAAACCGTGGAGACAATGAGGATGACATTCCTGAACGAAACAAGGAGCCTGATAAGGTCCACGGATCAAACTCAAATTATATGATTGATAATTTAATAAGAAATCATATCCTGTTATCAGAAGCTGGAAGCATACATCGTGAGAATGACAGCGGTGAGGCTTCTTGCAGTTACCCTGCACGTAGGAATCTGGCTAGTCCAGTACGCCAGTGGATGTCGAAACTCACATCCCCAGATATTGACGTTTCTGAATCATCAACAAAAGTGCCTCCTGTCTCGAAGGAGAATACTTTGAAGGCAAAGCTTCTTGAAGCAAAGTCAAAAGGGCAACGCTCGCGATTTAAAGTTTTTCGAGATTCCTCTTAAGCAATGAGAAAAATCAGCTAAATAGTGGAGATGGTTCCTGTCAAGCTTCTAGGATCAGCTCTTTGTTCCTTCTTGCACTTGGGAATCTTGTGTTATGTGAATATCGGCCTGAGACCTCGATACATTTGAATGTCGCCATGCTTGTAACTAGAGCTCTATTTTTTCTCCTGTACTTTGAAATTTAAGTCTGTAAATTAGTGTAATACTTTTACATACTTTTACAATTTTGATTGATTAATAAGTGATATGGTTTTTTCGTTTGTGATTTTCGAAATATAAGTGCAGTAAAGCAAAAGTAATTAACTTAACATACAGGTTTATAGCAGTTGAACAAGTTGCCTACATTCACTCCCGGCAGTATAGTAAACAAACGGTGATTTATAAATAATGATTTAGTCTTTACGAAACTCAGTAATTTTCTATTGTTAATCAAGTAATTAAAAAATTATATTTTAATCAAAATATAATTTTGTCATCTCACTGCCAATTAAACAACAATACCACACATGGTTTAAGATTTTTAAATAGCGTTTGGTAGAGCGTTGAGTAAGCGTTAATGTTAGCGTTTCGACGTTATGTCAAACACCTACTTTAATGTTAGCGTTAACGCTCATAAACCATCATCTCATAACATGAGCTTATTTTTTGACGCTAGTTTATACTCTAATGTTTGTTCTCTAATTTATACTCTCTGACAAACACTTAGCCACTTTAAACAGTGGAAGAAATACTTAGCCATTTTTTTGCGTTTTGAGCCCGTTTTGTACAAGAAAATCCTATATTTGCCCTACATATTTAAACAAACACTTAGCCACTTTAAACAGTTGAAGAAATACAATTTAGAGAGCCATCATATGCTTTATTTCTTCCTTCTTGACAATCAATCTAGAAGACTTTATTCATTCCTTTATTTTCTTTGTTTTGGTAAGATTATTTTTTTTGTAACCATCAGCACTAAAACAAAACTTTAACACAATATCCCAAGCCTTCAGAGTTCTAAAGAAGGAATATTGGTAATATGAGTTCTGGCGTTGCGAGTTTGCAGGATTGATCCCCTCAGAGACTTCAGAGAAACTGAAAAAGGCTGCTTGGTGCCGGCTCGTGGAGTTCTTCGAGTTATTATAGTCTAGAGGTATTTGAGTCGGTGAAGTTGTCACCATAAGTTTTATATCATCGCTGTAAGTTTTCTCTATTATAGTGGATTATGGTGGTAACCTATACCCGGAGTGTTTTTTACTCACACGAATTTTCCACTACGTAATCAAAATTTCTTGTGTGATTCTCCTTATTGCCTTGATATTTGTTTTATTTTACATCTGTTTAGAATTAACGGTGCTTGTTGATTCAAATCATAGTTGCTCTACCTTTAACTTGTCTTAAATAGAGTATTATCTGCATAAGGTCAAAACCTTATGACAAAATCGAATTTTTAATTATTAAATTATAAAATTAAAATAAGAAATTTAATACAATATTAAAACAAAATCTCATGTTTATTATTAAATTATAAAATTAAAATAAATCTATTATTTGTTTATTATTAAATTGAAAGATTAAAATAATAAAATATTGAAATAAGAGACCTATTACAATATAAAACATAATTTCTTATTAAAATAAGAAATCAAAATAGTACCCGCTCATAAAACCTAACCATTTTTTTGATTTCGGGTCTATTGTTAATTGTTATTTGTTATTTTACTTTAAATTATTTTTATAAGTTTTTTCATGATCCTTTTTTTATTTGTTGAGTTCAAGATGCAGACTCTAACTATTATTTATTGTAAATTTAATTTGAACTTTAAATTATTTCTATAAGTTTTTTTATGAACTTTTTATTATTTATTGTGCTTCAATATACAGACTCTAACTATTAATTCTTGCAAAGTAAATATGGATTAGATAATATTTGAAGTTAAATTAATAAAATTTAAGCTTAAATTAAATAAATTACATTACATTTCATTGGAATTTATCCAAAAGAAAATTAAGTACTTTAAAAGTTATTTATAGTCAGATATATCATTTCAAATTAGAGATAAAAATGATATAGAAACTTTAATGTGAATAACAAATATTATTCGTCAATTGACATACGAACATGATATATGTGTGTGTATTAAATGTAAATAAATCAAATTGTCTCATTTAAACTATATAATCGATTAGATCCGAAACATTTCTAAGATCAATATCTGAAATAACATTATATTTTTTATGATATGAAATTATGGTTAAATAACCCGCAATCACAAATGTAACCAAATCACTATTCAATTAAATTAAAAAAAAAATCCTATCATTTCAATTAATCAACACTATTCAAATATGGTTTTTTTTTTTTTTTTTTTTTTTTTTTTTTTTTTTTTGGGGAGGTGATAAAGATACGAGTTAAATTTAAAAATTGATAATTAGTATTGATCTATAATTTTCACGCTAAAATATAAATTTGGTGTAAATCTTTTTCCTAGGTCAATAGTTTGAGATTGAGTCATCTCATATGAATTGTGAAGGTTGTTTTATTAAATATTTATAATTAGATTTTGCCCACATTAGACTCATAGATTTAGATTGGGCAATTACAAAATTGGGTTGTGAAAAATAAGTATTTTAAAAATTGATAATTAGACGGGGCTATCTCAAAATTTTATTTTTTGAAAAATAAGTAGATTTGTATAATATAAATTGGGAAAAAACTGTAAAATTGCTAATTTCTCATTTTATTTATTACAATACAAGTCTAAATATATACAATTTGAAATATACCGGAATAATGAATATAGACATTTATAACACACCCAAAATCTTACGTGACGAGATATTTACTCATAATATAAAGACTCGAACTCATGTTCTCCCAAACCACCGCTTAAATTGTTAATTCATTATTGACGTATATTTTTCTTAATTCAATTCACTAATTTTGTTTACGGAAGCAAATTCTGAGTCTGATTTTTGTCATTTTATAGCAATTTTGTCTACAAAATAATAATATTTAATTAAACACGGAAACAGCCATTTTTTTTTTTGTTGGGTATGAGAGTGGACGTCGATCTCTTCTTTGATCCTGAATCAAACATGGACTCGGATTTTTCACCGGGCGTGCCCGATTCCGATTTCGGGTTCGCCTTCAACGACAGCAACTTCTCGGATCGGGTCCTGAGAATCGAAATCATACCCGATTTGCCCGACTCCAAATCCGACGGTGACGCTTGCTCCTCCATCGCTGATTGGGCCCGCAACCGCAAACGACGCAGAGAAGAAATTAAGAAAGACACCGGTCAGTTTTTATCAAGTGTTTTTTTTTTTTTTACCTTTTAATCATTTTGTGTGTTTTTTTAGTTATTTTAATTTCTAGCAATTAAAGGTTTGATTTTTTTTCTTTGATTGTATTGTGTTTAATAATAAATTGAATAATTATGTGTTGTATTTGGGATTGTGAAATTGTGAATGAGAAATTTAGATATAATTTAATTTTCCATTTGTGAATTTTGCCTGTTGCTTATTTGAATTTGTTGTATCTTCTAGTGGATGTTATTGTGCAGCGTGAGGAGCAAATTTTACAATGCAACACGCCGGACACCGAGGATGGTGTGGTATATGAGAATCAAGAGGAAGAACCTGAGGCAATGATCGAGGAAGAACCCGTTGATGTTGGCTTGAATTTGAATCAACCTGGTAAATTCATATTTTTTTTCTGTTTTGCCTTTCAACGTTACATTTGAGGTTGAATTAGGAATCACATTCGAGTGTTTTGTAGCTACTGGTAGCAATGATTCATCTTGGAGCATGGACTGTTCAGCTGTTCTAAGAGTCAAGACTTTACATATTAGCTCTCCCATTTTAGCTGCAAAGAGTCCCCTTTTTTATAAGGTGAGTGTTCGGATATTGGATTGTGGTTTCTGTGTTCTTTCGGTTGTCTTGATTTCACTGGTATTCTATGCCACTTCTTGCAGTTGTTTTCAAACGGGATGAGAGAGTCAGAGCAGCGTCATGTAACTCTACGGATACATGCCTCTGGTAAATGCAGTGACATGAAAATTTACTTGTTTTTGGTCTATTTTCATGTGGAAACTAGTTTTGAATTATTTTTTTTGGGCCTATCATAGCTATTATCATTGTTTGGTTTATCTTATGCATTTTTTAAGAATAATTTTAATATATAATTTTTTTTTTTTGGAGTCATTTGGGGTAAGGGATATTTTTTGCATTCTTTTGGGGTAAGGGAAAATCAGTTATGCATTTAAAACCCGTTAATTTGTTACTTTTTTTTCAATGATTTAGATTCACATTGTTTTCACTTAATTAATCCTCTTCTTTCTATATTTTCCTTTGAGCAGAAGAAGCAGCCCTTATGGAACTCCTTAATTTCATGTATAGTAGTACGTTGTCAACAACCACACCAACTGCTTTGCTGGATGTGCTGATGGCTGCTGACAAATTTGAGGTTGCATCATGCATGAGATATTGTAGTAGGTTATTGCGGAACTTGCCTATGACTTGCGAGTCTGCATTACTGTACCTGGACCTCCCTTCTAGTGTTTTAATGGCAGATGCTGTTCAGCCGCTGACAGATGCAGCTAAGCAGTTTCTTGCTGCACGATACAAGGACATTTCTAAGTGAGTCACTCTGTTATCACTAATACACAATGCCTACTTATTGGAATGATTATAATATTGGAGAATTTTATTGACCTCAATATTTTGTAAACCTTTCTGTTTTTCTTACTAGGTTTCAGGAAGAGGTGCTTAACTTGCCCTTGGCTGGTATTGAGGCGGTATTAGCCAGTGATGATCTCCAGATAGCTTCAGAGGATGCTGTTTATGACTTTGTGCTAAAGTGGGCTCGAACTCATTATCCAAAATTAGAGGAACGAAGAGAAATCCTGGGCTCTCGACTTGGTCGACTAATCCGTTTTCCATACATGACCTGCCGAAAGCTGAAGAAAGTTTTAACTTGTAATGACTTTGATCCTGAACTTGCTTCAAAGGTAGTGCTCGAGTCTCTCTTTTTCAAGGCTGAAACACCATACCGGCAGCGCGCTCTTGCAGCAGAGGAGGCCAATTCCACCTTCCGTCGTTTTGTGGAGCGGGCTTACAAGTATCGCCCTGTCAAGGTGGTGGAGTTTGAATTGCCTTTTCAGCAATGCGTTGTGTACCTGGACCTGAAGCGGGAGGAGTGTGCGCATCTATTTCCAGCTGGACGGGTTTATTCACAGGCATTCCACCTTGGTGGGCAGGGTTTTTTCCTTTCCGCACACTGTAATATGGACCAACAAAGCTTATTTCACTGCTTTGGTTTGTTTTTGGGAATGCAAGAGAAGGGATCTGTAACATTTGCAGTAGATTATGAGTTTGCAGCGAGGATAAAGCCAACCGAGGAGTATGTGAGCAAGTACAAAGGGAACTACAGTTTCACCGGAGGGAAGGCGGTTGGATATAGAAACCTGTTTGGTATACCCTGGACAGCTTTTATGGCTGATGACAGCATTTATTTTATCAATGGAATCCTTCATCTAAGGGCTGAGCTTACCATCAGGCAGTGACCGTTTCCCAGAACTGGCCTCACGGAACATGGTCAGTATCGTAATATTGCTGGTTTAATAGCTTTTCTGTACAAAATGTAGTCAGACTTTAAGAAATAATTGTGATTAGAGATTTATGATGCTAGAGACTTTTCAATTATTCCTTGTTTGATGGGTATATCGACCTGGACTTGAAGAAAGTTGCATTCTTAACCTTGAATAGAGATGTCAGATTCAGATTCTAATTTTGAACTGGTCTCCGAATCCAATACTAGTGTGATTTTTGCCATCCCTAGTATTGGATGTTTTGGTGTGGATTCACAAGCTTGTGAACCAAATGTAAACTCTTTATCAGAACATTACTATAATATTTTTTTTGGAAACGTTGAAAATCGCGCCGTTAAATTATTCGATCCTAGTTAACGGAATAGATAAAATCTCTGACTGACCCAAGTTCTTACGATAAATGTATCTCCTGAACCCGAACTTAGGATCTGACAATCAGATTCTAAGTTTTTTGTCATCAAACCACACCCTTAGTACACTCAAATTATACATTCAAAGACACATTATAAACAAATTAAAAATCAAAAATCAAAATCCAAATCAAAATTTTATATTAGGAATAAACCTATCGCTTCTATATATGAAAGCATCATTAGTCATAAAAGTTATCGGCTTGTGCAACACCACGAAATTTGATTTTTTTTTTTTTTAAATGATAAAATAATTTTATTTTAATATCATCATCAGCAAAATACAGGCCCGGCCCTTGTACAGTGTCACAAGGGCGGCTGTCCAGGGCCCAAAAAAATAAAAGGGCACCAAAATTGTTTTTTCACTTTTATCTTTTGGAGTCTTTATGCCTCTCTCTCATCCAGTCATCCTCTGCAGTGCCCAAACAAAGTTTACTTTCTGGTTCCAGCTTTAAGGTTTGCTGATTCTTCACTCATTCGGTAATGTGAAGTTTAATTTCTTCTTTTCAACATGTGTCAATAATATTCTTCTTGGTTATATAAGTGATAATTGTTAGAGAACAATCAAACGAATGCAATAAATTTGTATTTGTATAAGCAATAACAACAGCCAATACAAAATTGATAATTATAATGACTGTAATTAAAATTAACAAACTAAACAAAATTGAAACTTACAATTCAAGAAATCGAAATTAATAAACTCACTGACTTGAAGATTGAGGCTAGCATAAATGTTATGTCTTATAGTAGAATTTCGTCCATACTCTTGTGCTTGTAGTTCTTTAGACGTCTGCCACCAGGATTCAACAATCTGTAAGTCGAATCTCTGCACTGAAATTCGACCCCTGACGAATTTACTTGATGTTTTTGCTTTGTTTTCGTTTTTATTTTTCCAAGATCAGAAACAGTATGAACGTTTTTCAAAAGAAAAAGATGAACTTATCTACAAAACATATTGTTTTTTTTATAGTGACAGTTGGGAACAGTTGATGATGATATGGTGTGACACCTTCTCAGTTGATGATGATATGGTGTGACACCTTCTCAGTTGATGATATGGTGTGACACCTTCTCAGTTTGACAGTTGGTGCCCTTTTATTTTTTTGGACCTTGGACAGCAGCCCTTGTGGCACTGTCCAAGGGTCGGGCCTGTTGGTCTTCACAGTCATAGTACTATACTTTTTTTAAAAAAAAATCGTTAGAAACTCTATAGCCAAATCACCCTTTTCAGATTTAAGTGTAACATATAAAACCTCCGACTATCCCAGACTCTTACAAGAAACGCACTCATTGGATTCGAATCCAGGACCTCAAAATGAGATCATGAACCATACACCACCAAACCACGTCCCTTCACAGTACTATACTGTTCCAGGCTATTCTTTGATCACCCATATAATTGGTTTCATGACAAATGCCAATCAACTGAATTACAGGGGAGATATAAAACACACTTCAATATATGCGAAACGTTTATTGTTTTATTCACCAATAAAATGAGAGCTCTGCTAAATAACAGATTCACTGGTTTTTCACAAATAAAGATATTCATATTCAGCAAACAAGATAATTTGAAATATGCAAACAAACATGAACAATTAATTTTATGGTCAATGACTAAACTGAAAGCTTCGAGCATTAATAATCGGGGGTGCCAAACAATACAAATTTAACTCATCATACAGCAACCTGAACAACGAGCTGCTTCCGGATCTGCAGCAAAAATGATTATACTAGACCAATTAATATAATCTTACATGAAAATTGTGATGGATGGGTTATGTGACTGAAAAAACATGGAGTAATCTAAGATTTTTTCGTAAAGAAAACTATCCAACTTTCATTGACCTGCTAACCAAATTATGAGTATTAACACTATATAAGTGGCCTTCAAAAGCAATTGAATTATTATTAGTTCATGGCACTTTAAAATCAACAAAAGATGGCAATAGAAAAATTAATTGGTGACCATAAAGTTTGAATCGGATTTTTTAGTCTTCAGTTATACCAAAATTATCAACTACTGAACAAGCCTTAAGATAAGAATAAATCTTGCTTTTTACTCAAGAAGAGTAACAGTTTCTAATTTTTCTCTTGGACAAACCCTAAATCTTGCTTTCTTCTTCCTCTAGCATGTTGTGGTCAGCGGCTAGACCATTTTTAACACTCCCCTTTTTCCTAGACCACTCTCCCACACTAGCCTCTTTCAACCCTCCCTCTTTTCCCCAAACATAGAACCCCCTCCCCCGCCTGCTTCCAAACAACCCTCAAACCTCCTCTCCCTTCTCCCCTTAACAACCCTCCTTCCCCCTTTTATCCCTCCCTTCTCCTTTTTTTCTCCTTTTTTTTTTCCTTTTGCTTGCTGTTTCTACTTCCATTTGTCTGTCTCTTGCCTATTTTCTCCTCCTCTCCCTTACCTTCTCTCTGCACCCTCACCTTTTTTCTGTTTTGGTTTTGTTTCAAGCCTTTCGGGCTTGATGTTTTGCTTCCAGGTCTTTGATATGGGTTTCCACCTGTTTGTGGTGGTAGTTAAGTCCAATTCTATATTGGTATTTTGTTTTTTGGGTTGGTTTACTATCTTCGTGCAGGTACATGGGGCTTTACAGCAACAAAATGGAGGATTTGCACGACTTGACTGATATATCAAAAAGTGGAAGAGACTTTTTTCTATCGATTTATTGGGCTTTATGTTTATTTTGTGTATTGTGTTTTTCCTTTTCTAGTTATAAAATTTGTATTCACCAACTCTTGTCGAAAAGTTGGAAATCAGGCCGAATCCGTAATTCCTCTGGGACCTTATTAGAATTAGGTGTGAATCCGAATTTTAATTAGTTATGTGGATTACATAGTGTATAAAGTTTACGTTGTTAGGTTTTATCCTGACTAGGCTTGAGTCT
This sequence comes from Zanthoxylum bungeanum, assembly GCA_019454045.1. NCBI lineage: Eukaryota > Viridiplantae > Streptophyta > Magnoliopsida > Sapindales > Rutaceae > Zanthoxylum > Zanthoxylum bungeanum. The sequence continues at coordinate 761,787 of SKCR01007838.1, read as the reverse complement.
TAGGTTTTTTCCTAAGTATTGTATTCGAGCTGATATAGTCGTGTAATTACATCTTTTGTGGTGTTTTATTATGAACAAATTTCATATTTCTCTCGAAAAAAAAAAAGAATAAAAAAGGTATCAGGATTAAGATTGTTTGTTTTCTAAAGTGAAGCAATAAGTTAATTTCTCTATCTTATTAATTTGTCTATCTTATTTGTTTTTTCAATATCATTTCATTATTAACCGAGGAAAAATGTTGATACCGCACATATACGCTAGATTATTACTAACGTGACAGGCAAAAACAATAACCAAAAAATTTGCTACTGAAATACCTCAGGAAGTTTTTTACGAAAGACAACATCCAACCGGGCATCAAGGGTATTCTCACATACTATCTTTCCATCTCTAGAAGCCACCACCACACCTCCCGAACTGCTCAATCAAACCAACATTGTTATAAGAAAGCTGTTCCATGACCATTTCTCATGAAGAGAGGACCATTTAAGAAGATAATGATTAGCAAGCCAATTTCAAGCATTATTCTAGTTGGCTCACAGTTTAGTTGTACTATTAACAGATAAAAAGGCTAACTCTGAAAATTGAGAACCCCACAAGCATTCTACAGACAATGAGAGTTAAGTAAGGCAACAGCTCAGGCCCAGTATAATATTCACATGAACCTCCTTAAAAATTGAGTGCATGAATCACTAGAAAAACTGCCTGTTTTTTGAGTTTGAAAGTGCTGCTATATGTAATACACTTGAGCTATGAAGACAAGCTCAGCTAGAATTTTTTTTATGCCGAAAACCAAATAATCAGTGGCAATGAGAACATAAAAGTAAATTAAATCTCGCTATTTCATAATTCAATAGAGAAAAAACTTACCAGAATGGACCATGGGCATTATGATGGCTGGGGCCAGGTGGAAGATAGACGTGATGATCCACAATTATCTCTGGTGGGTGAACTTCTAATTTCTGTGCATATTCTTCCCTTGCTGACTCCAAAACAGACTCCACCAAATTATGGTCATCCTTGCAACATCTCAGCAAAACAGCAGGTTCTTTCAGCCTGAGCAAACTCTGCAAACAAAAATGGAGTATTTAACTATTTGCCACAAATAACACCGAAAACACAGGCTATCAGAAGCAACGGCTTCATAAACTTCTTTAAAATGTTCTTAGGAATCATGGGAAAAGTAATAACGCATTTTCTTTTCGTGAAACTATATGATGTGCAAATACATAACGTTTAGCTGAAATTTTGGCTCTTGTTCTCCTCATAACAACTATTTTGGAAGTGTTTCTACATATTTTCAATTAGAAGAATCGTAGACTAAAACTACAAGATCCAAAGATAATGTCGAAGTTAGTAAAATCTCATTATTTAAAGGTGACTGATTGAGAAAACACGGAAAAGGGAAAACAAACATAATCTCCACTGACCTGAACAATAAGATCCTTCAAAAGCTTCTTATAGGAATGGTGATCACGACTCACAATCAGAAGCTCATTTGACGCTGCCTCTCTCATGTTACTAACCAAATCATCCTGAGCTTGAAGAACTTTGATCCGAGATGCATTCAGCTGCATGGAGTACTCGCTGCCACAAACCAACACAACATAATCTCATTTATCAATATACTAGCATTACATAGCTAAAAATTATATAATAAACTCATGTTAAAAACAATTTTCTATGTAGTTTCCATTTTCCAATTATCCACCAAAATCACACCACTTTTTCAAAACAACCACTCAAATTTTCACCAAGATAATAAAATTATCCAACTTAAGAAAATCTTAATATCTAGATTTGCATTGAAAATTTGCAGAAAGTTGCCCCTAACAATCATAACTATTCATAAACTAACTAACCGATCTAAACTAAAATTAATCCAAAATTAAAATCAGCAAAAAACACATAAATATTAAAGCTAAAAAAAAAAAAAAAGCAATCTTAAATCTCGTTAAAAATAAATCAATTACATCTTCTTTCGAACTTCGACTTGCTTCTCCTTACGCTCATACTCTTGTCTGATCTTCTTCTTCTCTGCTTCCACCAGCTGCAACTTCTCTATATTGAATTCCTACAACAATTTTAATAAATACAAGATCAACGTAATTACATATAATCAATCAATAATGATCATTAAAACCTGGTAAAAATAATTATATAATCATTTGAATTTTCAAGCGAATAGACTTACTTCTTCAGCGGACACTGAGATCTCATTTGCTTTCTCTTCGGCTTCTTGGCGGATGAACCGCACCATCTGCTGGATCTGCTTCGAGACATCAGCATCGTTCATTTTTGCGGGATCTTTGATTCGAAATCAATATCAAAGAAGCGATTTTCTTTGCTTTCTATATATCCCAAAAATAAATAAAATTATTTAATATTGCCATAGTTGTTTAGATAATGTAATTTTTTTAACATTCTCTTAAATTAATAAATATGTCTTCTAATTTATTTCATTTTATAATTTTTTATTGATGGATAATTAATATTTTAGTGTAAATATAAATTTAGCTAGCTTAGGTACATTTTTATAGTTAATTTAATATAATTGGTGACTCATAATTTCTACCGATAAATAAGTGAGATTTGATGAAAAATTTAAAAATTAATAATTCATTTGAAATGGATATAAATTTAATTAACAAACTTTCAATTATTAATAATTTAAGAAAACGAAAAGTTTGAAAGAGTTGAGAAAATAAAAAAAAAAATTTGAGAAGTAAGAATATGAAAAATTAAAATATTAATAACTCATTTAAAATTATATTATTTAATAAAAATATTTCTAATAATTAAAAATTTTGGATGATGAAAAGTTTGGAGGTAGAATTTGAAGAATTATATATTAATAAATTTATTTTAAATATTAATAATTTATTATTTCTCCTTTTTTTTTCAATTAAGTCCCCATAGTTTTACATATAATATGACCTCCTATAAAGTGTTTAAAAATTATATAAATCACCCTCGAGCTCAGTTGATCTCACTTTATAGGATTAGAAGGAGAACACGTAATGCAGTTGATCCCACGACTACAGCAGTTAAGCAGTTTTCCCTCCGCTATCAAGCAGTTGAGACGCACAGCTCAACGGTTGAAGACACGATCCAGCAGCTGCAGGGAGATACTGAAACTGCCCAAGCGGTTTACAAGCTTCACTATAAAAGCTAACTCATACAGAAAAAGATAGCCCGATCAAATGAAGACTCAAACGAGCATATTTTTTATCTTTTAGCTTTTATAACTTTTAGGACTGTAATTTGTGTGTTTGCGCCCTTTTGAGGCTTATTCACTTAATCAAACACTCATTTCTGGGACTTTGTCTCAGGAGATTTGAACCTTACACGTTTCTCTTTTTTCTTCGCGCACAAAAATCGCGCAAACAGTAATTAATCTAGCTTTATTAATTAAAAAGAAGTGATACACATATTTACATTTTTACCGAAAATAATTACATCTCTCTTACTGTAGTTACAGTTATCTCTGTTTTTGCTAACTAAACTTCCAAATTCAACCCCTGTTTTCGTTTCGATTAATAAGAAGAGAAAAAATTGATTTTTTTAGTGGGAATAAATCAAAATTTTCTTATTATATAAGACATATCTCTAATTGAACGGCAACTATTTTCTCCCGCTCGCTTTTATGTGGCTAGTTTGTACTAGTTTTGCGGCAGGCAAAAACAATAAGTGCAAATTCTTCATTCTGATTTGCTGAAGCAAGAGAAAGTGGAGGTGTGTGATTTATTATATCTCAATGTAGCAACATCCTAATATGTATATAATATTGAATACTGAACTGATTGTTATCGGATTCTATTTCTATTGAATCCTGAAGTGATCATGTTATGGAAAGCTAATGAGGTTCTAAGAACTAGTAAAGCCCATCTTCTAAAATTGAATAGCCCAAATACTACTAGAGTCTTGTTTTGGTTTACATTTCAAAATTATAATAGTAAAATAGACTAATTGAGCATTTTTTTTAAATCGTTGGAAATCATCCAAACTAGCCTTGAGCATTATCGGATTCGGATCGGATCGAATTCGAATCTGATCCGATCCGAAATATTGTGAGATGTTTGATTCGTTCGGACCGAATCTTCTTATCGAACTCGATCCGATCCGATCCGAATTCGGTACACATAATATGGTTTTGAGTCAAAAAAATCGAGCGGATCGGATCGGATAAAATCCGATCCGAAATAATTCGAATTTTTTTTATTTAATATATAACGACGTCGTTTTGCATATTGAATAAATGAAAAAAAAACGAGCGGATCGGATCGAATCGGATAAAATCCGATCCGAAATCCGTCGAACCGGACCAGCTCAATTCGATCGGATTTGATAATCGGATCGGATCCGATTCGATCTGATGCCCACCCCTAATCCAAACCACTCATTCCGAGTTTAAGTGGCATAGATAAAACTCATGGCTGTCTCGAGCTTTTAGAAAAAAACGCACTCACTATATTCGAATCCAGGACCTCAATATGAGATCCTAAACTCTATACCACCGAATCACGCCCCCTTAGAGACGCGTAATTGAACATTGTTGAAGACAATGTGCCAAAATTATGTTTTTTTTTCCTTTTTCAAAGAAAATATCTTCTATCCAAGCAATAGATTGATTGCTAATTGCAAGTTCAGATAATTATATAGTAAAATTAAATTTGAAATCATTCAAGGACTTTGTTAGTTGCTCAATATTATTGATATTCCAAACTATCTCTTTCTTATTTCTCACAAGGCTATTAACCAAACTGATAACATTCTTCGCATCTGCTTCCACGCACCAATACAGTTTCCACTATATATAATTTGAAGGCCAACATGTTGTGAAAACACGATCACTTTAGAGAAGATTTGAGGAAAAACCGAAATCAATATTATTACTACAAGAATAATACACAAGTTTTACAACAAGAAAACTCACAAAAAACCTCACTCTCTCTCAAGCTTTCTACTTGAAGCTTATACACTTTGGGATATTATGGGATGAATTACAATGGCCAGGGAACTCCATTTTATAGTGCCCAAACCGCGTGAACAGTGCCACGCGGTTTGGCACACTTGTTGCCAACTGCTGCCAGCTCCATCCAGCTGGCTTTTTCTTTCTTCTACTTTCGGTGGACTGAGACAGCAAGCTCACTGCTTGCTGTCTTCAATTTCAACAAATCTCCCCCTCGGTGAAGATTTCCCAGGAATCTGAGCCGACCATCAATCATCCAAATCGGATCCTCCAAAAGGATCATCCCCTGACTGTATCTGTATGACTGCCTACGTACCCTGAGTTGGGATCAAGCCAATCGTAGTTCTCTGTATCATCTGACAGCTATCCCGGTTATGTCTCTGCACAACTCTAGCTTGTCCCGATCATCGTTCCTTTGTTGACATGTCGTCTGTGTCTCTGCACAGTACACTTCACTGCATCTCTGTACAGTATTCTCCTGTTATGTCTCTGCATAGTACAATCCACTGTGTCTCTGCACAGTTTTGTTGCCATGTTTCCTCACCCATTTGTTCCTCAGTGCCTTCTTGCCTTTGGGAAACTCTCTGGCTCCCCCACATCAGTAAGTAGAATAAATTCGGATCCCGGATATCTGGTTGATGGAATCCTGCCTCGCTCAGATCTTCTTGTCTGAGGTCCACTGGTTTCAGGAGGTCTATCATCATCCATCTCTGTGAATGATCTTGCAGCTTCTAGTGGAGTGGGTTGCGGCTCCCCCTGCTCAACACTTTCTTCTGTAATCTCTGATGGAACAGGCTGTGTCTCCCCCTGCTCAACATCTTCATTTGCCTCCTCTGGTTCTGCTTCTGGAATTTCCTCGTGCACCATATCTGTGGCCAATTGTGCTGGTGCTGAGTCTGGATTTCTGTTGGCACTGGATTTGGAAGACATTCTGGGCATTTCAATGTCTTCAATTGTTCGGTCTTCAAGAAACTCTACTTTCTGGCTTCTGATGACCATCTTTACCTTCGGATCCCATAGTCTGTATCCAAATTCTTCATCTCCATGGCCTAGGAATATACATGGAGTTATCCTTGCATCGAGCTTCTCCCTGAGCTCATTGGATACATGTACAACGGCTAAACAACCGAATACTCTAGGGTGAGTGTAGGAGGGATTCTTACCAGACCACACTTTCTCCGGAATCTCCAAGTTCAACGGTTGAGTTGGTGATCTGTTGATCAAGTAACAGGCAGCACGAACAGCTTCTCCCCAGAATGGCTTTGGCAGCTTAGCCATACTGATCATTCCTCTGACTTTCTCCATAATGGTGCGGTTCATGCTTGCAGCGACACCATTATGTTGTGGAGTGTGTGGAACAGTTCTCTCATGTCGAATGCTATGTCTCATGCAGTAGGCTTCGAACTTCCTGGAACTGTACTCGTTTCCATCGTCTGTGCGAAGACATTTCAGCTTCTTCCATGTTTCATGCTCTACCATGGCGTGGAACAGCTTGAACTGATCTAGGACCTGATCCTTCGTCTTGAGGAAATACACCCAGATTTTCCGTGAAGCATCATCGATGAAAGTCAGAAAATACTTGTTACCGCCCAATGAATCAACCTCCAAGGGACCACAAACATCAGAGTGCACCAGACTGAGCAACTCTGATCTTCTCTCTGAAGAGAAATCAAATGAGACTCTGCGTTGCTTACCAATCGAGTAGTGGTTGCAAGGACCTCGTGCAGCATCATTGGTAAGCTCCTTCTTGTTAAGGGTAGACAACCCTCTCCCACTTATGTGTCTGAGTCTCCGGTTCCACAGATTTTGAGAAGCCTCTTTTTCAGCTACTTTGAGGCTGTCTGCACAAATCTTCACATGAGTCTTGTATAGTGCGCCGCAAGCATGTCCTCGGGCGACAATCATGACACCTTTTGTCATTCTCCATGTGCCATTTCTGAAGTGATTTTCATAGCCCTGTTTGTCAAGAGCTATCCCCGAGAGTATATTCAGCCGAAGTTCTGGAACATGCAGGACATCCTTCAAGATCAATGTACACCCGACATTTGTCCGCAACTGAATATCACCAATTCCTACTATCCCAGAGGAACTGATATTTCCCATCTTCACTGCTCCAAAGTCTCCCGCTTTGTATGTTGTGAAGAAATCTCTGTGAGGAGTGACGTGGTAGGATGCTGCAGTATCTACCACCCACTCAACATCTTGGGTTGCGTTGTGAAGGCATGTCTCTTCCTGTATGGAGCATATTGCTACATCTGCTTGGACAACGACCAGTGTCTCTCCTTCGTCATTCTTCGGCTGGTGATTGCCTTCTCTCTGCTCTCGTTGCAGTTTTCGGCAATTCTTCTTTAGGTGGCCTACAATGCCACAATGATAGCACTTATAGGTAGGCTTCCTTCCATCTGAGGATCTACCCATGGTTGTGCTTCTGCCTCTCTCTCCGTCTCTTCCTCGATGTCTTCCTTGAGTCTCTGTGACGAAGGCTTCTGTCTGTTCTGAGCCAACATCTTTTCTCCTGGACTCCTCATTCGACAGGGCATCTTTTACCATAGGCATGGTAACTTTACCTCCTGGAGCGGAATTGCTGAGAGTAACCACCAATGTCTCTCAGCTGTCAGGAAGGGAACTGAGTAGTAAGAGGGCTTGTACTTCATCTCCCAGCTGCATGTCTACTGCAGACAGCTGATTCACCAGGCTCTGGAACTCGTTGGTGTGTTCTGCAACGGAAGTTCCACTTCGTAGCTTCAGGTTCACCAAACGCCTCATTAACAGGGCTTTATTCCGAGCTGTCTTGGCCTGGAACATGTCTTCTAGCTTTATCCACATCCTGTAAGCATCTGAATCCTGTGCTACATGGTGTAAGACACTGTGACCGATCCACTGCCTTATCTGACCCAAAGTTCTGTTGTTGAGTTTCTTCCAGTCACACTCCTTAACAGACTCTGGTTTCACTCCCTTCAACTCGATGACATCAAACAAATCTTTACAGTGCAAGAAATCTATCATCCGAGGTCTCCAGAGGGAGTAATTAGTGGCAGCCAGTTTAATCATTGCACCAGAATGAAAATCCTCCATCTCTATTTTAAGTTTTAAAGTTTAAAATGGGAATACACTAAAATCGGGTATGAATTTCACAAATCGGAGGTCACCGTTGCGTCCGGAACGGTCGAAAATGGTGGAATAGACACTTCTTTGGTCTAAATCCGACACAGAGGCTGATTTGTAAATTCCTAAACGTTTTGGGGCAAAACTGTAAATTTCAAAACTTCAGGGGGCTAAATGAAATTTACCAGGCTGCTGACGTGGCACTGACGTGGCAGTGCTGACGTGGCAGTGTGGGTCCGGATTGCTGACGTGGCAGATACGTGGCGGCTGACGTGTCTGCTGACGAGGCGCTGACTGTGCGCTGACTGGGCGTGACGTGGCGCTGACGTGGCGGCCACGCGGATCGTCTTCAACCTTCAGCGCGCGTGGGGCGCGTGTCTGCGAGTGGCGGCGCGTGGGAGTGCTCTGCCTGGCGCGTGCGGGCTCCCTGTACCTCCGTTTGATCGCCGGAAAATACCACCGTGCTCGTCTCGACGTGAACTAGCTGATGGTATGCTCAAAATTGATTTTTGACAACTTTTCCGGAACTCGAATTTTCCGAACCGAGCTCCGTTCTTCGGTTTTTCGATCCCAATGAAGAACCAAAGCTCTGATACCACTGTTGTGAAAACACGATCACTTTAGAGAAGATTTGAGGAAAAACCGAAATCAATATTATTACTACAAGAATAATACACAAGTTTTACAAACAAGAAAACTCACAAAAAACATCACTCTCTCTCAAGCTTTCTACTTGAAGCTTATACACTTTGGGATATTATGGGATGAATTACAATGGCCAGGGAACTCCATTTTATAGTGCCCAAACCGCGTGAACAGTGTCACGCGGTTTGGCACACTTGCTGCCAGCTGTTGCCAGCTCCATCCTGCTGGCTTCTTCTTTCTTCTACTTTCGGTGGACTGAGACAGCAAGCTCACTGCTTGCTGTCTTCAATTTCAACACAACACTCATGGCTTCTCTGCCTATGCACTCGACACGTCTCCGAATTTTATTTGCTGGATTGCCGCAGCCATAATCTCTCCGGCTTTCAAAATTATGTCAATTTACGTAGTCAAAAAGCCCTCAAACAAGAGTAAATCTTTGGTGGAACGGAGGTATGAGTGACGTGGTACCATCAGCGAATTAGATAATGACATGTATAATTTAATACCTATTTTTTAGTTGTTTTTTAATTTTTTTAGCACGTGTGGCAATTGATGATTGACTTGTTGCATAGATGACGTGGTACCTATGTTGCACCAAATATTTTCTCCTAAGTATTGCTAGAGAAATCTAAAATAGATGGTGCCAAATTTGCAAATATCTAATGATAAGAGTTGCTGAATGACCCACGATATAAGGTTTAAATTTTGATTATTCAAGTCTTATATCTAAATACAGGGATGCATTTCTCTTGAGAATCTTGAACAGTTTAGAATTTTACTTACTCTATTTAAATATGAATCAGATGATTTGACGACGGATTTCCAACATTAAAAAAATAAAAATGATATTGTTACGTAATTGTCGATTGCCCATGCCATATGAGTCAATGCCTCAAAACTCGTCGTTCTGCCTTAATTGGACAGACAAATTCGATCACCTACGAAATGAGTACTTGCAACAATTTGATTGGATTCTGGCTAAATCAATTTAATAATTGGACACCCTTTGTTGCTATTAAATAAAATATTGGAGGTGGGTTTTGAGACACGTGTCATAAATTGAGTAGTTAGACTTCAAACTATGCAAGTTCATATTTGTTTTCAATTTTGGACCAACCTTCAGGGACAGCAAGGGCCGTTGTTTTAAAAGCTTATCCAACGAGAGCCGTCAGATTGAGAGTGGTAGTTAAATGTTAGTTGAGTAGATAAAGACATGCATTAAGCTCCGGGGGCTAAGAAATTAGAGGATAAAAAAAGAATAATTCACTTGACAATAATTTAAAGAGAATATTGGATTATAGTTCACAATAGTAACTATTATATACATACTAATCATGGACAAAATTAAGAATTTATATTGAAAATTAAATCAATAATTTATTTTTTTTTCCATTTAAGTAGTAATAATAATATCACACACTGGGTAAATAATATTTTAAAATTTTGTATCTCAACAATGATAATTTTATTATTTGTAATGAAAAAGAAAAAAATTATTGACGGCTGATTTTCGTTTCAGAGGCAAATCGATAAACTTATTCATCGAAGAAACATTATTTAATTGTGAATTTGTTTGGTTTGTTGGGAACCAAATGCAAACTTAGCAAAATATGAGAAAACACACAGATAGAATAGATGGTTTAATGTGGTTCGGCGGAATGGATCCAACCTACGTCCACAGGTACATGGGAAAAATGAAGCTTTTATAACGTGGTCGGGTATGACCGACATGCCTGTCTCTCGAGCTCGGCTGACCAATCTCTTATAAACTCGCTCTCACACTAAAGTTTTTTTGCTCTATATTACAAGTTTATACGTGAATGAATTTGGCTCATCATTTATAATGATTTCTGAATTCCTTTATATACTATGGCAAATTTCACCGTTATATCAATCTCATGACGTCATTCATGTGAATCTACTATTAATGCGATGACTATCTTTCCCAACTGCTCTGCCGCAAGTAGGCCTGCCATATGACATCTCTTTAAACCAAGCTATAATTGGCCACTGCCACACGCTACCTCCAGCCTGTAATCTGTCATTTATCATATGATAGCGTGTGCTAGAAGATAAGTCGGTGACCTGCTCCGGTCACGTCTGACCTATTTGGAAAGATGCAAATCCTCATATAGGGCTTACGTCATCTTGATTTGATCTTGAAGCTACTACCCCGACCCGTCCAAACAGGCCGGGCAAATGAACAACATCTTGTCATGTTGAGCTACCAGGTCCGGTCGGCCCTGAGGTCTTGCTTCCCACTCGCTTCTTTGAACATCTTCTCATCAGGTCGGGTATGATCTGCTCAGCCGATCCTCATTCTGACACGAGGCTCTGAATGTCGAGCTGGTCTAAGAGTTTGATGTTGGGGCGATTTGAACTGTCCACCTCAGACCCGACTATCTCGGGTTCGAGTCCCTCCGTCTGACTTCTGATCCTTTGAAAAGACTTCGGATCATCTGTTGAGTGCAACCATCATCTTACCCTTCATCGATATTCTGACTTCTTTATGGCCGAAAACTACCATCAACAAAAATCACCGAAAAAAAAAAAAAAAAAAAAAAAAAGAATTTTTAATCCGGACGAAAAAACATTCTGAACCTCGGAACAAATCCATATCAAACATTAAAGATATTGAATTAATTCGAATTTATAATTTTTTTTATCATTTCTATACACTACTGCACAGGGACTCATATGAGAAAAGAAAAAGTCAATTAAGTCCTTATTTGAGACTTGAGTTAAGGAAAAGACATGTGTTATTATTTAAGAAAATCAATGTTCTCGAGGGCCGTGTCTTGATAGTATAAAACTCGGCATCCGATTTTGAGGTCATGAATTCTTGTAAAACTCTCGGGACCGTCGAAGATTTTAACTGATTCACTTAACCCCAGAAATAATCATTTGACGACGAAATTTTCAACTATTAAAAAAAAAAATTTATAAGAATGTCAAACCCTGTACCGTTTTCTCTTGTTCAGTAACTGAGAGTGAGAATTCTCCCAAAAAAAAAATTATAGTGTTAATTCTTTATTATTTTTCTGAGAACTTTTTGAATGGTGACTGTTGAAGCTCATGTTACCTGAGCCAGAGAAATCATCAATAGTATGTTTTCACATTTTCTTTATGCAGAAATAAATAATACATATAATATTTTATTTCCCATTTTAATATAAGCTGCTGATTCAGAATTTTTTGTCACTATAAGCAGGCTTATTCCTTGTTCATTGAGAAGTTAATGGCAAAGCTGCAAAGGAGTGTTTTTATCATTTGTTCAGATCTACAAAAGCCTGGAAAGCTGTGAGTTGTTAATTAATTTATTTATTTTTTACTAAGCTTCTATTAGAAATTAAATCTTGATTTATTATTTTGTTTGTTTGTTGTTCATTCATCAACTTTCAAATTTTTAACTAAAAAGTTAAAGAACAAACTACAAAGAACCAAAAGGAAGCTCGATTACAGGCTTACTTTTATTTAAATTAAATTTGTGAGGTCCTCCTTTTTTATTTAAACACGATATTCAAAGCCTGCAAGCTCATTTTTTTAAGTTCAAAATAATACAGACTCGTCTCTGCTTTTTATAAACAATAATCTTGAAATCTGCTATTTTCTTTTCCTTCTGTTCTCTCTTTTTTTAATTATTTATTGTTATTTTAAAAACTGTTTCTTCTTTTTTCCTTTTCTTTTATTTCTCCAGCTAGAAACCAACCACAGAAGTATAGTGAGCAGAAGAAACTGGCAAAAAAACAGCTCGTTTTTAGCTTGTTTTTGATGAGCAAGTGAAGAAAAATGAAAGCTTTATGCATTTTCACTTTGATTTTGTATCTGGGTCTGATTTTTTCTCAAGTAAATGCAGACCCAGTTGAGGATAAGAAAGCTTTGTTGGATTTTGTCAAGAATTTGCCACACTCTCGGTCTCTAAATTGGAATGAGAGCACTTCAGTATGTAACCATTGGACTGGAGTGAAATGTAGCGAAGATGAGAAGCGTATAGTAGCCGTTAGATTGCCTGGGGTTGGATTTAGCGGTCAGATTCCACCTAACACTATCAGTCGCTTATCAGCTTTGAAGATTTTGAGTCTTAGATCGAATGTTCTTGCTGGGTATTTTCCTTCTGATTTTGTTAACTTGAAAAGCTTGTGTTTTCTTTATCTTCAATTTAATAACTTTTCTGGTCCATTGCCTGATTTTTCTGTTTTGAAGAATCTCACTATTGTTAATTTGTCTAACAATGGGTTTAATGGCACTATTCCTCATTCGTTGTCGAATTTGACTCAGCTTAAAGCTTTATATCTTGCAAACAATTCATTATCTGGTGAAATACCTGATCTTAACTTGACCAGCTTGCAACAGATAAATTTGGCTAACAACCACCTTAGTGGTTCTGTACCAAAGTCGCTAAAAAGGTTCCCGAGTTCGGTCTTTGTTGGTAATAATATCTCTTTTGATGAAAGTTTAGCTCCTAGAGCTTCACCAGTTCTTGCACCCTCTGCTGAATCTCATTTCAGGCCTCAGAGCGGTAGGAGGATAGGTGAAACTGCATTGTTAGGGATTATAGTTGCTGCTTGTGTGTTGGGGCTTTTAGCATTTGTGTTTTTGATAATTGCTTTTTGTATAAGAAAAAAGAGGGAGGATGGATTTGCAGAAACATTACAAAAGAGAGGAATGTCCCCGGAGAAAGTGGTTTCAAGGAATCAAGATGCAAGTAATAGGCTGTTTTTCTTTGAGGGTTGTAATTATGCATTTGATTTGGAGGATTTGCTGAGGGCTTCTGCTGAGGTTTTGGGGAAGGGAACCTTTGGCATGGCTTATAAGGCTATATTGGAGGATGCAACTACTGTGGTGGTGAAGAGGTTGAAGGACGTGAGTGTTGGGAAACGGGATTTCGAGCAGCAGATGGAGATTGTTGGAAGTATTAGGCACGAGAATGTGGTTGAGCTGAAGGCGTATTACTATTCCAAGGATGAAAAGCTGATGGTAAATGATTATTACAGTCAGGGAAGCGTCTCTGCTATGCTTCATGGTATGTTTCTTAGTTCAATCTTTTGCATTTCTATCTAATGCAACTACTAGTGTTTTTTTTTGAAAATCTTTTCGTAAGTTATGAAAACAAACTGCTGACGGTTGCAATTTTAGTTTGGAATCTAAATTCATATTCATGAAATGAGATTACTTCGGTTTCCTTGTATCTTTAATCTTCTAGGTGAGCATTCTTTTGTTTTACCTGTGGTTCTAGTACAATGATTGATTGTCTGAATGCTAGCAACTCCTGTCCATCTCCAGATAATTTCGATAATGAATTTGTTAAAATTGAGAGTTAGAAGTGGGATGTAGCATTAATTCAAATTAGGCGATATAGAAAAGATAGCTGGATCTTTGGAGCTAGTGTCCGTGCATGTTTCAATAATTCCTAGCAATTGTATCCTGCAATTTGATGTTTGAATTAGCATTTGGATGGTAATACGTAAAAATAGGATGTGATGGTAATTCTTATTGCATTTGATTAAATGAAGGTTGATATATATTTTCAGGATATTGTTTCTGTGTTTTATCAAAGGAGATCCAGGTAATGTAAAAAATAAAAAATAAAAACCTTTAAAACCCATATTTCCCTAGGGCTCTGAGAACATGACAGAGTGAGTGGATGTTGACTCTGCTGTCTGCGAAAATGATTTTACGACCATTCCGTTTTCAGTTTCCCTATCTGCAAAACACCTTGTATTGTTATTATTGCTGTAATTGCATCTTAAAAGGAGCTTAGTGCAATGCAGACACGATTGCGAATCTCCATTTAGCATCAGTGCTAATGCATCGAGGATCATAGTTTGGTGTCCCATGTCTGCTAGAAGTTCATTGTCAGTTTGATAATTCATCATGAAATTGTATACCGTCTTTTGATACCACACGCTCCCCAGCGATAATTCTTTCTTGTGGGACAAACTATTCAGTTGGTTTAATAAATTTTATATCTTCATAGTCTCCGACCCTGATGGTTTGGAGTCCAAATTGATCAACCACGGCCAAGATTTATCCATCCTCTAATGCATAATGTGCCTCGCAGGTAAGAGAGGAGAAGGTAGGATCCCTCTAGATTGGGATACTCGAATGAGGATAGCAATAGGTGCAGCAAGAGGAATAGCTCGTATCCATGAAGAGAATAGTGGGAAGCTAGTCCATGGCAACATCAAGTCCGCAAACATCTTTCTCAACTCCCAACAATTTGGTTGTGTGTCTGACCTTGGACTGACAACTATTACAAGCTCACTCGCCCCAATTATTGCCCGTGCTGCTGGTTACCGCGCCCCAGAAGTGACAGATTCCCGAAAAGCAACACAGATTTCTGATGTCTACAGCTTTGGAGTGGTCTTACTCGAGCTCCTCACTGGAAAATCCCCCATCCATACTACCGGTGGAGATGAACTTGTGCATTTAGTCAGGTGGGTTCATTCGGTAGTTCGAGAGGAGTGGACTGCAGAAGTATTCGATGTAGAGCTGTTGCGATATCCCAACATCGAGGAAGAAATGGTCGAGATGTTACAAATTGCAATGTCTTGTGTTGCACGTATGCCGGATCAGAGACCTAAAATGCCGGATGTTATCAGAATGATAGAAAATGTCAGGCCAAATGACACTGAGAATCGGCCATCTTCTGGAAACAGATCCGAAAGTTCAACACCAACTCCACTGGTTGCCGGAGAGAAATTGAACTAATTATAAATTCAGAATGAATGAATCACTTAGCTATCTAATTTTTTTTTTTTTGGCCTGATTTCCTGTACCCATTTCTGGTGCTACTATATTTTCATTGATGTGGTATCTACGTTCCAATTTATCTCAAAATGGCGTTTCATTAATTAAATATAGTTTTGTTTGGTATTGCGATTAGAAAAATGTGGTGAACAAATGATGGTTCATAACGGTGTTATGAAATTTTGATTTATGTTAAAAATATTAATTTAGGTACGTTTATTTAATATTTTGATGGTGGGAAAAAGTTAAAATTTATAATTTTTGTAAAATTCAATTTTTGAAAGAAATCACGAATTTCACATCATTAATCAATCACTTAAAAATTATATTTTCACTCACTAAAGTGGACAATTTTTAATTGATAAGAAATCATCCATCATGGCTTCAAATTCTAAAAGATAGTTTAATTTGGGATTTGGATAAAGGTGGGACGTGATATGGGGGTACAAATTTAAAGAAGAGTTTTATTATTTTTAGGTCTTAAATATACATTGGATTTATTTTAAGATATTTATATTTTTTGAATTGTTTGTTTTTTCAAAAAATATCACTTATTTTGAGATTTTATCTCATAAAAAGTTAAAATTTATGATTTTTGTGTTGAGCCTAAAATTTTAAAAATCCGTCTCCATATACCCATTTAAAATTTATTTATTTCATAATTACAATCTAAATATAATTTTATTATATTATTACTAATATACATATGATTAAATAAAAAAAAATTACATGTATGGAATACTTTACAATTACTTAACTCATAAAATTTATAACAATTATACATCATCATTCACATAAATATTATCCCAAATAGCGTGATTTGATAGTGTAGAATTTAGGGTTCGGTTTTCGGATTTTGAGTTCGAATTCAGGGGTGAGTTTCTTATAAGAACTTGAGACATCCGAAGATTTTACCTGCTTTGTTTAAGTTCGAATCGGATGATTTAGCGGTGTAATTTCCAACGATTGAAAAAAAATTCACATAAATATTAATATAATTAAAACAAAATTTATCAAGTATGCGGGGTCCACGGAAAAAGATACCGATAACCAATTACTGTACATCTCCAACTCAAGATTCAATCATTTTATTGGCTTATTTAATATATATATATATATATATATATAAACTCAAATTTTCATTTTACTGTAAGCCCTCTCGTT
The DNA here is from genome assembly GCA_019454045.1 of Zanthoxylum bungeanum. Lineage (NCBI taxonomy): Eukaryota > Viridiplantae > Streptophyta > Magnoliopsida > Sapindales > Rutaceae > Zanthoxylum > Zanthoxylum bungeanum. The sequence continues at coordinate 745,151 of SKCR01007838.1, read as the reverse complement.
TGCTTCTCTGAAAAATCTACCATTAATAACCGGGAGGATCTCTCTCAGGTACGTTCCTTATTTCCGCTTTATTTAATTTTCTTGTGATTTAGATTTTTTTTTTGTTTTTTGCAATTTCCGATTTTGTTTCAAAGCCAAAGCTAGTCTAGGTTTTTTTTTAATCCGTTTAAAAAAAATTACATATAAATATAATTAGGTGATGGCATCGAAGCGAATTTTGAAGGAGCTGAAAGATCTCCAGAAAGATCCTCCTACCTCTTGCAGCGCAGGTTAGTTCTTTTCTACTTTTGTTGATCTCAATTTTTTATTTTTATTTTTTTAATTTTTGTTTTTGGTGATTCTGCGATGTTTAGGTATCTCTCTAGATTTCTTTATTCCAAGCAAATTTATTTGTATATTTTCATGCATTTTGACATGGTTTAGATTTTATGAATTTAATGAAATAATGATTTCAGATAGAGCACTAGCCGACCCATCAAGTGGTTGTTTGGTTTTCATCAATTTTGCGATATGACGTAAAATTTGAGGAAATTTGAACTTTGGACTTTGTAAATTTAGGTATCTGTTAGTGTTGATGATTTTGACCTTGATGCTAGGGCATAATAAAATTGAGCTAACATATGAATATTGTATTGGTTTTGTGTGAATTTTGATATGAACGTAAGTTGATGTAATCCAACTTTCTTGCTTTCTCTGTATAATCATATGTATATTTAGGCCCTGTAGCGGAAGACATGTTTCATTGGCAAGCAACAATCATGGGTCCTCCTGACAGTCCATATGCAGGCGGAGTGTTTCTAGTCACGATTCATTTTCCTCCTGACTATCCATTTAAGCCACCTAAGGTACTTATTAAACAACTTCCGTTCTCAAAGCGTGTTTTGTTTGTCATCTTTTGCTTCTTACATTCAAAATGCAAATTTGTTTTGTCTTTCATCATTTGTTTACGTGTCACGGATGGTTATACAAAGATATTGCGTCATAATGATAGCTATTAGCATAAAAATATAAGTCGTTGATGATATAACTTTGATATATTGATGAAACTAGGTGGTTTTGACTGTCAATTTCTGTGTTACTATCTTTTGGTTATTTGGAGTATCTCTGGTGTTCCAAGTTAGCATCATCCATTTATGTGTTCATTTTAGTTTATTAAAAATAAAAAATGTGGTTCTCGCTACGTGATTGGACCATTATACTGAGTGTTGATTTCTTCTTGTAGGGGTCGGTGATTAGTTGTTGAGAAATGGAATATAAATATATATAAAGTCCTATCACCCTATTATCTGATATTCCATGCTGAAGTTTTTTGGTTTGAAGAACACTTAATCTTGTTTAGATCCATTTTTCAAAATCCATTTTTGTTCTTAAATCTTAAATTTTTACGTCAGTGTTTTGGGCAGTTTGAACTGAATGATTGTGTAAAACTACCTTTCATGGTTCCACCTTGGTCTCGGTTAAAAACATCATTTAAGTATGATGATTTCTTTTATCAGAACATGCTTTATTTTGAAATTTCCATTCTAAATGTGACCTATAAGTCATAATTTAAGTTCTATGATATTTTCTCTTACTTTTATATGGTAAATGTTTGTTATATTTGTTAATATTTAATAGAACTTTTCCCTAAAAAACACTGATTCATTGGGAATCAATGCTCAATTTTTTTCCTGAAGAAAATAAGGAAAACAGGAAAGAAAATTAAAAAGCTCATGACTTTGCTTCCGAACTTGTGGATGGTTTACCCTGAAAATAATTTTGTATCTTCAAATATTTTTGGAAAATACATTTCATTTTTTGTTAAATGAATTAATTTCATACTGAATTATCCCTTGCAACCCAAAAAATCTTCATGTCAGCCAATTTTGAAGAAGGTACCTTCATATTTCTTCATAGATTGAGAGGCTAATGAAAATTGTTTTTGTTCTTCAACTTACTTGATTTGCTCTTGCTTTATGTGGCAGGTTGCATTCAGGACAAAAGTCTTCCATCCTAACATCAACAGCAACGGTAGCATTTGCCTTGATATATTAAAGGAACAATGGAGCCCCGCCCTCACCATATCCAAGGTAATTAAGTTAAATTTTCAAATCCATGGAAGCCATAAAAAAACTAAAGAGAATCTGAAGTTTTATTTGCACGGTAAATAATTCTTTTGTTTTTTTTTTCCTTGAACTTATTTAAGGTGTTGCTCTCTATTTGTTCGCTGTTAACGGACCCTAACCCTGATGATCCTTTGGTGCCGGAGATTGCCCACATGTACAAGACTGACCGGAGCAAGTATGAAACAACTGCGAGGAGCTGGACCCAGAAGTACGCCATGGGTTAGGACACTGCTATGTTTGTGTGTCCAGGGAGGGCCTTTTTCCCCAGGGCAGGCTTTGGTCTTTGAAACTATTTATGTATGAATCAAGAAGTGTGAGATGTCTCCTCATATAAGTGGGACCAGAGGGGGAAAATTACAAATCCAGTCCTCCTAGAAACAACATTTACTGCTTTTAACTGTTTGTATGGAAAATTCTCTCTATTGCCATTAGCGTCCTCTCCCTGTTTCACTGGTTGTTTCAAAGTAATTTCTGAAGGTTAAAATTATTTGAGTACACGTTCTTTCCCGTGGATGGTGTGGGTTGGGCCATTTTATGAGTTTTAAGACCAATTTGCTAGCCCAGCCCACTAGAAAGCGACATTTTGCCAGCCCGTAGGCCCATCATCGCAAAAAAATGGCGTGTTACTCTTACGATAATAATTTTTGGGCCATTCGGGTTTGGTTTTGGGCCTACATTGAAAATACTGAACTAAGACCATATATATATATTTGAAGAGAACTTCTCTTAAATTCCGTTTGGGTGTTTAATTTTCAAGAATAAAATTATTTCATATCTCTAGATAATAAATTTAAAAGTATTAGTTTAATATCACTCTCAAATTAACCTTTATTTGAACTAAAATTGTAGTGTTTTTCTCTCCGATCATTAACAAGAACTTTGGTTGTGATTAACGAAGTCCTTAATTCTTTGATGTCACAATTGTATGAATGATGTAATACCACTAACTAATAATTATATAATATATATGAGTTTTAATAAATAAAAACACCATTTGTTTTCTATTTAACACGCGTGTTAATATATTATTAGATTGTTATATGGGTGACACGTAACAACTGTTGCGTAGTAGATTAATCTTTAAATAGATTATATAAATAAAAGAATGTGATTAATTATTGATAATATAAAGATATTGATATAGTATGTGTGTGCAGGGCTGTTCACCTTGGAGACCCGATGCTGTTCACCTTGGAGACCTGATGCGGTTATGAGTACGATCAGGCGCGGATGGTACTCGATCCTCCGGATTTTCAAGTGCCTCCGGGGGCGCACCGGACACCGCGCGACTTACGGTGTTCTTACGGCCGCTGGATCCTACCTTCGGCTGAGCCGTTTCTAGGGTGGGCAGGCCGTTAAACAGAAAAGATAACTCTTCCCGAGGCCCCCGTTGGCGTCTCCGGACTCCCTAAAGTACCTGAGATTCTTTTGGCCTAAGGTAGTTTTTATCTTTCGGGACTCATTAACCATAGTATATTATTATAATACTAAAATTTCGAGACCCTTATCTGTTAATTATTTAAGAGTTATAACAATAAAATTTCATAGTTCATAGACGGGCACCTTGCCCGTTTTAGTCAAGAATCGGCTCTACATCCGTGCGAGACCTTTCAAGGTGTCATACAGATCTCAATTAAATTCCTCTCAGTATCTTTCATTTTTCCATTCTACACAACTAAGATAGCCGACTATAAAAAGAACAACTCAAGATCCCCAAACAAAAACTCAAATATTGTACCAAATCTTATTAACTAACTAATGTTTTTGAATATATCTCAACTAGGGGTGGCAATTTTGATTAGGATTCGTTTATTCGTTCGATTCGATTCGCTTTAAAGCGAATACGGGTTTGAAAAAATAAATTCGTTTAATAAATGGGTCAATTCGATTCGATTCGTTTATTAAACGAATCGAATACGAATTTAACCTCATTAATTCGTTTATTCGTTTAGGATTCGTTTTATTATTTGCATTTACTAGTTTTTGTTAATTTTCAATTAAGATTCGAGAAATTATAGTTAATTATCATAGAAAAAAGAAATATTTTCGATATTTGGTGAGATATTTTTAGTAAATATATTAATTACATATTTCATATGTATATATTTATGAAGAATTAATGTGAATCAAGTGTGGTAAATTATTTTATTAAATAATATCATTTAATAAACGAATATTCGTATTCGATTCGATTAATAAACGAATCGAATACGAATCAATCACATTTTGATTCGATTCGTTTAGGATTCGATATAAATTCGATTCGTTGATTTGTTTTGCCACCCCTAATCTCAACTCAACCCGCGTGAAATTTTAAAAAAATAAAATAAAATCCGATCCAACCCGTAAAACGAACTCGCTAGTGTAAGAGAGTCGTCGAAGCTAGAGTCGAGCATTGCGCTGTTTCCCGGCTCCTTTATTATTTTGATTTTTGTTCCTTATAAAAAGTAATTGGGTTATTTACGTTTCACTACTAAATTTATGATCAAATAACAATTGGGTACTATGAATATTAACATATTACATTTTACTACTAAACTTATAAAAATTTAACATTTTATTACTTTTCCATCCAAACCGTTAGTTGACCGTTAGTTGACCATGACATCATATTGACAACCTAAGGATAAAAGAGTCTTAACACACACATTATTATAAATTATAAATTATAAATATTATAATCAACGGTGGTAATCGTACGGCTTAATATTGGAAATAATGATTTTTGAGTATATCTCTTTTATTGTTATACTTTAAAGTATTTTGGTTATTATGAGAATTTTAATTATTAAATTATTTGGTAAATTAAATTCTTTATTTTATTGGGTTATATGGATAATTTAGAGATTGAAGTATTTTTATAAATGTGATTGTTGATTGTATTTCTTTTAGTGTTATATATAAGATTTATATATGTTTTTTAAAAGGTATAATTATAATTTTCACTTTTATTTTATTTGGAGGATAAAACAGTCTTTTTAAAGGTCAACTGACGGTTTGGATGGAAAAGTAGTAAAATGTTAAATTTTTATAAGTTTAGTAGTAAAATGTAATATGTTAATATTCATAGTACCCAATTGTTATTTGATCATAACTTTAGTAGTAAAACGTAAATAACCCAAAGTAATTATATAAAGAGAGAGCAAACTAACATCTCAGTTCAATTATAATTTTTATTTTTATTTCCCACGGGAAACCGTGACCCATGTCTTTTTATGTCTCACACAACATTGCACTTGGACTTTTTAATCACACTTTAATAATAATTAATAATAATATATTTTCACTGAATTTGTTCATATAAAATTGCACGTGTAAACCTCAAACCCATGATACGAAATCAATAATTAAAAATAATTATTTTTTATCACCCGGCAAAAGAATCGTGCATACGAGTTGGAAAGAAACTAGACCCATAAAATCAGGTAATCTGATTTTTTTTTTTTTTGAAATTATTAAAAATTTCATCATCAAATCATTCATATCGAATTTAAGTGGAATGAGTAAAATTTCCGACTGTCTCAGTCTCTTACAATAAATATATTCAATAAATTTGAACACATGACCTGAATGTTAAATCATGAATCTTATATTATCAAACCACACGACTCGGAAATTAAATAATATGATTTTAAATACAATTAAATGACAAATAATTATGTACTTGACACTTAAATCTCTTGTCTCTAATGAAGACAAAGAATGACAATCACAAGCTGACCCCCACTTAAATATCTCTGTCTCAGTATTGGTGGATGACGTGGCCGATGTAGTTGATGAGGTGGACATGTCTAGGGTTTGATTATTTTAGCAATATCAATATTGTTTTTTTGGGTCTAAAATTATTTGTCAATCATTATCTACTTGCACTTTAATCATGTGTATTAATATTAACATTATAAGTTCTAATCATTCTTAGAATCAATCACTTTTTTACATCCAATCCATTGTAAGAATGAAACATGGATATATTTTTTATTATTTATCGAGAAATATAATATTTTTTTCTCCTATGTGTTACATCAAAGTGTTTGTCACATAATTTTATAGTAAGTTCACCGGTTATTAAATTGGTTTAGTTTTCGACATTTTTTTTTGGAAACGTTGGAAATCTCACCGTTAAATTACTTGATGCGAACTTAAACGAAATAGGTAAAATCCATGAATGTCACAAATTCTTACAAAAAATGTACCTCTTGACTCGAACACAAGACTTGACTACCAATTCATAAATTTTTTTCACCAATCCACACCCCTTAGAGACCGGTTTAGTTTCAACACATTAATAGAGTCATCAAAAAATATTAATATTTGTGATTAAAACTAATTGGTGATAAAAGAATAGATATAAAATTATGTGTGGCTTGGTGGTGTAGGGTCTAGAAACTCACCTTGAGGTTCTGGGTTCGAATCCAGGGGGTGCACTTCTTGTAAGAGCCTGGGACAGCCGGTGGTTTTACCTGCGCCGCGGCCCAGAATGAGTGGTTTGGTGGCGGGGTTTCCATCGTTTCCAAAAAAAAAAATTTTAAAAAAAAAAAAAAAAAAATTATATTCTTATTGATGTCCTTTATAGTTTATATAACCTACAATAAGAATATTTCATTTAAAAATTTATTTTTTAATTTTTGTATTGTGAGAATGCCAAAACAAGCACTCAATAGATATGTTTATGGGCAAAAACTTATTGTTTAAATTAACACAATAAATTCTCAACATGCATTTTAGATTATTGGGCAATAAAAGTATAATCTCATAAATGCCAAATGAAAAATCTTTGTCCCATTAAAAGAAGGTGAAGTGAAGAATTATTACGAAGCATTAATGACGAGTTGCAAAAGAAGAGAAAATTAATTAATAATAGTAAGAAATAAACCTAACACATTAAAGACTAAACATAAATTCCAAAACCTAAACCCTGAATTTGAGGCCCTTTGAATTACTTTTCAAGTGAACTAAAAGCATTTATTTTGTTTGCAGTTTGTTGTCTTTCTTGGAAAGATATAATCACATCTAGAGATGGCAATTATACCGGATCCGGCCCGGGTCCGTGGGTCCGGGATTTAAAAAACCGGACCCGGGTCTTTTAAATTCGGATCCGGGTGTATTCGGACCCGGGTTCGCACGGGTCCGACCCGGGTCCGGGAAAAAAATTAAAATATAATGAAAAATACAAAATAATATGTATAAATATAAAAAAATATATATAATTAATTATAATTAAAAAATATAAAATAATTGAAATAAAGCTAATTAAATTGAAAAAATCCAAATATAAATATAAAATAATACAATCAAAAATTTAATTTTTTTTTAAAAAAGTGAACCCGGTATAACCGGGTCTGGACCCAAGAATATTTACGCGGGTCCGGAGCCGGACCCTGGGTGAAGAAATCTCTTCCGGATCCGGACCCGTGTCCGGATCCGGATTTTGACATCCCTAATCACATCAATTGATAATAGGAGGAAATTCCTTTTTTTTTTTTTTGAATCGTTAGAAATTCTGTCACGAAATCACACATTCCGAGCTTAAACGAAGTAGTTAATGTGGATAATGATTTCGGCCGAGGTCCACAATTGAGAATGAGTAGAGGGGCACAAGCGAACCTGCAAAATAAGAATAGAGCAAAAGAGGAGGTTATTGCCCACCGGTGTGATGGAAACCGTAGGCACTCCGACGCTCAAGTTAGCCAATATATGAATGAATCAAAGTCGAAATGATTCAGGTGTTAGGATACCTAAATCACTGATCAATTGCCGTGAGGGCGGAGTGTTGGATTTTATCTGATGATAGGAGTTGTGTTCCGATCCCTTCCTATTCTTTGCTTCACTCTTTTATAGGATCCATTTTCTACCCGTTGGAAACTTCTTCAATGATGTTTTAATTTAGGTCATTTAGATCCGATAACCGTCGACTTCATGATGATATTTATGAATTCGGATCCACTTCCCGATCTTTGTAACTGGTGTCCGTTTGTCTGTCTTTATGCTAATGAATTTGGGCTCGTGAGGCGGCCCATGAATCTTCTTATGGGCTCCAGGTCTTGTGGTTGGCTTTCGTGGTAAAAGTCGATTTTACCCCTGCCCAATTTTGGCTCGTACAGTTAAAACGCCTAATTGTCCCAGACTCTTACAAAAAACACACTCCATGTATTCAAACTCAAGACTTCAAGATAAGATTCTGAGTCATACACGATTTAAATTGAATCACAATTCGATCTAAATTATTATGTTATTTTATTTTACAAGCATCACTTGAAATGTTTAGTAAAATATATGATTATGTAATAATAATAATAATAATAATAATAACTAAAACCAAGAATATAAACGACTAGTGCCGGTTGACTTATTTAATAAGATCACAACCAAACTCACATTAATTACAAGCATAAGCAAATTAATGGTACCACTCACAATAAAGAAATAATAACAATAATATATGGTGGGATTTCTCCATTTTTTTTTTTGTGGGTTATGCTAACGACTGTCCTAAGAACACTCGTTAATCATCCATTTAAGGAAAGTTTTGACATCATTTTATGGGGAATGAAAAAAATATCAAAACATTAATGATTTTTTTTTACTTTTTCCAATCAAAATTTTCCTTAAATGAATATTTAAAAAATGCCCTAAGGGCACTCGTTAGCATTTCGTTTTTTTTTTTTTTGTGCTCAAAGTTTTATCATCCCCAAGAAAAAAAAATACTAACCCACTAAGCCCATTTGCATTAAGAAAATGATAGAAATTTCGTAGTTAGTGATGTTTAATTAATTAATTAATTAATTAATTAAACATCATTATAAGTTGTTAAAATTAATGTAACCCGGACCAAGACCTCTCAAGGATTTTGTCGATTCCCATGTATTTCTTTGCATGTTTTTATACTTTTGTTTTACATACGGCTTTTCATTATTTGTACAGAATCCTTGAGATTTACAACTATTTTTGGCTTTGAGCCTTTGACAATCCACATACCTTGTTACTGAGTTATTTTTCTTTTATTAAGGAATCGATGGCTGACGCTGACACATAAGTAAAGTGAAATTGAGAATAATTATTAGTGTAAGAGATTTTGTCTACCATATAATAATACAATAATAATAATGAGGTTTAACATACCATAAATATTAACAATAAAATAAAAACAAAGACAGTTTTAACGTGGTAAAATATTCAATGTGAGGGAAACATACACAGACAACTGTAGAATGATTTCACTATAATGGAAAGAATTTACAACTTCTCTCTAAATATAATGAGTGGACAATCTCACACTATTTTATAAGATGAGAATTGCAACTTTCTCACAAACTCTTAAGAATAAATAATATTTTTAAGAATGAAATATTATGGAGAAAATAATGAAATAAAACTTTTATTTATAGACATGAGATTCATTGTGTAAATAATAAATTTTAATATTTCTATTTATACATGAGACCCACCCACATATTTTATATATTTTATTAATTATTGCACTTTTCGATGCAATAATTAACGTCTTTGACATTGGATCTCATAACGCCGGTCTTTAAATATAACAGTTCTCGTATGTATATGTGTATATATGCGTGCACACACATTTGGTGCATCACGTGATTTTTAGTGTTACAATTCGAATCGCACATCCAAGAAAAAAACATCTTTTTTTTTTTGAAATCATTGGAAATTTCAAGGTCAAACCACTCATTTCGGGCTTAAACGGAACAGGTAAAACTAGACCCGGCCACGGTTCCGGTTCGGAACCGGAAGGTTCCGGTTCCAACCGGTTCCGGTTCCGGAACCGAACCGGAATGGGACCGGTTCGGTTGGGGTTCCACCCCAACTCGAACCGGTGGAACCGTACGGTTCCACCGGTTCGGACGGTTCCAACCAGAACCGTACGGTTCCACCGGTTCGGACGGTTCCAACCAGAACCGTACGGTTCCGGTTGGAACCGTCGGGTTCCTGTTGGAACCGTAGGGTTCCAACAGGAACCCTACGACCCCCAACGGCTACTAGCCGTTGGGGGCCAAATTTCCCCCAACGGCTAGTGCCGTTGGGGGATGCAGGGAGCCGTTTGGCTCCCTGCCAAAAAAATAAAAATAAATAAAAAAATTTATATTTTTATTATATAAAATAAAAATTAATAATGTACCCCTAATAACGGTAATAAAACGGTTATATTTAGGGGCATTTTTGGTATCAAAAAAATTCTAAAATTCTATAAATAGGATTCATTTTTCATAATTTCATCACACCAAATTCTCAACTCTCTCATTTTCTATAATTCTGTTATTCGCAATTATTCAATTTCTTATTTTTCTTTAATTTCGCAAACGAAAAATGGCAAGCTCATCTGAGAACATAATGTCAAATATGCCAACACAAGAGAGCGGCCCTAGTGTCAGTGCACAATCACGGAGAAGAGAAGTTAAGGCTCGGTCCTCGGATATTTTCAAAATTCATTTTAATTTGGAACGCCTAGAAGATGATTCACAACGAGCAGTTTGCAACTATTGTGGGGTTATCTACAAATTTTCTGGTGGATATGGCAATATGATCAAGCACATGGAAAAACATCATCTGGTTGAATATGGCATTGATACGACGCAAACTCAAATGGCCAGGTACGCATCATCAAGTAGAGGTACGAGTGCTTTAGATTTATTTAAATATTCTGATGCAAAAAATAGAGAAGAATTTGCGAAATTAACTTGTATGGCACATCTTTCTTTAAGCTTTGGTGAAAAACTTCATTTTACTAATTACGTGCATAATGCTTTAAACCCTTCTGCATGTAGAATGACTCGAAACACAACAAAACGTCATATTTTTAAATTATACAAAGATGGTAAAATTATTTTAAATGAAATATTTAAAGAGATGAAAGGTCGTATTTCTGTATGTTCTGATATTTGGAGTGATCATTGGCAAACACACTCATACATGGGTGTGACTTGTCATTGGATTGATGCATCATTTACCATGCAAAAACGACTTATTGCATTTAGAGTTTTTGATGACCAACATACTGCACATAATATTTATAGAATGATGAAGGTAATCTTGATGAATATGGTTTAGGAGAAAAAATTTTAACAATTGGATTTGATAATGCATCTGCAAATACTGCATCCATCAATGATTTAAAAGAAATATGTCAACCAAATTTAGGAGGTCGGTTTTTTCATATTCGTTGTACATGTCATGTCCTCAACTTATGTGTGCAAGACGGTCTAAAATTATTATCACCTTTCCTTGATCCAATTAAAACGGCACTTAACTGTATTTGGTCATATTCTCAAATTAGGAGAGAATGGACCAAGTTTTGTAAAATAAATGGTATTAAACCGATTAAATTTTCAAGAGATGTTCCAACACGTTGGAATTCTACTTATTTTCTTTTATGTCAAGCATTTCAATACAAAGATGCATTATGTAGTTTTTTTCTCAACATGTTCAAAATATCACACTTTATCCTAGTCAATGGGATATTTGTGAAATTTTTTTAGATATTTTAAAAGTTTTTAATGATGCTACTTTAGTTTTTAGCGGCGTTTATTATCCTACAGCACATTTATTTCTTCTTGAGAGTTTAAATATTGTTGGCACTCTCGATGAGCATGTTGACAGTAGCGATCCTAATGATATTGTTTTGTTAGAAGCCATTACTGTTATGAAGGTAAAATGGTTAAACTATTTTAGAGAAATTCCTTTACTTTATCTTATTGCTGCTGTTTTTTATCCTAAATTTAAATTAGAAGGTTTGAATGGTGCTTTACAAGCTTATTATGGTTATTTAGGAATATTAGATGAAATTGACATTACTAGATTAATGACGAAATTAAGAAATGATTTAATTGAGTTATTTAATGATTATATTGTAAGATATAACTTAGGAACATTAGGTCAATCTAGTAGTAGCGAACCGGTAATTCAAACAAGACTTATCGCAGGGGATCGTTGGTTATTGCAACGAAATAAAAAAGCTAGGGATACGACAACTAATAACCCTGAATTAGATAATTATTTATCTACAAATTTTGAGTTTTCTAATGAAAGTTTATGCAGTAGTAAAAATTTTAAAATCCTTGAATGGTGGAACCGACATCAAAATATATATCCGGTTTTATCTATTATTGCTAAAGAGATCTTGGCAGCACCTATTTCCACCGTTGCGGTTGAGCAAGCCTTCAGCTTAGGAGGTAATATATTGGAAGCTAGGCGATCTTCATTACATCCAAGCACTCTAGAAGCAACAGCTTGTGTGGATGATTGGACTCGAGCTGATCTGAGACAACAAGAAGATGCCCCCGATGATTGTGAAGATTTGTTCGATAATGCTTCTGCAACAATTGCAAGCGGAACCGGAGCCGAAGGATCAACCGATAATGATGATTGATAATTGTAAAATTATAATTTACAAAGGGGATATGTCTAAAAGACTAAAACTTGTAATGGAACTACGTGAGCTTTGATTCCTCTCACCCTTGGAGGATACGTAGGCAACTTAAATTTTTAAAAATTTAAGCTCAAGCTCTTCAATGTAATAATTTTTTTTTTTTTATAAATTTAATCTCATTTTTTTATTTTAATTAATTAAAAAAAAAAAGGAACCGAACCGGAACCGAACGGTTCGGTTCCGGTTCGGTTTTCGGTTCCGGTTCCACTTAAGTGTGGAACCGGTAACCGGCCGGTTCGGTTCGGTTCCGAACCGGAACCGAACCGCCGGCCGGGTCTAGGTAAAACTCCGGCTGTTTCAAGCTCTTATAAGAAATGCGGAAAAAAGTTCAACATTCATCTGTTTCAAGTTCAATAACCATTGTTTCAACTTCAATGTCCCGAACTGAATATTTTGGTATTGATTGTTTAAGTTAAGCTATTACTAGCTAGCCGCGCCCATAAATGAGTGAAATAAAAATTCAGGTGGCGGAACTACATGTATAATGGGAGGGGCTCCCCTTCCCCTCCCAAATTTTTTAGTTTCTTTGTAATTTATCCCCAATTTTTTTAGTTTTCTTGTAATTTTACAAATTTTTTAGGTTTACCCCCCTAATTTTAAAGACTTTAAATTTGACCCCTCTGAAGGCACTGCATTTTTACACATAAGTCCCTATGATGAGTCTCATTTTGGAGACACTACCTTTTAAGTCACGGAGGTCACGGGAAACAGACGTCTGAAGGGGAAATTCAGAATAAACAAGGTTCACTGTTTTCGTTAGTGCTGCGTTCGTGTTTACGTTCGAACGTCAAACGGATTGCGGGCGTTCGTGCCGCGTTCGAGGAAGCGTTCGAACGGTGTCGGTAATTCTGGTTTTGCTGCTAGCCTCACATCCAGCCCATTTAGCCCCCCCAAAGCCCATAAAACACATCCCAATTTAAATAAATAAATATTAATTAAAACATTAACTAAATAAGATAATAATTAAATTAATTAAATAATTAATATAAAACATATACCAAACATAAAATAAACAATTACCAACTTAAACTAAAATCATGCCTAAATTAAACAAATCACATACTAAATCAAAATATAATCATGCCTAATTAAAATCAATCAACCAATTATATTCCCAATCTAATATTGTATTCCTAATCCAAGCCAATCAAATATTCAACATTCCCTATCTAGCCAAGATTGTCCCCCCTCAATCTTTGACTTCCCTTAACCAAACCAAATCAAATCCCTCTTCAATTAGCCAAATCTCTTTCCTTGTCAAGCCCAACCCTTTGCCTATAAAAAGAACCCATTCACCAACCTTCTCAACCCTAGTCTCTAGTCCCTAGTCCCTAGCTCATACACAACACACATAAAAATTACAGGAAGAACACACCCAAGAAAAAGGAAGCAAAAGATAAAGAGGAAACGACAGTGAAACCACAAGGAAACAGCAGCAAAACGGACTCAAAACAGCAAGACAACGAACGAGAACAGTGAACCAGTGAACCGGGAGAGTTGCGGAGCATCCACCCTTCCGACGATCGTGTACCGTACATCCGAGAGGTGATTTAAAAGGTTAGACATGAGGGTACTTTTCACACTCGTCTTTATCCGATTTTTGTTATTTATTTTGATTGTATTTTACTTGTTTATTAAATCTTGTGTGTGTATGATGTGTGTTGTGGGTATTGGATGAATGGAAGAGTGTTGTCTCTTGTGGTATATAGGATGGAAACCCAGACGTAAATTTCGTAGCCGAATCCGAATGGACGGTAGTGCGGTCTGTACATGGGACACAACTCCACGTATCACTTGAGTAAACAGCACCTTCTCTTGTATTGTGTTGCTTTGGTTTATTTATTTCTTGTCATTTAAATTATGTATGTTGCTTATTCTCGTATGATATGATCGAGTGCATGGGCTTAGTAAGTGCGATGAAAGGTTCCCTAATTGGAGGGGTTAAAAATCCTTCACCGCGACGTTTTGCCGCACCGATTGATGTGTGTTCGGTTGAATGCGAGATACGTTCAATCGAGCATACCTAGTTTGATATGATTGTCTTTATTTTCGTATGCATGATTCAACCGAGCGCATGGGTTTAGTAAGTGCGATGTGAGATCCCCTATGGGGAGGGGCTAAAACTCTTTACCACGATGCTTTGCCGCGCCGATTGATGTGTGCCCGGTTGGATACAAGATACGTTCAATCGGGCACACTATGTTTAATATCATTGCTTTTAATTCTTTGTATGCATGATTCAGTCGAGCGCATGGGCTTAGTATGTTGGTCTAAAGGTCCTCTCTTTGAGAGATCAAGAGCCCCAAAAGGCCACCTTTACGGCAGTACTTCGCCGCGCCCCACTATTTTGTTGTTTATGTATTGTGTCCCATTTCATGCATCAGGTCTGTTCCCGTTCGAACGCGTTTACGAACGCAACTCGAACGCGCAAGCATTTTTGCCTTATCATGCACCAGGTCTCATTTACGTTCGAACGCGTTCACGAACGCCATACGAACGTGAGCATTCTGTTTCATTTCCGTTCGAACGCGTTATCAAACGCCATACGAACGCGAGCATTCTGTTTCATTTCGTTCGAACGCGTTATCAAACGCTACTCGAACGTGAGCATTCTGTTTCATTTCCGTTCGAACGCGTTTACGAACGCTACACGAACGTGAACACACTGAACTGAGTCTGTCTTATCATGTTCATGCATAATTGCCTATTGGTTGATCTTTCTTGTGTTATATAGCCAACCGTATTGTTTGTATTCCTGCATTTATCCATTCTATGTGTTCTTGGGATTGTATTCAAGCATGATTAGGCTGTTAGCATGTTATTTGGTTAATAGGTTCATGAGATAGTACTCAAGCATGTTTATTCCATTGGTTGCGTCGTTTGCCTTGGTCTTGATTTAACGCATTACGATTCATATGCCTATGCCATGATGACTTTGGAGTATTATTTCTTGTGATATATCGGATGGAAACCCAGACATAAATTCCGTAGCCGATTCCGAATGGACGGTAATGCGGTCTGTACTTGGGATACAACTCCACGTATCACTTGGAAGAGTGCTCACATGTATGCTTGTGCGGATATTATGTATGCTTGTGTTTTCCTGAATGTAATATGCAAATGAAGTTGTATGTTCGTTGCTATTTTGATATATGTTAAGCATGCAATTTTAAACGTGAGATATATGTGAAATGTGTACATAAGTTTTATTTTGAATATGAGAATTTAGAAGCATGATACTCTTGGAAATAAGCGTTACTTAAACTTGATTAAATTATTACATAAATCCTTTCATTACAAGTGACATAAGTAATGGACCATTCCGAACCCAACGGTTTGAGGTCTTCCCTTGCGAGGGGTGAGTGCGGCCTTAAATCTTTGTCCCAGTTCACACCGGGTGGCGACTCCATGTTATTCAGTACTTCCCAAACCAGGCCGCGAGCCTAGGAACGGCGCGCCCAGGTCCTGTTGTCCACACCCTCGATATTTAATCTTGGATCCGCCCCTGTGAAAATCTTTTTATTTGCGATTATAAGAAGAAAATAGAGCTAATTAAGTACAAGAAAAGGTAACAATGGTGACAAGTTGCACCCATTATTGTGAGCTTTAAAAGGTAGCATGGACATCCTCAACGTTAAGATTTTTAATGTATCAAAGAGTATAAGAATAAATGTATTTAATTAATAAATTTTAAAATGGATTTGGTGGAAAAAGCTTTCGAGGAAATGTATACTGAAGGAGGTTTGTAATTGTATCAAATAAAATATTTAAAACGAAAATTTCATTTCAATTTTAAATATGCTTTTAACTTCCAAAGAAAAATTCAAAAATAAGGTCAAATAAAACACAGAGGAGAAAAAAGTAATTAATCTCTAAATTAAATCAAATATAATGAGCTAAGAAAGTAATTAAAAACTCCCAAAATTGATTATGTATATTAAATCAAATATAATGAGCTAATAAAGTAATTAAAAGTTAAAACTCCCGTTATTGTAATAATCAAAGTTATATCATGAAACCATGAATCGCGTGAAGGAATTTAAAACCGGGTACGTTGAATTTGAAACGTGGAGGAGAAAAAAAAACACCATTTTTATGATCCGATTTAATTTGGTAAATACTAACTAATAATCTAACGGCCAATATTTACTTTTTGGTAACAATTACCGTAATAAACATAAAACTATAGGAATGTATTCGGGTCGGGTTTATATATATTCCATCGTCAAATCACTTATTTCGGATTTAAGCGAAGCAGGTAAGATCTTCGGCTGTTCAAGACTCTTACAAGAAACGCACTCTCCGCACTCTCCGGATTCGAACATAAGATCTCAATGTGAGATCTTGAGACCTAAACCACCAAATTACGCCTCTTAGAGACAGTCGGATTAATATGCAAATCCAATACGATCGATTTTTGAAATTTAAAATTTATGTCTAGAGCGATTAACCTAATCCGTAATGTAATTTTTACTCGACAATTATTTGAATAATTATTTTTAAAAAATAAGTTTGCCTTTGACCCGTCGACTCTCCAACTGACCAGTGGCACGTTTTCTTCATTTTTAGGATTCGAAGGTAAAATTTTACCTTAATACTGCCCGTATGGGTCAACAAAAATTGTTTCAACCCAACTTGATCCCCAAAATAAGCAGCTAGTTAAATATCATGTTTTCAAAATCGGATCGGCTGATCGAATCGGGAATCGATCATGTTTTAGGTCCGGTTAATTGATAAAAATTGTTATATAAAAAATCGATCAAAACTGGTGAATTGGACCAGTTTAATTTTGTTCAAAAATTAAAATTTAATATTTTTTATAATTTTTAATTAAATAAAAATATTTATGAAGTAGGTCGGTTCTGTCTTTTTAGATGATCATCCGATTACGAAAATACTGATTTTATAACTTTTTCGATTCAGTAATAATATGCATGCATGTATCAAAAGGGCGTGACTTATTAGTATATGGTTCAAGATCTCACCTTGAAGTTCTGAGTTTGAATTCAGAGAGTGCGTTTTCTTATAAGAACTTGAGACAACCATGAGTTTTACATGCTCCGCTTAAGTCCGAAATGAATGATTTGACGGTGACATTTCCAATGATTTCAAAATAAAATAAAATTATACACAAATATAAAAAGACAAAACACTCTCTTGCGGACAAAAGAAAAACACATAAGTTACTAAACGGCATCAATTCCTAGGTTGCCATGTTACTCTGAGTCTTAGCTGTAAAATTGAAGGGAAAACAAATTGGTAAATTTCGCAGGGGAAGCACTAACTGTAGGACTGTAACGGTCTTGAACTAATGTGATTAACGGTTAATTAAGTTGTAATTAACCGTGATTGAATGGGTAATAAAATTAGTTGGTGAAAATGGTTAAATGTTTTTTAGTCAAAGGAAGACTGAACCAAGTGTCCGGCCTCACGTGACTTGAATCCCTATATTCGAGAAGAAATCTTCTGCCGAATCACTTATGGTCCTCACTAACCGTTGGATCTTTCCTTTATCTGGGCCCCACCGTATTCCATTTGTCATTAATAAATATATTTCCACCTTGTGCGGCGCCTTGTAAAATATCTCCCTCCACGCATGAATCTCTTAATTTGGACAAAATTTATAATACATCGGAGGTACCACGTTATTTGTGTAACAATTTAATAATTCATTGTTGTCACGCATATTAAAATATTAAAAAATAACTAAAATGCATATCATTTATTAATTTATTAGTGATACCATGTCATTCATGTCTCCATTATACCAAAAAATTACTCTTTAATTTGGGATATCGATTTAATCTGATATTTTAGATATATATTAATAATATATATCTAAAAAAAAATTGATATGCACATTTTAATAGATAGGTTATAGGTTGTAGGTATGAAATTAAGTATTTATAATAGATATTTGGGCGATTATAGATATTAGTATTGGATATTCGATACCCGTTGAATAATTAAAATAATTTGTTATATTGAAATTAATCTTTAAAATTTTATTGGAATGTTGGTTTTTGTGTTAATTATAGCATTATTTATGATAACTGTATTGAAATTAATTTCCAAAACTACAATGTTTAAAATTGTTGTATTTATATTATATGAATAAGATATATTGGATATTGGATATATGATAACATATTTTGGATGTATGTTAGTAGATTTCAAATTTTGCAGGTATTTCTAAAGGATATAGTTATCCATATTGATGAAGGTTGCTGATATGAATATCGATCGTAAAAAATCTATTGAATATGTTGTAGACGTTGGATTTCACCCGAGGTCCACAATCGAGAATTTGTTGGTTGTGGGCTCTAGCGGTCCTGCAAAACAAGAAGTAGAGTGAGCGTGTGTAGAGAGTCTTTCCACCAGTGTGGTGGGTGCCGTAGGCACTCCGATGCCCAAGTCAGTAGAGGAAATGAGCTATTAACGCCGTAGGAGGAGGAACAATGGCATATATTACCTTGATCCCCTTGAGATGCCGTGAGGGCGGTAGGTCGGTGATTATGAGAGCTCTGGAGAGAATATTTCTAGGCTGATAGTTGTGTCCCCTTCTATTCTGGACTATGGTTCCTTTTATAGGCTATCAAATGTTGAACTCATAAATGTATTAATTGATATACGTTTTGGGTGCTTATAACGGTTCAGTCATTTAGTTCACTTATGATGCGTCTTGTAACGGTTCTGCCATTTAGTTCACGTAGGATGCGTCTTATAACGGTTCTGCCATTTAATTCGGCAGCTGGCAAATTAAGAGGTTGATCTTTCTTTAAATAACGGCCTGATAAGATGATTAGGCCAAGCATTGGCCCAAGTCTTGTTTGGTTCCTATTTAGTTGGGGGGGGGGGGGGGTTGTGATGTATCTGACTTAAGGTCTGAAGTGAAACGTCGGAAATGCCTTTAGCCCAAATTTAGTCCGTACATATGTTAGTTCGCAAATATGAGATTTTGGTTACGGATCTTGAATGTGTGTTTTTTTGTGATCCTCTTTTCCATATATTATTCATCCATTTTGAGAAATTGAGAGAACGACTGAATCCGACATTCCCCTCATAATTTTGTCTTCATATGAAGCCTCACTCACGTAAGTGGTTGTCGACCACTTATGCATTTTTTGAATTTGAGAGTGCAACTATACCTCACATTTCTCTCACAATTTTATCCCCGTAAAAAAGTCTCACATACATAAATGATTGTCAGCGCTCACTACTCTCATCTATATGCCGAGGATATACTATAGAACAATTGAGTGCAACATCATATGCGTGTGTTTGTTATCCATGGTAACTCTAGCCATTTTGCTAAATTTTCCAACTCATACATTTGTATATATTTAGAAAACCGAACGAATTAAAATGAGTTTCGAGGATAAAATTAAAATAATTCAAAAAGTATTATTTTTAGTAGTTTTTAAAATTTTGTGTAAAGAATGGCAAAAAAAAATTCAGAAAAATTTGTCGAAAAAAATAAACGTCTGTGCGAGTCGACTCCTTTTATATCCGCTCATAGGAAAAGCTAAATGTCATTAAGAGAAAACTCACCAACATGCACTCAAAAATAGTACTCACACAAGATTTGGTGACCCATTTATTATTGGATTTATTTTTTAAAACAAGAGTAGAAAAATTTGAACTCAATATTTGTTAGCATCAAATTTTTATTTTTATTTATATGAAAAATAATTAATTCAATAAAATTACCCAAAGAGCCATACCTTTTCAATGAAGGATCATTGGTTAAAAACCCAAATAAAATAAAAAAGGCGAATTTTAACTTATGTCTTTAGTTTGACACTTAACTTTAAGGGAAATGATAAGAAAATTAAAACAGTATTAGACGAGAATAAAATTACCATTAAAATAAAATAAAATAAAATAAATAATATTATTTTAATGATGATTATATTATTTTTTGTCTCCATTTAATTTATATGTCATTACTCTTAACTTAATCCATGACAGCAAGAGAAAACCTAAAATGGTAAATGTCATATATATATATCTCTATATTTTAATTTTAAAGTCCATTACATCCATATGTTTTGCAAAATACTTCAACGTATCATTCTAACTTAATTATTAACTGATATTTTTATCCCTATTCAATTTAGATAATTAACATTACAAAAATATTTAAACAAAAAATGTGAAATACATAGTTTTTTTTAACAAAAATCAAATTTAATTCTTAAGAATTTAAAATATATATTAGCAATTATGCTCAGATTGAAAATTTTAACTTTTATACGTAATTATTAACTTTTATTTTTATCCATATTCAATTTAGATAATTAACATTACAAAAATATTTAAACAAAAAATGTGAAATACATAGTTTTTTTTAACAAAAATCAAATTAATTCTTAAGAATTTAAATATATAATATATATATATATATATTAGCAATTATGCTTAATTATTAACTTTTCATTTATTTAAATTAAATTTTTTGTATGTTTATTATATAATCATCACTAAATTCAAACAATAAATGAAAATAAATGAAGCATTTTTTAAAATAAATTTTAAATATTAAAAAGTGACAATAATATTCTAATTTAATATTCAAATATTTTCTCTCATACGAAATATATTTTACATGTTTAATAATTATAATAATTAAATAATGATAATATAGTTAATTTAAATAATTTTTCTTAGTTGTAATTTTTTTTATTTAATTTGATAAATCTAAATAATTTAAATAATTTTCATTTTTGTTAAAATTAACGTTTTTGTCATTTATTTTAATTATTTAAAAATTTTAAGGATAAAATTGTTAAACTAAGTAAAAAAAAATGAGAAGGAAATATGTTTTGGGTTATTTGTCCCAAATGGTTTTTGATGACGTAGAGTTAATAATCTCACCTTGAAATTCTATATTCGAATTCAGGGAGTGGCAGAGTGCTTTTTTATAAGAGCTTGATACAACCAAAAATTTTACATGTTCCGTTTAAGCGCAAAAATAGTAGTTTGACGGCAAAATTTCTAATAATTTTTTTTAAAAAAAAAACATATTTTGAGTTATTTTTTAAATTATATGAATATGATGGTAAATTCAAACAAAGTGAGATTTACCCAAAACGAAAATTTCAAGTCAGCAACTCCACTCAGTATTAAATTTTATTATTATTAAATGCCTGCTTGCGGGCATTTGGTATCCTATAAAATAGCTATTTTGGGCTTTTGGCTTCCACCTCCACTGTGCTTTCTTCTCCACTCTCTCACTCTCCAGCTTTCGCTTCTTTCATTTTCTTACCCCCAAAAAAAAAAAAAAAAAAAAAAAAACCTTCGAAGACTCTGGTGGTGTTGTTCTTAACATTTATTATTTTTCCTTTTCCGGTAAAAGCTATCTTTTTCTTTTTCTAAAATATCACCTTTCCTTTTGAAATTTCTTAAAGGAATCTCACACTCCTCTGTTTTTCTTTCTTTCTTTTTTTTTTTTTTTTTTTGTTACTCAACTCTCACTTCACTTTCAATGCGAATCTGAAAAAAAAAACCCAGCAAAAAAAAAAAATATCTTTGTTCCATGGAACCCAGTACTATCTTCTCCCCAGTCAGATACAGTAAACACACCAAGCTTATGGCTCCGTCCTCAACAACCGGCCAGGAAATAAACCCTAGAGTTGTACGGATATCAGTCACTGACGGAGATGCAACTGACACGTCTAGTGACGAGGAGTGTGAACTTTACAGGAGACGTCGCGTCAAGAAGTTCGTTAACGAGATTTTGATCGAGTCGTCTTCATCTTTTAACCAAAACGAAGTCGTTTGGAGTAAGAGTTCGAAGAGTAAGAAGAGGAGCTCCGGAAAAGTTGGGGTTTCGGCGAGTCTGAAAACGGCGGCGAAGCTACCGTCCGGGAAGAAGTTTAGAGGTGTACGGCAGAGACCTTGGGGTAAATGGGCCGCTGAGATTAGAGATCCTTTACGACGTGTACGGCTGTGGTTAGGCACTTTTGATACTGCTGAGGAGGCGGCAATGGTTTATGATAACGCGGCTATTCAGCTGCGTGGTCCCGACGCGCTCACCAATTTTTCTACTCCGCCGCCGAAATTTCTTCCTCAGGTTAAACAGGCGGTCAGCTCCGGCTACAACTCCGGTGAAGAGTCTCACAACACCATTAACAATCCGGCTTCTCCGGTTTCTGTACTTCGAAGTCACTTTCCTTCAAATGAAGAAGCCGAGTCCCAAAGCAGCAAAGAATCGCGAGATATTATTACTAATGATTTACGGGAAATCCGAGACGAATCTTCTGTGTCCGAAACTTTTTCCGATTTCTGGGAATATTCAACTTCCGATAATTCGTTATTTCCTAAAGATATTTTCGATTTTAAAAGTTCAATGCCAGATTTATTTGACAGTACGGAAGCGGTTTTCATGGATGATTCGGACGATTTGTTTTGTAACTCGAGTATGGATTTCGGATTCGGTATGTCAAATTGGCGCGTGGATGACTATTTCCAAGATATCGGAGATTTTTTCGCGTCTGATCCCGTTGTTGCCATTTAAGATTTTTCCGCAAAATTAAAGTCGTCTAGCCGGTTTCTCGGCAAAGTTTTATATCGGCTGTTTTTTGTTTCGTTCTGTTTAGCTTTTTTTTTTTAATCTTTTTTTATCATTATTTATATTTGATATATGAAATTATGAATATAAACTCCGTCAATGCAACGGTCACGGACGAGTTTAGCTACGTGTCGTGTCTTGCTGTGCAGCACGTGTCCCTTCACATGACATGAAGCAAGTAGAGAAAATTTCAACTTTGTGTTTTTCAATGTTATTATTATGATTGGTAGAAATTTGATTTGATGAAAACCCAAAATAAGAGGCAAAATTTAAGATGCCTTTTAATAACACGTGGCAGATAACCACAAATTCTGTTATGGCCGTTTTGAATAGCAAGTAAGTGGATAGGCAGGCGAGGCGGTTAACAGATATTTTGCATGGCACCGCCCGGCTCTGATTACTGAATCGCCAGAAGCTGATTTTTCTTTGTTCAAGTTTCGTTACCCTACATGAACAAGTGTCTTTTGAAACTTGAAAAAGGCCTTCTTTTAATCGTTGGTGCAAGAAAAAACTTTATCTATTTAGTATAGGGTCGGGTCAACCCGCAATCCGATTCGATGTGACCCGTGTGGGTCTAAAAAAATTACAAATTTTCCACCCGACCCAAAATTTTCGGGTTGACAACGGGCTTGATACTAAAACCCAACCCGACCATATAGTATTTTAATTATTTTTCTAAAAATTTTACTATTTTTTTTAAGTTTTTTACTTTTATTTCATTTGTTTATTATTTTTATTATATTAAAACTTTATATATGTGATAATTTTTGAGATATAAAATAATTAATATTTATATTTCAAAATAATTAATTCATTTTTTTTTAAAAAAAAGTATACCGACCCGACCCGCAACCGATTGGGTTTCACTCCCGTGTGACCCGACCCGATCGGATCTCACAAATTTTTAAAAAAACTGACCCGACTTGAACACCCCTACTATTTGGGAACCAAAAAGGATGATTTGGTAACAAAAGAGAGAATATATAGAGCACGTGCTTGATTCATCCATGTCAACAAACAGCCATATATATGAAAGATTTTGAAATGATACACCATGTGTGGGTAGACAAACAGCCATATATATCAAAGATTTCGAATTGGGGCGTGGGACACGAGATAATATATTATGTTTCGAGTGTATATGTCATTTCTCTGACAGCAGTTGGGTCTCACACAGTTGTGGGACCCAGCTGTTGTTAGAGAGATGACATATACATCCGAACCATAATATAATTTTCGGTGGGACACACCATGTTTTCTAGTAAGTTTTCTCTTAACAGTGGTGTAGACATACAGTTTTTCATCCCTTTTAACTTAAGATTTTTGTAAAGCACAAACTTTGCTTTTTCCCTCTTCTTATAACTTGACAAACTGAGTCAAATTTGTACATGGAAAAAAAAATTTGCCAATTATTATGTTTTAGGAAGACAGTTTCGTTTGTTGTGCACAGAACCATGATAAGCCTAAAGAGGCTTGGGGCATTTCCATTTTAGGAATTAGGAACCTCTATTATTTATTTGTCTGTCTCTCTAGTGTTTTTACCTAATGATACATAGCATTTAATCAAGGCTGATGTTAAAATTTTTTTTTTTTTTTTGAAATCGTTGGAAACCCCGCCACCAAACCACCCGTCACCAAAAATGGTAAAGGAAATTTTTATATTTGGAAACTTTTGATCTTTATCATAATTTCATAATAAAAAAATTAGCTCTTGACCATTAAGTTATTTTGAGATTATAATTAAAAATTATAGAGACCATAAATGGGCGAACATACAATTCAGTTTTAATTATTTTTTTTATATATTATATGTAAGTGGTAAAAATGGTCAAAGAATAATGCTTATTAGCTTGTTGGACTTGATTTCTACGAAGTCCAATTGAATTTTGGGTTCTGATGATTGATGAGTTTTTAATGAATTTGCACAAACATTCACTTTTATTTTTTTGTTAGGATCTCCTTTTTCCTTATATATTTGTGTCTTTTTTAGGGTTTCTATATTGTAAAATGCTTATAATTGTTTTGTGGACAATTGTCACCCCCCTCATTTAGAAGGTTTTTGGCTTATATAAGAGATTTTAGGTGGAGGTGTCAATGCACATGTCTATCGGTGGATTGGTGACTTGTTTGCATGGTGTACACCTCTCTTGGTACATGCTGGAATATGAGGTGTCATAACATTTGTTGTTATGTATGTTAATTAATCTTGCATGTTAGAGTACATGGATCATTATTTTATGTAATCTCGGGCTGAAATATATAGTGAAATCATAATCTTGGGCAAAGTTATGTATGACGTTCATGACTTGTGGGGTATTCCTTAGGTACTCCGAACTGTTCCGGTGTACTCGGAAATATCCTAAAAGTTGTGATATTTGGAGTCAGTGTATATCATATTATATGTGAGTTCTCTCCTTTCTGGAGTATAATACTTCCAGTGTGATGTTAATTCAAAATGACATCACTCCAGAATCCCAATGAGCTTGTTCTGGTTCAGCCCAGTGTGCCTGAAGATCTTATAGATTTCGAAGAGTATTACTTCAAAATTGAGCTTAGGTTATGTACGGGATTGCTATCCTCGGAGTTGGTTTCCAACTCATCATGTCTACTAGTACAATAGTATTATGACATATATCATTTTTTTTACTAGACCTTTATCTATTTACAACAATTCCACTGAAAAAATCAAAAAGCTTGATAAGGAAAGATTCTTTTGTGCGTCGACATGTGTCCCTAATGACAGACTATTTTTAGCACCTACATCACATATCACTAAATGATAATATTAGGAGTAGACCCGGCCGGCGGTTCGGTTCCGGTTCGGGACCGAACCGAACCGGCCGGTTTCCGGTTCCACACTTAAGTGGAACCGGAACCGTAAACCGAACCGGTCGGTTCCGGTTGCCCTTCCGGTTTTTTTTTTATTATTTTAATAATAAATTTTAAAAAATAGAAAAAAATTTTATAATCGTAATTTTTTTCAAACCATCACATCATTTTTATAGAATCATTTTTTATAAAATTTTTTTAACATAGAATCTTTTTTATAGCAAACTCTTGGCTAGTGCTTTCTTCATATAAGCGATGTGAGATATTTGTTATTTGGCTATTGTGTCCCACATCGCTTATATGAATAAGTCAATAACCAAGAGTTAGTTATAAAAAGGATGTGGACATTCATGTTTTAGTATTGCAATTTTAAACCTCATTATTATTAATAAAAAAAATTGAGATTTACTTGTGAAACCTTACGGTTCCAAGTTATTATTATTTTTTTTTTATTTTTTTATTTTTTTATTTTTTTTTTTTTTACTTTCGGTTCCAACCGGAACCGTACGGTTCTGGTTGGAACCGATGGGACCGTTCGGTCAGGATGAGAACCCTAACCGAACCGGAACCTTGGCCTGGTCTAACTAGGAGAAGCTTCAATTTTAAAATGTGTTAGTAGGTTTTCCAATGTACACGTGTTTTTGTTTTTTCAACTACCTATAAAATAATGCACCCCCAACATCAGTAGCGGCAGTAAAGGTTGGTTGCCTCTGCCATAACCCGGGTTAAATTTATAATTTCATGTAATTTTTTTTTATGTTTTTTAATATCAAGAAATAAAAAATATCCCACTAATATATATTTTAGTCCCCACTGCCCAACATCCATTTGGTATCAAAACTGTTTCCAGAAATAACTCTCAGATGCTCGCTCACTAACAAAACTGGGACTGCCTCATGGATTATTACTTTTGAGAAAAATTTATTACAATTTGATAAATGGTTCAGCTTCCAACAGTTTAATGGATTATATCAAAGTGGTCCCATATATTAGCTGGATGAGCAAAGCTGCCGCAAAATTTTGGCCATATTGGACTATTGGTGCCCTTCACTGCACCCACTGCAATATCAGAACAATTTTTCATGGTTCATACTAAAGCCAAATGCCAACAATTTTATTAAATAATTTTTGGCCTTATATCTTAAAATAGTTCTAATACTTGAGCTACACTGTTGCGTACATGACATCAGCAAGTCTGGTGACCTAATATGATTATTTTCTTTGGTATAATGATGTTTAAATTTCAGGTCTACCCGACCCGATCTGAATGATCGTGTTTGAACTCCCATATATCTTATTTTTACCCGACCCGCAATTTGAACACTCCAATTAGATAATCGGTTTTCCTGTATTATTTTGATTTCTTGTAGTAGAAGATTAGGAGTATATTAGGGCTATTTGAGATGTCATTTTCTCTTACATCTTTGCCGATATTGTGCAGGCTTTGTAATCAAAACATTTTAACCCCAGCTCCCGTTTTAACTTCTTTTACTTCTTGTTTTTGAGCTATTGTTTGAAACTTTGAATAGTATCAAAAACTATATAATTAGTTAGCGTAAAAAAATAATATCATCTTATGAAAATATAAACTAACTTATAAATTAACGTTAATGTTTTTATTTCTATTGTTACAGGAAAATTAAGGACATTTTAAGTCCAAAACTTCGAAAATTATATTATGTGCCGGGTGTATATGCCTTCTCTCTCACAGCAGGCGGGCTCGTGCCGGGTGTATATGCTTTCTCTCTCACAGCAGGCGGGCCCCACACAGCTGTGGGGCCCGCCTGTTATGAGAGAGAAGGCATATACACCCGGCACATGATATACCACCCCCAAAACTTTGCAGGTTCATTCAAGAAAAACAAAACAATATCAGAAGATCTTCTTTGTTATTCTCCCGCTTAAAGTAAGAGTCAATCATGACCGTACACGTAAGTGTCGGGTTAACGGTCTTGTCGTCACCTTCGTTCAGAACAAGTGTGCCACTAGCCCACTAGACCCATTGGTCCCATGGTGAGGGTCCCCTACAAGTCCCAGCTCATCAATCACTGTTGATTTGTGGTCCCACCTGCACATCAATCTCGTTTTACTTCGACTCTGCGTTTTTCTGTCCGTCCGTTTCGGATAAGATGGAAAAAGGCCCAATGTCGATTGAATGGGTAGCCACGTCAGCAAAGTGGCCCATGACAAATATGGGCTTCATAGTGGTTCTATGGCCCAAGAATCGTGCTTGTCTTGTATCTGCAAAACTCGAGGGGAACCTGAGGAGTAAATCTTTACTGCAACGGAGGTATGGGTGACGTGTTACCATCAGTGAATTAGAAAATGACACGTATAATTTAATATCTATTTTTAGTTATTTTTTAATTTTTTAGCATGCGTGGCAATGAATGCTTGGCTTGTTGCATGGATGACGTGGTACCTCTATTGCACCAAAGATTTTCTCGAACCTGAGACTACACAGTGTACACGTGTTAAATATGTGTTGCTATTAATTGGTAACACATACCATTACCCAACTAATAATCTATCCAGTGATATGATGTAGATTATTGCGCTTTTGCTTAATTTTAAATTATTCAATAAATACTCAGTCTCAATCTAATTATACTTGCATTTTAAAAATCACTATAGTAGAGTTCTTTTTTTGGAAATATTGGACATGTCGCTCTCATGTTATTTGATCTGGATTTAAGCGAATTATGTAAAATTCCTGATTATCACAAATTTTTACAAAAAGTACATCTCTTGAATTCGAACCTAGAATTTGAACAACCAAACCACATCAACCAAGCGATGCCCCCACCAAAATGTACAAGCTCGTTTATTATTATATTTTTTTAGAAATGGATGAATTATTATAAACGTTACCCATTTGTATCATTATTTAAGTCTTGTCTTTTATAAGTGTTTAAGACAAACGTTTTTCAAGTATGATACAAATGTGTAACGTCCCCAATGGTTTGACGGTAAAAGAGTTTATAATTTGTTTGTCAGGTATTGAGTTCGAATATAAGTGATATATTTCTTGTAATATTATAAAAGAACTTAGAATTTGTTTCGTTTAAGTTCGGATCGATTAATTTGACGGCTGAATTTCTAATATTTTCAAAAATAAAATATTATAACATTTATAATCAATACTGTAAAGAAAATGTAATGAAGAAATACATGAAGGGAGTGGAATTTAGTTGATGTTGATAGAGCGATCACGTGAAATATGTTTGGAAAACGAGCACAAAAGTTATAATGTTTCTCCCTTTCAAGTTTCAGTAGCTGAGCTTTCTTGGCAGCGGTGACAAGAAAATATGTGCGGCCAAATGGAGAGACATAAATGCCTACTCATGTATTGTGGGTGGAAATGCAGGCAAGTAGGCCCATGCCCGTCAATTTTCACGCACCGACACCCAAAACCAAGCGAAGTGAAATAAAACCAAAATATCTCTCTTCTTCTCTAGAACCGAAAATCAACACCGTCACACTTAAAAGAAAAATTAACATGCCAATTAAATTAAGTTAGTGGGAGGATTTCCACATGATGTAACCACCTAGTTAGTTAATGGAATTAAGTTAACTTTTATGGAAAAAAAATAAAGAGACTTGCAAAAATTGGCTGGGCCAGGCCCGCATAATTTGGTCCGACATTCGTGTACGCAGGACGCGCGGGTGCATACGAGTCAGGCCTGTTCAGATTTTGATTTGCACCCCATGCGTGCGCACTTAGAGAGCCCATATCCTTAGAACCCTTACTTATCTACATATGAGCAATCATATATAAGCACAATTTCCCTTTATTAGCTTTCATATGTGGGACAAACTAATATCTCTTTATTTTCCAATACCAATTGGTGAACTTTGTGCAACAATTTCTCATTCACCCAAGCACCATTTTAAGCATATGAATATACCATTCCGAACTACTCACGGAGTAGTATCCGAATCACTCAAAAACAACCACTAACATTAAGTTGATCATGCTTAAAATTGTGCCATAAAATGCTTACTAATAGCATTTTCCAACAATAAATTTTACATTTCTTTTTATGATTTATGTATTTTTTTTCATCGCTTAACTCATGGCAATACCATATGCTCTCATTTTCTCACCAGATCACTTAAAAACTCTACATCGAGTTTGTTCAAATCATTTTATACTTGTTTCTCTCATCTTCTCATCATTTGATATATTCATCGCATTCACATATCATATCGTGTATCCTCGTTTTACCGCACCCAAAGTAATGAGACAAAATATGTATACGCAAGATATTTTGCTGAATCTCGTTAGATCTCATTTATTCCTGAATACAAATAGTCATTTTCTTTATTTTGTTCTGTCAACATCTCATGATTGTTAATGGAGGTATTAATACATAAGCCAAGACACTCGCTTCTTGTGGGTTTTTTCACTTGCTCTTTAAAATACAAGCATCCACGCGCTGGGCATACATTTTATTTTTAGACTTCAATTGTATAATATGGAGTAATTCTTTGGTGCAACGGAAGTATGAGTGACGTGGTATCACCAACCAATTAATAAATGACATGTAAGGTTTAAAATCTATTTTTTTAGTTGTTTTTTAATATTTTAACACGCGTGGCAATGGTTGATTGGATTGTTGCACGGATGACGTGATACCTCCGTTGTATGGTAGATTTTCTCGTATAATATGATACCTTTCCTCGTAATGCGGGCTACACTTTTGGGTTCATTGGGCTTTTTATAAGCCTGATAAGCAAAGGATCATATCCAATCATTTTTGGGCCCATAATAATTTTTATTGAGAGTTTATTGTAGCCATCAGAGCCACAGTATAGCACAGCTGCACAGTTAGGAGGGCAAATCGCCCAACTTTAAAAATAAGTTTATTGATTTAATTTCATACTTTTTAAAAAAATCGTTGAAAACCCTACCGCCAAATCACTAATTACGATTTAAGTGGAACATGTAAAACCCCCGACTGTCTCAAACTCTTACAAGAAACACACTCACTGGATTTGAACATATGACTTGAATGTCAAGTCCTGAAACGACCCTTAATAGCATACCTTGTAAAACATATCAATAACATCAATTCAAAATTTAAGAAATTTGATTTTTTTTTTTTGGAAGAGAGTTTTTCAAAACCTAACCCATTTGCTCATTTTATGCACATGCACTTTCTCTAAAGCCAAAAATTCATTGGAAAAAAAATTATTTAATAAACGAATCGAATTTATCTTTAAACTAAATGAATTAACTTTTCTAAATTCATATCATCTTTAATATAAATCGAGTGAATAAACAAACCCAGACCCAAATGAGCACCTCTGAATAGATTTCTAGTCATGTAAGTACAATCCGATTCCTACTATTAAGCTTCATATCCATTACCATTCTGTACTTATTGATTAATTTAAACAAAAGTTTGGTTTGTGCAATACTACATCATCGGTTTCCATTGCCATTAACAACAGGTGGAGATTTTTGAAAGAGAGATTGTAGTCACATTATGATCAAACAGAGTAACTACATTATCATCGATAGAATGGAGCCCGTCAGAAAAACTACATACAAATGAAAAGATACACGATAATCTTCACTTTCTCCATCAGACCCGGGTCATGCGGATATTTTATCGTCCACATAATAAAAAAATATAAAACAACCGCGTGATACGTACCTGAGCCGGCCTGTATATATATATGTATTCATTGATAAATTACAAGCTGTAAGAGAAATCAGCAGCATGAATGAGGTAAGTGAGCACAAGCGCCACCGCCATCAGCACATATGCAATCCCTTGGTCAATCGATGTCCCTGCAAAATAAACAAATTGTTAAAGAAGAAAATAGTGGAATTTAGAAACAAATTCACTATATGCTATAAGAATTGTAAGCAAATTTTGATACAACACAATACAAACAACGAGATTTGAGCGGACAGGTGGATCCCAATACGAACCAAAATAAATTTATAATATTCGTATTTTATAATATCTTATATTAATAAATTAATTATATGTCCAAATTCAACGACCTAAATATGAAAATCACAAGTTCACGAATTCAAATTCAATAACTCACCGTCACTGGTGGGGCCAGGAGCAGGAGCCGAAGCCTGAGCGTGAGCAGCTGGCAAGAGGAGAATAGCAAAAATGAGAGCCACAACAACCACGAAGCCAAATGAAACCCTAGAAACTGCCATTTTTTTTCCAAAAAAAAAAATGAAAAGAAACTTGATATCTCTCTCTGCGACGCTCTTTCAAAATCTGATCACAATGGGTTCAGTCAGGCCTCAGGAGAGCAGCGCAGAGAGAGAAAATCATAAGAACCTGGAAAATTTTTGTGGATGGGGATGGATTTGGATGATTTTATATAATAAAACCATAAAGCTGTGTTCCGCTGAAGCCGGTAACCGGTTGTAAATGTGGGGTTAGAGCGCAAGTTGCGGGATGATTTTATGTGCAAGTTTTTTTTTTTTTTTTTTGTTTTAAAAAGATGAAAGCCATGTGAGCTTCCGGGATTTGGATTCCCGCCAGTCTGTTAACTGCTGTTGGCGCCATTTACTGCCATTCTCATTGGTCCACGTTTTCTTTTCTTTTTTCGGCGGGGGGGTCAGTTTTCTGTTATTATTTTGTTTCTTTCCGTAAATAACCCTGCCGTTGTTTTTGTTTATTTTTGGCTCAAATGACGAAAATTTTTGTTATGCTAATTTATTTCTAAGTTTGTATTTTCATAATATAATTATTTTGGATATAATGATCAAATTATAAATTTGAGAAATATTCTTGGCCTTTAAAGAGGAAATGACAAAAACGCCCAATAACATATTGTGGGTTGGATAATAGGTGAGGCCTGGCAAGCCAGCTGGAGTTGTTGCGATTTCTCTCATCATTATGCTTTAAGAACAGCAAATGCCAACTAAAACACAAAGCATGCTAATATAATATATATATAATATTGCATGTGTCTGCGACACGATATTAAAGAATTTATCGCATGATCTATCATTATTATTTTCAGAGATATTTTAAAATTCTGTCATTTAATTTATTTTGTAATCTATAATTGATATTATCATAGATATTTTATAATGAAAATGATTTTGTTATTTGATTTGTTTGTTAAATTATAATTACCAATTTTATAGAGATTCTATAATGAAATGATGTTATCAACCATTAAATTATAATAACATGATCTGAACCACCAATTAAGTCACATAAATATAACATTTGGATACATTAACTCTTTAATCATAACCATTAATTATATTTTCTTTCACCAACATCATTATGCTTTATAAGATATATATAATTTTCTAACCTACATGATTGGAAAAATATCTTCAAAGTTAAAAAAATGTTGAAGGAGAATAGAGGATGATTTCTATAAGTGAAAAATTCAAGTACATCCCTTTATATCAGTTGTAATTCCAATGAAGTCATACAAAATTTAAATTTAAATTTCAAAAAGAAAATAAAATGTTTATGTAAGAGACCAAACAATCTCAAACTGTAAAACCTCACGAAAATAAAAATACATAATCACATGAAACAACGATTTTCGAAAGTAAAAGGTAGAGTACCACCAGAAAGTATAAATCATATACTATCTCACAGAATTATACGAACTCTTGTTAACACATAAGAAAGTTCCATAAGAACTTTTCCCGAAGTCCCAAATCGGCTATCATTTATTACAAAATTTATTATATGAGACCCGCATGCTGTGAGAGATATGACATATACATCCGGCACATAATATAATTTTCGCAAATCAACTATCATTTATTACATAAAGTTTATGAGCATATGTCAAGTGGATCAATTTCTTACTAAGTGTATCTTGTATTTCGTACATCTACCTTAAGAGTTGGTTATAATAAGAATGAATATATATATATATATATATATATATAATAATAATAATAATAATAATAATAATAATAATAATAAAGGAGAATGGTGTTGGAGGAAAAAGAGTGTATCAAACGGCTCTCTTTATGTGGCTTAATTGACAGCCCATATCATTTCATTGGTAATTGGAGGAAAGAAAGTGAATTGATTGATGGAAATGGTCAAAAATTTTCAAATTAAAAAATAGAAAGTTAAAATAAAATCATTTAATTAAAAAATAAAATCATTTAATTCTGTAACACCGTGCCGTAGGCACGGCCAAATACTGTAACACCGTGCCGTAGACACGGGCATCATTTAATTAAAAAATAAAATCATTTAATTCTGTAACACCGTGCTGTAGGCACGAGCAAATACTGTAACACTGTGCCGTAAGCACGGGCCAAAATACTGTAACACCGTGAGCAAAAATTAGTATATATATATATATATATTTAAACCTCCCTATCGCGCCACACGATGACTCAGTATTAAATTCTACTAACTAATAAACATATTACAATCATAATATATTAAATTGTAAAACTAAAATATATTCAAAATTAGTTTTATTATTAAAAATTAAAATTAGAGACCTATAATTTTAAGCCTCTCTATCGCACCACATAGCGTTTCACTATTAAATTCTATTAAATAAAAAACATATTAGAATAAGAATATATTAATTTGTAAAATTAATATATATATAAAATTAGTTTTATTATTAAAATTTAAAATTAGAAACCTATAATAAAATAAAAACATAATCTCTTATTAAAATAAGAAACCTATTAATTTAATAGGTGTCACATAATTTCTACAATAATTTTTTTTACAAACTATAAAATTATTTTTTAATTTTAAAATTATAAAATTAAAATAATAAATTATTAAATATAAAAATAGAATATCCTATTTATTATTAAATTATAATATTAAAGTATCTTTATAATTTTTTATAAAGAAAAATAAGAAACCTATTAAATTAATATGTAACAACTAATCTCCATAATTAATTTTTAATTATTAAAATATAAATTTATAAAAATCTCTAAAATTAATTTTGTATTTTAATTAAAAATTTTTAATAAGAAACATATTGTAATATAAATTAAATTCTCTTATTTTTTATTAAATTATAAAATTGAAATATCTCGATAATTTTATTATTAAATTATAAAATTAAAATAAGAAAATTATTACAATATAAAAACATAATCTCCTATTAAAATAAGAAACATATTAATTTATTTAATTAATAATGTAATTTATTATTATTAAATTATAAAAATAAGTCTCATTAAAATATATATATATATGGTACTTAATATCTATAAATAAATTTTTTTATTACCTATTATAATAAAAAAAATATATTGTAATCTCATATTAAAATAAAAAATATATATGTGACACCTAATATCTAAAATTAATTTTTTATTAGTAACTTATAAAATTAAAATAAAAAATCTATTACAACATTAAAAAATAATCTCCTACTAAAATAAGAGACATAAATAGCAGTCGTCCACAAAAACTAGCAAACTTTTTAATTTTTGAGGCT
The DNA here is from genome assembly GCA_019454045.1 of Zanthoxylum bungeanum. NCBI lineage: Eukaryota > Viridiplantae > Streptophyta > Magnoliopsida > Sapindales > Rutaceae > Zanthoxylum > Zanthoxylum bungeanum. Next base: position 709,756 of record SKCR01007838.1, on the reverse strand, counting down.
AATGTTATTTGTTATTTTATTTTGAATTATTTCTATAAGTTTTTTTCATGAATTTTTTTTATTATTTGTTGTGCTTCATGCAAACTCTGATTATTAGTTATTGTCTAGTGACAGTCAAGATTTTAAATTCGATAAAAAAATTTAAGCTTAAATTGAATAAATTTCATTTGAATTCATCTGAAAGAAAATTAAATATTTTTAAATTTATGTATAACTATAAATATTTTTTCAAATGAGAGAGTAAGACGATAGAAAAAATCTAAAATGAATTAAAAAAACTATTTGAGAATTCATAGACAAACAAATTAAACATAAATATTAAGTGTGAGTAAATTAATTGTCTCATTGAAACTATAAAATCAACTAGATTCGATTCATTTACAAAATCAATACCTAAAATCTCATTAAATTTTTTATTATGATGTGAAATTATAGTTAAAGATGTGTTCAACCCACACAAAGTGTAATAAAAAAAATATTTTAAAATATGAAAGAAAGCTATAAATTACAAATTAATGTAAAAAAAAAAAAGGACCTTGACCTTGAGGATGATCCATTGATGGTAAATGATAAAAAAAAAATAAAAAATTTAGTCCAATATTCATTATTATATTAATTTCGAAATGATATATCATCCACCCAAAACAAAAAAATACATATATATTTACTTTGCAACTTACAAGACAATTATAATGGAAGATGAAACAATTTATTTTCCCCTCAACAGTTTTTTATTTTAAAGCTTATTTTATTAAATTAAATTTAAATATATGTAAATTGATATTGAATATGCATGATCTCAATCATAACGAAACATGAGTTACACGACCACGTACGTCAATTTAGTTGTTATAAATTAAATTCGCAATCAACAAAACTCAACGACCGCAAAAGTTACAAGACATTGATTCATTTATGTCATCACTTGTCAAATAAATATAATAAATCAGTACCAGATTCATTGAAATAAATTCTTAATAATTATTATTTAAGGAAAATAATAAACACTTTTTTTGAATTATTGAAAATTCCGTCGTTAAATCACTTCTTTCGGGTTTAAGCGGAACACGTAAAATCATCAATTGTCTCAGACTCTTATAAAAAATGCAATCATTGGATTCAAACTCAGCACCTCAAAATTAGATCATGAATCATACACCACCAAATAACGTTTTTTGATAACGGAAAATAATAAACCCCCTAAAATATGATTAAACATGATAAAATTGTCAAAAAGGATGTATTTTTAATGATAAATAAAATAAAATAAATAAAAACGATGATTTTATCTTTCTTTAATATTTATTAAGGCTATGTATCTTTTTTTTTTTGAATCGTTGGAAATCCCGTCGTAAAATCATTCATTCCGGACTTAAGCAGAGTAGGTAAAACTCTTAGTTATCCCAGACTCTTATAAGAAATTAACGAACTCCCTGAATTCGAACCTAGAACTAAACGTAAGATCATGAATCCTACATTATCAAACCACACGCTCGTTGATGGTGTAACAATGATACGTGTATGTATCATTGCTACTTACTTAAACCATATCCACATGCAGTGGGATGCAAAATCAAAGTTAATTAGCAAGCATTAAACTGCATCATCTATTAATTTGTTACACATGGTCTCATTCCATAAAATGATCATGCCGTGGATAACATGTCACTTGTTGTTTTCATATTTAATGCTAAATTTCAAATGTTACTGTTTCTACCTATATGTGTTAGATTTTTTCTCGATCATAGTAATGAATTTATCAAGCTTAATTAATTATATTGCTTACCAAAATATAAAAAAAATAATATTATATGTTTTCAAAGTTGGTTATATATATGTGTGTGTATTACTAACATATTTTATGTGAAAAGCAAAAAAAAAAGGTAAAAAGGTTAATCAATTAATTATTGTCTTCCCCCCGCCAAATAAAGATGATTTGGTTTAAGTGGAGTAGATAAAACTCTCGACTATCCTTAGTTCTTATAAAAAACGCATCTTTTGGATTCGAACCCAGTATCTAGATTTCAGATTTCGAATCTTACATTAGCAAGCAACGCCCACGCCCTTTGGAAACGGAGAATATAAGATGTCAAAAAGCTAATTCTATAACATCCATCTAGTCATTGTTGCAAGGTCTTGATGTCTATCTATAAACTCATGATTTTTTTGGTGAAAGATGTTTTAATGAGAGAATTCATTGCCCAGAAACATCAAATTTAGAACATACAGGAAAAAGTAAAACGTATGTTTTGATCCATTTGCATATTCACAAATCTTATCTTCGGCATAGTGGTTGTAAAGTTTTTTTTTTTTGATAAGATAAGTAGATTTATCAAAGAAAACCACAATAAAGGTAGAGGGACATATCTCAGAGAGAACAAGCTAAAAAACTAGAGCCAAATTGACAAACTGCAAAACAAACAAAGGAGATTCAGAAAATATCATCGGATAAATACCAAGAACGATGAAGCCATCTATTTTCATAAGATGATTTCACGTTCTTTAATAAACTTGCATGAGTCCACACAGTAAAAATAATATCCATCTGAAGCACACTGAGGGCCGAGGAAACTCACCATGAAGTCTAGCATTCCTCTCTCTCCAAATAAAGTAGATAACGATAACTCTCAATGTTTTTTACATTTCAGTTTTACTGTGGTTATCTCATCATTTAGGATGAGGGCTTATTTTCCCACCTCCCCTTACACATTTTACTTTTTTTGTCTCCCCTGTAATTCCCTATTTACCCTTTTCCTTTTACCAAAATTCCATTTTTTGAACTTTCAAATAAACTATATAAATCTAATTTTTTATTTATTGATATATACATACATATATATACATATATATATATAACATATTTTTTGATAATTAAAAAAAAAAAAGATGAGAAGGGCGGGGAATCGCCCTTCTTCCTTCCTCTTTTTTTTTTCTTTTAAAAATTTTTTCAAAAAATATATTTTATAATTTAATTTTATTTGGTTAAATTAAAATATTAAATATAAATAGTATTAATATAATTTTCAAAAAATAAAAAAAAATTATATGTTTAAATTATATTTTTTTATACATAAGTAGTATATTAATTAAATGTTAAATAATAAAAAATAAATGAATAGATAAAAAATGATATAGTAATATTATTATTTATTACAAATATATTAATTATTAATAAATTGTTATAACTAGTATATAATTATTTTTAAATTAATATATAATATATAAATTTTATAATGTGTAACTTTTCAAAAATTAAAAAAAAAGTCATTACCAAATAGATAATGATTGTTTAATAAATATTACAAATTTCAGATTTATATTATTTATTTTGTGTTTATTTATTCATTTAATTTTTGTGATTCTTTTTTAATTTATTTAACACTACTTATACATTATAAAAATGTTTTCATGTATATTAGAAAATCAAAAAATCAAAAAAATTTATTTTATGAATAATCTAATCTATGTTATTTTATGAATTAATTTTATTAACAAAAATCAAAAAATTATAAAATATTTCTCATAGATTTGAAATAATTAAAAAATAATAATATAAAATAATTATAAAAAAAAAGTTCGTCCCCTGGACGATCATATCGTCCAAAGGGATCTTGGACGATATGATCGTCAGGCCCAAGGGGGTCCCCCTTGGGGACGATCCTTTTTTCCTTTTTTTTTTTTTCGAAAATAAAACAAATTATATTGTTTAAATTAAATTTTTTATACACAAGTAGTATTAATTAAATTAAAATAAATCAAAAATAAATGAATAGATAAAAAATTTGTAATATTTATTAACAGAAATAAAAAAAAATTATAAAATAAAAAAATAATTATAAAATTAATATATATAAATTGTGTACTGTGTAAATTTTCAAAAATTTTTTTTAAAAAAAAAAAGTCATTGCAAATATTGATAAGGATATTTTAGTAAATAAACAAGGAGACAAGGGGGAGGGGGGCTGTCAGTTGGCAGGGAGGGGGGGAAGATCAATTTTCTTTAGGATAGATATAGCTCATTAGATAAAATAATTTATATCACTCAGTCAAATTTATCTCTAAAGTATTTGTTGGGAACCGAGGACACCACTATCTCCATATTGGTATGAGATATGTCCACTTGGGCCTAAACCCTCATGAATTTGCTCTTGGACTATACTCAAAAAGCCTTATACCAATTGAGATATTGTCCATACTTATAAACCCATAATCCTCCCCACTTCTAGCCAATGTGGGACTTTGTTTGCCCAACAGTATTGTTTACATTTATATGATATCAGTAGTTTTTGATTCATCACCTTTTCCCCCTGCCTGTTTCATTCATGGCAGACTCTTCCCACTTGGTTACCATCTTTGGTGCAGTCAATTTATCCCTCTCCTTGAGAGTCAAACCATATAAAATTTTTAACGTCATTGTGTTCTATTCTGAGTCATGTATTATCTCATTAAACTCAATAAAATATATGTCTCTATTTATGATTTATGTCTATGTCAATTTAGTTAAATCTTCCCCGACCTGATTTGACATATGATAATATTATTTACTCTCATTTTCTTACCAAGACACTTAAAGGTTTATTTTATACATACCTGAACCATTTTAGTCGTGTCAGGATTTTACTTACTTATCAGTAATTAAATACATTCAATGTGTAATTCCTATGAATATTAACTTCAAATTTTTGAGAAAACTTCAAGAAAGTAATCAAATATCATTATCTGTTTTGAGAAAACTACTTTTAGTTTCATGGATAAACACAATCACTTCCAGGATTTATTATTTGAAAGCAGCTTCTGTCAACTTGTTGACGGATAACTGATCATGAATGATGATCACTTATATGTATACACAGATTTGAACAGCACCCATCAATTTGCTAATATAAAATTTATTTAAAAAAAAATACCTACCCATCAATTTTTTTCAGGTTTTTTTTTTATTTAACATATTATGACAGTGATGAGAGAAAGCTCAAAGCTCCTTCCCTGAAGAATAAGCATTCTGCCCTAAAGAGATGGCATATCATTTAATTTATGATCAAATATCTTCACTGGAGATTAATCAGGTTACCAAAAGTTTAATTTTTATGGTCCCGAAGGACAGAAGAAGAGGCTATAGCTAGGTTACCCGAAAGATGTTAATTTTTAGCTATGGCGAATGATGGTAACTTAAACCACAATGGTGGGATTAAATTTTTTTTTGGAATGGTTGGAAATTCCGTCGTCAAAACAAGCGGAGTAGGTAAAATTCCGACTGTCCCAATCTCTTACAAGAAACACACTCTCTTGATTCGAACTCAAAACCTCAACGTGAGATCATAAACCCTACACTATCAAACCACGACTCTTGGGGACGGATTCACAGTTCACTTGAACTACAAGGACCACAATATCAACCATTGATAATACGTTGGCAAAAGTTTAATTATGCTTTTCTAGCTGCTAAGCCTAACACAAATTGAATAATTGTAAATTAAGATTAATGATACTGTTAAAGATCATTTCAGCTACTTTTTCTGCAGGTAATTAAATTGATGACACAGAAAGATTTTAATTTTTTTCTCCCCTTTGCCCATTTTAGCAAACTCATTCACATAATCTATCAATCAATAGCAGCTAAACAAAAAGTATAAGCTTTTCATCTTCATTATGTATATTAAAATTAGGAATATACAGGATGAACATTACATTATTATATGGACTCGAAAAAAAAAACTACTCTCATGAAGCATGATTATAATCTAGCTATGCTATACTACTCAGTACCGATACATATAAGATGTGTAATTTTGAACTCATTTACATTACAATTGTTAAGGAATATTAAGGAATATTATTATGAAAATCTATATTTTGGTCGTGATCCCTCACGCTCCGATGAGAATCAGAGAGAGTGAAACTAGAAAAAGGAAAACTTGATATCTGATACCATGTTAGATAATGAAAGAAAATCTTGAATTCACTTTATATGAATTTACAATGGTAAAAACCTATATATATATGCTACATAGAAAAACAAAATAGAAAATGAATCATATAACTATGAACAATAATAATGAATATAGTAAATCTTAATCTAATAGGGAAATATAATAAAATCATGAATCTTAAAGATACTATTAATTCTATTTTGGAGATTGACTCCATAATATAGATTTCCATAATAATATTCCTTAATATTCCTTAACAACAATCTTCGCCTCGCGACTCAAACTCGTGTATTCATTCACTCATTCATTCTCTGAATAAGACCAAATGAAGGCTCCCATGGCGAAATCCCTCTTCTGGTTAACATCTCCAGTAAAAGAGAGCCCATACTCTTTTAACAAGCAGTCAAGTTTCCACTCGGGCATCGTCTCGTAGTCATGCTTCTTGTACTTTGGATAGTGCAGAGGCATCTGAAAGCAACTGCAATTCTCCCTCTTGCCCATTTGGTGGTTACCATTAGCCCTTAATTCAGCAGGCATAGCAAAAGTTTCACCCATCTTCAACTTCTTGATATTCAGTGACTGTTAATTCTTAAGCAAAATGGAACTTATGTCAAACAAGCTATTTATAGATACCCAAGATTAGAACAAAGAATATTTTAGGGTTTACTAGAAACAAAACAGACATGGGCTGGCATTAAATCCTGAAAGCTAAGTTTATATTATCAAGATGGTGTGTTACTTGCAGTATACGCTATCTGCCAAGACCTAAATTTAATGCCTAAGAAGTATATGTGTGTGGTTGGAGTTATTTGATTCTAGTTCTTACTTATTGCATTATTGAAAAGCAATTTTCTAAATTGATGCCCCCCCAATTTGCAGACGTGGGCAAGACTTAAAAATGTAAAAGAGTGAATTAGATGATTAATTAAGATGCTAAAAACGATACCTGAATATGCAGGAGCCGATTGTTAATGAAGGCAGAGAACATTGAGAAAATTCTATGTTTTTGGGTTATATTTTTTTGGAGCTCAGCATTTATATATATAGTGTTTCAAGGTCTCAAGAAACGTGAATCCAGGGAGTGTGTTTCTTGTAAGAGTCTGGGACAGCCGATGATTCACCTGCTCCGCTTAAGCCCGGAAATGATGATTTGTCGGCGGATTTCCAACTATTATATATATATATATATAGTGTTTCAAGTATGAAGGAAACCAGAAAACTGAGGGGTGTGGCTTGGTGGTGTAGGGTCCAGGATCTCACTTTGAGGTTCTGGGTTCGAATCCAGGGGGTGCATTTCTTGTAAGAGTCTGGGACAGCCGGTGGTTTTACCTGCGCCCGGCCCAGAATGGGTGGTTTGATGGCGGGGTTTCCATCGTTTTAAAAAAAAAAAAAAAAAAAAAAAAAAAAAAAACTTCGAGTTGTTTTTGTAAGGGGAAAAAAGCTAACCATAAATGTAAATGGGAAACCGAATAATTATATTATTTTAATAATACGAAATTAGGAAATCATGTGGCAAATAATCGAACCACCTTATATTATATACTTATGCCACTAGGTTGCCATAAGTGCAATGATGGTGATTTTTATTATCAAGAGCCATTTGATAAAAAATTTCAAATGATCGAAAATTTGGTTGTTGGGTTGTCGTGGGCTTTATTAGTATATGGATTTTATTTTTATTTGAACAGAGATGTGAATATCCGTATCTGATTCGATCAACTAACGAACATAAAAAATTATATATGAATCAGACTCTGTGAGTCCCATCCTTAATTGAAACTACGATTTTGACCCTTAAGGTAAAGATAACCTCAGTCAATTTAGGTCATTGTCTCAAATAATAGTTTGATCCATATGCCCTTGTCTATATATAATTTTGTAGTTAATTAGTTAGGCTTGTTTTACGACAGTGATGATGAGGCTTGGTAGTGAAGTCTTTGAACCTGAAAAATAGAGAGCGTTATCACTTCACATGACTTGAAGCCATCAGAAAAATGACTAGAGAGGAGTCAAAAACATCGGCCAATTAAATGATGATGGCGAATTCCTTGCTTATCTAGATTGATACAATTTAATTTGAGATTAAGAAATCTGAATTTCAAATGAAAACGTAAACAGTAATGCAGATCGGTAATGAACCAAAGTAAGGGCGGCAAAAAAGCCCGAGCCCGTTTCGGTCCGGACCCTATATTCAAAAGTCCGGCTCGGGTTCGGGCCCGAACCGAGCTTAGTATTTTTGGCCCGAGCCCGGCCCGAGCTTAAACAAAAAAAAAAAACACATATATATATATATATATATATATATATATATTTAAATTGTTAATTTATCAATAAAACTTTTGATTTATTTATGAATTGTCTTTGCATATAGTGTAAATGTATTTTGTATTTGTATGTTTTTAATTTTTTTTAAAATAACGGGCCGGATAAAGTCTGGACCCGAGCCCGGCCCGAGTCGGACCGGGCTTTTCCCGGCCCTGAGCTTTTATTTTTCTTCCCAGGCTCGGGCCGGACTTATCAAAGCCGGGGCCTGGCCCATTGCCACTCTTAAACCAAAGTGACTATGAAAATTACAATACATTCATTCACTTTGCATATGTAATTAGTAGGAAAAAAGAAATTATCAAATACAAATCTCAACTATCTTCTATTTTATCAGTCTCAAAAGAATTACAAATACATTTGAATTTCAACAAGTATATGCAGCAGATATTCGAGTGCACGAAGCTTAGTTTTTTGCTTATACGGAAAATTCTCACCATGTGGGTTTAATCACTTCCTTTGGAGCAGCTTCTGCTTCAAGAAAAATTCAGATGCTTAAGAAATGGTTCTTATTCCAGGCATATGAATGCCTCTCCATGTTCAATACTGTGGACCCACTTTTGTAAAGCTCAAATAACCGCGTTTCAGATTGAAAAACCATATCTGCAAGCTTCTATGCCCAACTCGCTTAAAACACTAGTTTCCGTCATCTTGAAGAAAAATTAGGAATCTGTTCTTTGTTCAACAGTCACTTCTCTTAGACCCTCCGGTGCGGTTTTTGCAGTAGAAGGTATATCCACAAGCTTGCTTGGTGGGGCGAAATACATGTGCAATGACATCATACAGATAATAATACCCAAGAAAAGCTGACGTATTTACATAAAAAAGGATTATCAATTATAGATAGAGGACTTCAAGAATAGTCCTAGTGAGGAATACCTACAGAGTGAAGACTTACCTGCAGTGTAGGCTTAAAATTGAAAAGGTATCCAGATAAAACCATTGTCAGCAACATTGCCATTGAGGTGGAATAAACCTGAAAGGAGCATAAATTACTGTCGACCAAAACAAGAAATTCACATGTTGCCAGAGTTGGGTCATGCTAAGCCAAAAGATGGTCAGTGCCAAGCCCAGAAAACAAGATCAATTTTGGCCAGCGCATAAATTAGAGAATATACAGCCAATTTATACTACTTTGTTACAAATAACAAAGACGAGTTCTACGCTTGAAAGAAATCCAACAATAGTTGTCTTTTTGGTTAAGTATTGAATTAAAAGTTCCTTTTTTTTGGTTTACTGAATTAAAGTCCAATTCTGAATTCATCTCACTGAAGGATGAGATGAGGAAACCATTAAAATGATTCCATTCCAACAGAAGAAAAAGCTACCTTTACAATGTTGTCAGCATATTTCATCAACCACGAAACCAGCAAGCCGGTGGATCCAAGATTCAAAACAACCATCCAAGTTGTGATACTATATCCATCAAAAAGACGTTGCCACCAAGGTCCCTTCTCAAATCCTCCTCTCAAATCATCCAGTAGAAGCCGGAACATATTAAAAATTGCACCAAACCTGAGAAAGGGCAACAATGCCTATATATATCACCAATATAGTTGGCATAGTTTTCAGAGAGAAAGCGCATGATAGACCAAGTCACCAAGGTATAATTTGAGCACTTATCTCATAAGAAAGAAAAATTTAAGATTTGCAAATATCGTGACAAAAATTTTGAGAAATTGTCACAAGGGTAGCTAATGATTGTACATTTATTCGAACAAAACTCTAAAAAGGCATAAATAGAGTTGCATTTAGAATTACAACATATAAGAGGAGAAGAGGTATCAAGAAGAGATTTCTGACAGTGAGCACTTGTAGTTCATGAGGATAAAATAATTAATAATACCTTCAAAAGCAGGATGGTGTAGAGAAGAGATACCTACGTATACAATTGTACATTCTGCCAGTAGAGACTGTCATTATTCTTCTTCATCAGAAACTCTGTATAGACACCTGCTAGTGCTGATAGACAAGCAGATAGGACTCCCAACAGATATCCTTGGATCGGTGCTGCAAATAAAGAGTCACATGAAGCTTCTCCACAACCCTTAACCTAAAAAATGAAGGAACAAAAGGTCACTCAATGACAAAGGTCATATCATTATACAAGCAATTATAGTCGAGAAATTCTGAAACTAAGCTCCATACCACCAAAAAAAAAATATAAAAGAAACGTATCAAATTGATTCTGATATCAGGAATCATTGTTCAAGACCACTGCAGAAGGCACACCACAATTACTAGATAGTTTACTATTTGAAATGCTTCATATCGTTTCTTTCAATCTCTAAAACATTCATACAACATCTTTTGACCACAATACACACATCAAATAGAAAAAACAAAATCAAACAGTCTACCACTTCTTTGTAATCATATAGAACTGTTTCCCAATTTTACCTGACTTGTGGTTGTTCCAACAGCTAATAGAACAATCGCCATCCATTGCAAATTAGAAAGTTTCCTCCGCAGAAATAGCCTAAAGCATTGCATAAAATAAAACTCTATTTATTTTTTACTGACAAGAAACAGTTCAAAAAGCAACAAAACATAAGCTAAGTTAGATCCCTATGTCTTTGAAAAGTTGCGGTAAAAACCTGAATAATAAACCAGTGGTAACAATCTTCAGATTACCCATGATCTGATATGTGGACGTGTCCACATAAGTCAATGTAGCAAATTGAACATTATTATGAATCAGATAAATGATCGAAGGAATGGGAAATAACCGCACGCTCCTCCAGTCTCTAGTCATCCTAGGAGGAGGCGACATCTGCCACTCTCTCCAAAGAAGTATACTAGAAACCACCAGCTGCATTTCAAATGCAACATATATGATATAAGTATATCTCATTCTCATGAATCTCATCAACTATTTAGCATAAACGATTTAAATTTCAGAAATTCATTATGGTAAACCGTAAATGATCTACTAAACAAAGTTAACAGAGTGAAAATTGCCTTGAAAACTTCAGCGAGAAATGGAACGGTCGCGTAGTCATACTTATAGCCCCCATTACTTTGAGAGAGAGTTGTCAAAATCCCCTAAACATAAAATAATGAAAATTGATTCTTATAATAAATCAAAATTGAATCTATTCATAATTCAGGAACAATTATACATACATATGAGATTCAGAATTAATAACAACAATGACCTAATTTGATTTGTTCTCAGATCAAAGCATACATTTTGAGAACACAAATCTTGCAACTTGCAGATATGAACGAGATCTAACTCGTGTGTAAAAAACAGACACGTGCGAATATTGAGGGGAAAATAAATTTTGAAATAAGTTTTAAAGTGAAGAAACTGACCTGAGAACTGGTAAGAATGGTGAGAAGTGTAGCAACGAAGTACCACTGCATCGTGTTCAGCAATTAGCAGTATCTTTGTTTCGTTTTCCTGTGTCGTCTTAAAGGGTGGCCACGGTTCGGTTCGTTCCAGAACCGAACCGAACCGTACGGTTCCAAATTACTGGAACCGAACCGAACCGAAAAATTTGGTTCGGTTCGATTCTGGTTCGATTATCTATTTTTAAGGGAAAAAATAAAAAAAATTTGTTCGGTTCCGGTTCGTTCAGAACCGAACCAAAACCTTAAGGTTACGGTTCCCAAAAATTTGGAATCGGAACCGGATGGAACAGTAACCTTACGGTTCCAAGGTTACGATTCAAAAAAAATTGGAACCGTAACCGAACAGTTTGAGGATTCGGTTCGGTTCTAATTTTGGAACCGGAACCGAATGGAACCGTAACCTTACGATTCCATCTGATTCGGTTCCGAACCGTAACCGTAACAGTGGCCGGGACGTCATCGGCAGCAAGTATCTTTGTTCAGTTCAAATTGTGGGCCTCAATAATCAGCCCAAATGTATTGGGCCTTGTTAGTTTGTATGGAGGTCCGTTTGAGATAAGCCCATTATATTGAGTTGTTTAGATTTATAATTGGATCATTGGTGAAATATGATCCAACAAACATTTCATTCAGGTTCCGTACTCTTATTGCCAAAGAAAAAAACTATGTATTTATTTGAAGTTTTAAAAATTAAGGGATTCAGATGTTATTATCCATTTTTCGAATATCTGTTTGAACGATGCTTTTGAAATTCCAATAAAAGAAAATTCTAATATATAAAAATCTCATTTGATTAGAAAATAACTATTATATTTAGCGGCCCGTAATTTATGCCAATTTTTTTTGGAAGAATAATTATACCAATGTTAATACTGTAAACAACATTATAAAATGACCCTTCAGTAAATCATTTTCAAAATCATTTTCACAAACACAACATTTTGGCTTAAATGATTTATCAAAATTCTTAGACATTAAATAATCAAAAGTCAGGTTCAAAAAATACATTTAAAAAAAGACAAGCTCTTTAAAAGAATATATATATATTAAAAAAAAAAATCATTTTCATGATTTTAGTAGGTTTTAAAGTGGAATACAACATCTACTTTTTTTCTTTTTGGTAACGGAATGTCCGGATTAATTTATGTGCACCTCAACTAATCTCTGACATTTATGTCTCGTGCTCTAAAAAAAAATTGCAATATAGATCATGATAAATTATTGACTTTTTTAATATAAAATGACATGAACCCAAAAAATACACATAATAAAATTTTAACCTTAAATCGGAATAGAAGTATAGTTTTACTATTAAATCAATTCTTTAAAAAAAAATCCTATAGGAATTTGATTTTATGTATTATGTCAGGGTGACAAAACGAATCAACGAATCGAATCAAAATATGATGGATTCGTATTCGATTTGTTTATTAAACGAATCATAATGCCAGGATTCGTATTTGATTCGTTTATTAAACGAATCTTAATCGAATATTCATTTAGTCGTGATATTATTCAATAACATAATTTACCATAATTTATTTACATTATTTCTCATAAATATATACATATGAAATATGTAATTAATATATTTACTAAAAATATCTCACCAAATATCAACAATATTATTTTTTCTCTGGTAATTAGTCATAACTAGTAAATGAAAATAATAAAACGAATCATAAACGAATCAATGAGCTTAAATCCTTATTTGATTCTTTTAATAACGAATCGAATCGAATTGACTCATTTATTAAACGGATTCAATCTTTCAAACTCATATTCGCTTTAAGAGAATTGAATAAAACAAATAAACGAATCATAATCCAAATTGCAATCCATATATTATGCACACAAAAGCCTCCCATTTCTGCCACGTGGCAGCACTTTCTCAATTGCCATATTTAAAAAAGACCGACCAAATAATTTAATAGTACCGCCGTCAATCAAATGAATTAGAAAAACGATTATAAAAAATCAATGTCAACAAAATTGTATTTGCGCAATTGAAAACTTTTTGACGTTTCCACATTGACAACGAATACATTAAATATGAAGTAATAGTGACTTTAAGTGCAATTAATCGTATCTTAACTTTTTTTCTTGTATTATTCCAAATTTTTATCATCAATTTGAGAAGGATTTACATGGAATTGACGTATAAGTGATTTGATATGTTTGTTTATTAATTATTAAATAAAAATTTATTAAATTTAAAATTTATTAATAATAATAGTGAATGAAATTTGTTGATTAACTTAAGGAATAGTTTTATATAAAATTCTCTGCATTAATTAATCATGATTAATTATCACTAGGCTTCTGTAATTAACTGCAAATAATAACTCCTGCTAATTACATTTTAACTAATCAATACAGACGCCGTTACAACGTAGAAACCGGAAACACTCCTGCAAAGCGACGCCGTTTCTCTTTCCTTCAGGGTTAAAAACGTGAACAAGAATTCAACGGTTTTTCAAATAAATAAATATGAAAAATAAAAAAAAATAAAAAAAAAAACGAAACCCGCGGGAAGACATTTATGCATGACCCCAAAGAAACCGGACTCGTTCAACGGCCACGACTGCCCTCTAATTTCAGTTTTTATTTTATTTTATTCTCTTTACACAAACATAACAAAACACAGGTGTCTTTGGAAGTTCCGTTTCTTGTGTTTTGGTCAATTGTTGTCAAAGCAAAAACCTGAACCATCAGATACTTCGCCAGCTAATTTGTATTATTTCAGTTTCGGTTTCAGTTTCCAGGTACCCTTTTGAACATTCTCTGAATTTCATTAAATAGGTATGTGTTTTTCTTTTTCGTTTCTGCTTTGAAATTTTTTTTTTTTGTTTTTTCTGTTTTTTGTTTTCTTTGATAACAACTGGAGATTGGTTGTTCTTGTTCATTTACCAGATTAGAGTAGAATTCCTCTGGATTTTATTTGGGCTCTGTTTTTTTTGTTTTTTGTTTTTTGGAAGCTTGTTTAGAATCAAGAAGTTCATTAATTGAAGGTTTAGATACCCTTAACTGGCTTCAATTCATTCGTTTGTTTCATCTGATCCCCTGAATTTGTTTATCTGCTGCATTATTATTACATTAATTGTTTTTGTTTTGGATGTTATATCATCATGTTGCAGGTCCTTCATGTGAATTGCTGTGTAGAATTGTAGATTAAATTCAAAAAGGAGATTTTATTTGCTTGATATTTTGGCATTGCATTTTTGTTTAGAGAGCACCTGGTGTTATTTCCAGGATACCCATATCGCGAATTTAGTCTTTCCAGGGTCTCGTATGGAGCAATTCAGACAGGTGGGTGAGGTTCTGGGAAGTTTAAAGGCTCTCATGGTGTTGAAAGATGACATTCAAATCAATCAGCGGCAGTGCTGTTTGCTTCTTGACATCTTTACTTTAGCTTTTTCCACAGTTGCTGAGGAGATTAGGCTTTTCTTAAAATCAGAAGAGAAGAACGCGAAGTGGAAAGCTCTTGAACAACCATTGAGAGAGCTTCATAAGGTGTTTAAAGAAGGAGAAAATTATGTTAAGCAATGCTTAGATTATAAAGATTGGTGGGGTAAAGCAATTAATCTCCATCAGAACAAAGATTGTGTTGAATTTCATATTCATAATTTGCTTTGCTACTTCCCTGCTGTGATTGAGGCCATTGAGATTGCTGGTGAAGTCTCGGGGCTTGACCTGGATGAGATGCAAAGAAGGAGAGTAGCATTTGCAAGAAAGTATGACAAGGAATGGAATGACCCGAAACTATTCCAGTTGAGATTCGGGAAGGAGTATTTGATCACTCGAGAAGTTTGTAATCAGTTTGAGAGAGCTTACAAGGAAGATAGATGGCTTCTCATTGAAGCATTGAAGGAGAAGAAGAGATTGGGATCTGTTGTTTTGACAAAGAACGAGCAGCGGCTTGTAGACATGATGCTCAAGAAACTAAATGGTAATAATGATCCAAGTAATAAACTTTTTCCTAGTTCAGTTTTGTTAGGAGGTAAGGATTTCCAAGTAAGAAGAAGATTAGGTGGAAGCAGTCAGTTTAAGGAAATTCAATGGTTAGGAGATAGCTTTGTTTTGAGGCATTTCTATGGGGAATTGGAATCTCTAAATTCTGAGATTTCTACTGTGCTCTCACTCTCACATCCCAACATAGTGCAATATCTATGTGGATTTTGTGATGAGGAGAAGAAAGAATTTTTTCTTGTTATGGAGTTGATGAGCAAGGATTTGGCCTGCTACATGAGGGAGACATTTGGTTCGAGAAGGCGAATCTCGTTCGCTCTTCCTGTTGTGGTTGATCTCATGCTTCAGATTGCAAGAGGTATGGAATTTCTCCATGCCCAAAAGATCTATCATGGAGAATTGAATCCTTCAAATATATACCTGAAAGCAAGGAGTATAGAAGGTTATTTTCATGTAAAAGTTTCTGGGTTTGGCTTGTCCACTGCCAGAACATTTGCATCTCGAAACTCGCAACCAGAATCACCACTGAACCAGAATGTGTCGAACCCTTTTATATGGTATGCCCCGGAAGTTTTGGCCGAGCAAGAAGGGCCAGGAAGTACTTCTACTTCCAAATGCTCGGAGAAGGCAGACGTCTACAGCTTTGGAATGCTTTGTTTTGAGCTCTTAACTGGGAAAGTTCCGTTTGAAGATGGGCATCTTCAAGGAGACAAGATGACGAAAAATATAAGAGCTGGGGAGAGGCCTCTATTCCCTTCAGGTTCTCCAAAATACCTTGTGAACTTAACCAAAAAATGTTGGCACACAAATCCATCTCAGCGTCCAAGTTTCTCATCCATTTGTCGAATCTTACGTTACATCAAGAAGTTCATGGCAAATAACCCTGACATCGCTGAGTCTGAGTTTCAATCATCTCTAGCAGATTACTGCGACATAGAGGCAGGATTTGTGAGGAAATTTGTAGGAGAGGGCAGTCCTGATGTAGCACTGGTATCACAAATTCCATTTCAAATGTTCGCGTATAAAATAGCAGAGAAAGAGAAGGCTAATTCCAGTAACAAAGGTAAACATTGGGAATTAGGTAGTGATTTAGCCTCAACTAGTAAGGATGAGGCTTTTTCTGTAGGGGATGATGGAATGATGCCAGTGACTGAGACAAGGTCAGTTTGCTCTGATGTGAAATCTGTTACTTTTGATATGAGATCAGTTTATTCTGAAGCTTTTGGAAAGAAAGTTTCAAATTTTGATATGAGATCAGTATGTTCTGAATCTCCCAACAAGAAAACGCAGACTAATGTTTCAAGGTTGATTCGATCCATGATTCTGGAGAAGAATATTCCTAGTTCTGATACTAAACTCGTGTTCCCAGAGATGAGTATTTCTAATTCTGAAAATAAACCTGAGGTTCTGGAGAAGAATATTTCTGATTCTGATACTAAACCTGTGGTTCCGGAGAATAACATCTCCTATTCTGATACTAAATCTGCTTGTTCGGACAACCCTCAGGACCAGAAAATTCCTAACGGGGATGCAAGATCAGTTTGTTCGAAGAATTCGGACAAGAAAGTCGGCACCATCAAGAAATCCACAGGTGTAAAGATCAAAAAAAGTTCAGGTCAGTTTACATTTCTTGAATCCATTCTGTATAAATCTTTGTTCTTTTGAAACTCTTAATGTGACAAGAGAATTTGATACAGGGACGACAAAAGCGAGATCAGCAAGACCAGCACCAAAAGCAAGATCAACAAGAATATCAACATCTCAATCACCCAGAACATCATCAACTTCTCAATCACCAAGACCATCGCCAAAATCTCCCAAATCACAACCGTTTGTTCCATCTGGACGCTGTTTGAAGAGCAGCCAATACCTTAGAAGCCCAAGCAGAAGAAGATCATCAGTTAACATCTCAAATTCTGAGGTAGCATAGTTTGTGAACAAAAGTTTTATACACAACGTAGGATTTCCCTGCAGTTTTTTTACTGTGACCTATTGCAAATCTGGCTTTGGTTGCTTAAATGTTGTTTTGACTTTCAGAAGATTTTGTTATAGAATCAAGTCTTTTTAACAAAATTTGTATTTTTCATCTCTTGTATCAAATAACATATGCACCCTAAGCATATTTCAAGACCACCACACTTCTGGCAATAATCAAATTTCTATTGATCTACTGATCTATCAAAACAATTTAACATATATAGAAAATTTACAAGTCACCTTTTGCAGTTACATCTTTGATTACTCGGACAACCCAATTGAAAATTTCTTGGAATTGTCTGTCAACAATGCTTCTGCGCTATCCTCCGAACAAGTCTGCAATTGCCATGGAGACAAATGATTCTTGACCTCCAGTCTTTAAGATGCCCCCGATGCTTGGCCAAATTTCTGTATTTCACAGTAATCTTGACCCTTCCCTTTTATACTTGAGAACTGGACCAAGATTCCTCCTGGAAATTGCAATACTGATATTTCTGGTTCTACGTTTCACAATAAACTTGTTCAAACCTTTTTATATCGCTCTACATTTTTCATGTCCAGTCTTTCACCTTTCTTTTTTAATTGGAGATCCAAAATCATAATTTGGAATTCTTCCTGGCTATTCTCAGGTCAGGACAGTCCAGGCAAATGCTAAATGCTGCATATATGTCGTTCTGACTTGAGCCTTTCTATTTCATATACATAGCTCAAAGTGTAAAATATCTCTAGATTCTTAGGGTTTCCTGTTCAAACTTCTCTGTTTCAGCTGAAGAATGGGCTCCAGAGAACACAAAACTTCAGAGCTCAACTCTTGAGAAGCCAGAAGACTGCAATTCTTTGATCTGTTGCAGCGGCTCAAACCAAATTAAACCAACTGCAACACTTTTATACACCCACTAGAATTGGCAGCAACAACCATGTCTGATCTCCGTCTCCAGCAGACACTTGAAACAAACAGCCCATTGTCATCATCAGTCTCTTTACCGGAAATAGGATCAGTGGAGCCAAACTTGTAGGAAGTCATTGGCATAGGCAGAGATCTATGGTAAGCATACACCTGAGACAGCACAAACATAACTTCAAATTGGTTAGAGCAGTTGGTTATGTTGGCTGCAAAAATTTAGATGATGCATAAAGGATGAAACTTGAAAGAAACCATTAAACAGATGATTGTTTCACACTTAATGATGGGATACAATGTGGAAAGGAGGAGTTTATGTTGTACCTCATTCAATTCTGAACCACATGCTATATAACCATCAGCAGTGGACAACCCGACGAAGTTCTGAAGGACGAGATTCATAGTCAAACCAACTATATCAGCAAATAATCACACAGATACTTAAGTTATATTAAAAAAAAATGTATGTTCTAGTCTGCAGATGCCAACCTTCTCGTTAGTATGCCCACTAAAGGTTAAGGAGCAAGCATTGGTAGATGGCCCAGTATGACTGGTTTTCTTGAGATCCCAAAGCTTCAATGTATTATCAGTGGATGCTGTTACCAGAGTTCCAGAATCCAAGAATTTCACATAGCTCACAGCTTTTTCATGGCCAGCCAAAACACACCAGGGAGCTCTGGCATTCCGAAGATCATAGCAATATGTTCTGTAATCCGCAGAACCAAATGCCAGCAAATGAGTTGAGTGAGCGGAGAACTGAACACAACATACATTTGCAATGTTCCCGATTGTACCTAAACTTTTTTTCTGCAACAAAAAAAAAAAAGTAGAAGAAGAAGAAGCATTTTAAAAACAAAAGAAATAACAATCTAGAAGCTTGAGGCAGTAGCAATAGCTAAAAGCATAAAGTAATAAAGCTTATAAGCGAGAAAGAAACATCTTGCAACAAATCCATGCTATATTTTGACAATCAATTGCCTCAGCCGCGAATGACACAGCTGAACAGTTAGTAGCTCTCCTACAAGCCATTGCTCGTTTAAAGAGTTGACATGAATATTACCGTGATCTATTCACATTTTCAGATCAGAAACATAAATATAATGCTCTTGGAATTAATTATTTCTACCAGAAAGAAACATTGAGGTTTCAATATATTGATGCTTATTAATAAGAAAATCTTATTCAAGCGTACATTTAATATTCCAAATTTTCACATACAAGGCAACATTTTTTAGGAATGATAAAAAAGAAAACATACCTCATTGATGTTCCACAGCTTAACAGAACAATCATCACTTCCACTGGCTAACTTTGTCGGATGTAATTGAGAGAAATCAACAGACCAAGCCCTCTTTTCATGCTCAATGTAATGGGAAACTGTTTGACCAGTGCTTGCATCCCATAACTTAAATACATCCAAGAAAATCATGTATTATTTATCATACATGGAATTTCTTATTACAATAAAAGCAATATTCACAGGGTTAGAAGTCATAAAATGTCAAGCAAAACAGAGCAGTGTGATTACAAGCACACAAACATAACATCAATATCAATAATAACTATAAGAAAACAAGTTTCCTTCCACAGCAAAAAGTTGCTAGTCTACAAGACATACGAACCTTAACCACGCCATCATAGTCGGCTGAAGCCAGATAGTTCTTAATGTAGTTGTTCCAGCATACACAGCTAAGCTTTGATCTGTTTGAAATTTCTACTGCCGGATAATGAAGATCAACAGAGTCATTAAACAGTTGATTAAACTCAAATATCTTTATTTTCTTTGATACTCCAGCAGCAGCAAAATGATCCTCATCCCGATCAAAACTAAGAGAGCAAATTACATTGGCAGAGTTATTGAATTCACCGGTTCTCAGCATACCACGCACTTCAAACTTACTATAGCGAGCATACTTGCATAAACCATCAAAGAAGACTCCTAGACGATCAGTGGGATTCGGTATTTCCTGATTCTGTTGTGCTAGACACCGATTATCACGATCTCTCAGTAAATCATCGTCGCTGCGTGTTGTGGAATCAGAATCAGAAAGCTGGATTTGAGATCTCATGGAGAAGTAAGCCCTTTCAAGCTGACTGAAATTCCTCGTCAACATCATTTCATCTGTACCAGAAATGGGTGACAACTGCACCTCTGAACTTGAAGGTTGTTTATTTAAGTACCTGTTTCCCCTTGCATGGATGGACTCATTCTGCAGGCAAGAATCAACTTTCAAACGATGCCTTCTCTCAACCTCCTCAATATCTGCTTCTAAACACCGGATATCCCCCACCAACTTAGAGGCTTGATTTTGCTTTTGCTCTTCCGATGAGATGAGGAAATGCAATAATATTTCTGAATCAGAATCATCCTGCTCAATGGATGATAACAGCTCTTCAGTGCACACCTCCTGCAATCCATTAGTTACTTCAGACTGTAGTATTTCCCTGTTATAACACCAATCACAATCTTAGAATACTTACATTACCATTGGCATCCTATAAAAATAGTATTTCCCTGTTATAACACCAATCACAATCTTAGAATACTTACATTACCATTGGCATCCTAGAAAAAGAATGTATATATGGTATTCATATTAAATTTCCATCCAAGAAAGCTAATTGCAAAATTCAACATGCAGATATCCACAGAAGTTCCATTGTAAAGAAGCCTTCAAAATAAAAACTAGTTTTTAATGTCAGATTGAGGTCTCTATGCGCATAATTTAAGCAATGCTTATAAATAGTGCGTCTCATGGTCCATAAATGCTAATGAACAGAACTTCACCTATATAACCTATGTCCCTGGATAGTCGATAGACATTTTATTTTGTTGACAGCGATATCCTATATGTTTAAGAAACAATTGACATTTAATCCTCTCTCGTAAGTTCTTACAACATTACTATTGGATAAGAAGAGAGACACCTTGGCATATATCGAAGCTCCTAAGTCTAATGTTAGAGGACCATATACAACTTCAGGAGAATCAGGACTGCAGAATCACCTGGTTGTCGGGCGTGATAAAGATTCAGGATGAAGTAGCCACAAACAAAATCCAGCTTCCGTGGGATTGCCTGAGAGAAAACTTGGAGGAAGAATCCTATGGCGTAGATCTGACATTGCTGCAGCATGTGCTCTTTCAGAATCAAAACGACCAAGTAACTGAAAGGAAACTCACATTAATACTTGACACATTAACCACTTAACAGTAGACATTACTTATTTTATATAAATATATATATAAAAAGACGGACAACATATACATCATGCCAAAATGAGAAATAATGGCTCTACGATATCTACGTATTCTAAAAGGAAGGAAAATCTTGTCTGTTTTCTTGAATAGTTAATGATCCGCAGAAAGCTCCAATAATAAAGGTAATAAATAATAATGCATTATGTGCATTATGCTTTTCATAAACAATACTAATACAGAAGAGTAATTCTCCATATAAACAAAACAGGTTATTAAAACTTACAAATAGCATCCCTCAATTTATTAATAAGAAAATGAAATATGCAAGCTAATTGAGAAATGACAATTGCATGGATGGAATAATCTGTCTTCGCACCTGAAAGAAAAGAACACCAAGGCTATAGATATTCGATGAGATGGTGCAAACCCCCTCACTGAGTTCCTCAGGACTTGCGTACCATTTCTCTTCCAACTGCTCACTGACAGAAGTCAACAACTGTTGTGCAGTATTAGATACCAGTGGGCTGCTGGACTTGCTGTGAGTTCCATATCCTGCACTTGTGTGATATTCATTTGTATCAATATGAGAATATTGTCTGCTAGCTTCATTGATGTCACACTCATTCACTGTTTCATCTTTGATGCCAGATCTTGAAGGAAACAGAGGCCACCGTCTGGAAAAATTCATATTATTGTTGAACTTTTGCTTCTTTGCACTTTCAACACCAGTGGAGAACATTTCCTCCTCACCCGGCCTTCTATGAAGCCGATAATTCTCTGAATGAGGAATATCTTGATCAGTAGCACTCTGTAAAGTTACTTTCTGACTGGTTGTCCCAATGTATTTAACCTGATTTGATTGCAACAACTTGAAAGAAGATGGCCGTAAGTCGAGCAAGGTAACTCCTTGAGTGTGATAGTAGTCCACCAGATCTACAATTTGTCTAAACATATACAAACAGTCAATTCGTTTCCCTTTATGACCCCTAGCTTCCATCCATTCACTCAAACTAACCTCATGATCAGAACTACCCTGCCTGGGCCCACCAATCCTACTGGACGAAGGCACACTAGTTCTGGCACCTAATTTCAGTGAAGCATTGGAAGCCACAGTAGGCACACCAACAGGCTTTGGTGAAACATTAGAAGCAACCATCATGGCTCCAGCGGCCTTTAGTGAAGCATCAGAAGGCATTATATTAGCAACAACAGCATTTGTATCATTCAGATCTCTTTGCTCTTGAAATGCAATATGTGGTGGGCCTCGACATACTATCCCCTTACCCTTCAATGTGGTTTTAACAAAAAACTCGGAAAACCCGGACTTGGATAAAATCTTTGTCCGAATACTTCCATGGGATAACACATTGCCCGAGACCCCATCATTTTCAGCATTTGTGGATGACTCTAAGTTTGCATTGTGCTCATCATTTAGTGTTTTCTGAGCCAAGAACTCATGGACAGATGTGTCTCCCACATCCTTCCATGCACCCAACATTGTGTAGCCATGGTCCCTATCGCCGCGTGAACTCCCACTTCCTGATCCGCTTGCCAACTGATAAAGATTCTGCCACCTATCAAGCCCGGTTGGAATTCTCTCTCTGTGGTTTGATGTACCAACAATTTCTAAGTTTGAGCTGTTAGATTTTCGCTCCATTAACTCTTCAACCACGACGCCAGCATCATTGGCATTGTGAGCTGCATCCAGGGAGCTTAAATTCCTATTTTCACTCTTACCTTCTAACATTTCCGCAAGTATTTGAAATGAGCCATCTGGAGAAGGGCCCTCCGGAATGGCCATCTCTCGGGATCCCATCACGTTGCAGCTTTCAGGTCTCAACGAATACTCAATCTCTTTATTCTGGAGGTTAGCACCCCCGGCTGCATCAACTGGAGCCACTTCATCACCCACTCCTTCGTCCATATCATCCATGCAAACTTCTTTAACTCATAAGTTCAACTCAACTCTCACTATAAAATCAGATTTATCGCAGTCAGAAACTAAAATATACTAACCCCGAAATCACATATACATACTATCATCCAAATGATTCAAAAGGCACATATGAACATAAATTAATAAAATGTAACTCAAAAACAAAAATTAACCTCTCATCATTGCCAAAAAAAAAATAATTAAATAAATAAACTACAAACTTGAAATTTGTTGAAGCACCTACTAATACTCAGTTTGAATCAAATAAAATAACACAATAAAAATAAAATTTGAAAGCGACTGGATATAAGCTACTTACTTAACTAAACACAAAACAGCAATACTGAACATTTCATTTGTTTTATATTCTTCTTGATTTCCCACGAACCAAACAGAAAGTGAATTAAGAAAAATTAAATGCATAAACAATTATATACGGATAACGTACCGAAATTTAAGCTCAATCCCAAAATACTGAGAGCTAAAATGCGCAGTTTCCCACTCTCTGAGGAGCAAATTCCAGGGGTAAAATTGTAAAACCCTGCGAGTTAACTAAAGCGCCAGGGAAAAAAAAAACGCCCACCCCACTGAAAAAGAAAAGTTCAAGTGGAAGAGATATAGCAGTCTCTACTCTCTAGCCCGAAATGGAAAAATATATTTGCCTGAAAAAATAAAATTTATTTTTTAATATCAGATATTTTGATTTTTTTTTTTTGAATTTTTTTTTTGCGAATTTAAATTCCTTTTGGTCTGACATGTGGAAACAGAATAGCCAGTAATTTTAGTTATGAGATTTTTTAATTCCTTTTGTTTTATTTTATATTTTTGTAATTACTATGAAGCCGTTAAGGTATTTACTAGAATGCCACAAATTCTTTAACTTTTCATTTGAGTGGCTCAAGTTCGTGTTTGTTCAAAATATTAACGGTCGATCATATTCATATCAAATTAAAAATGATATTTTTTTTAATTATTGAAAATCATGCTGCCAAATCACCTCTTTCAAACTTAAGCGGAACATGTAAAATTTTAATGGTCTCATATTTTTACAAGAAACGCACTCACTGAATTCGAACTCAAAATCTCAAGTAAGATCATGAACCTTACACTACCAAATCACGCCACTTAAATATATTCGAAACGAATATCCTTTTTCATTAAAACGATCGGGTGAGATAAAATATGATTTTGATCCTTCAAAATTTATTTCAAACATTAATTTCCGCGGTTGATTTTCCCAGAATTTTTATAATCCATCCATTTTCAACCGACGTAATTTAAAAAAAAAAAAAAGAATTAAATTTGAAATTATATTACTTTGGGAGGGGTATAATTGGACGATGAATCATCATGTGTTACATGGCATCATGCAAGAAGAAAAGGGTACCACGTAGCTATCGTCAACTTAAAGACTGAAGCATCACGTGGAGATCAACGGTCCACGTCGTTTCAAGATGGAGTGAAGCACGCGGGAAACAGAAGGTGATCATGCTGATATCACGTGGCCAGACATGGGACCAGACCTGACCAGACCATTTGGTTCAATTTCTTGCCGCGTGCAGGTAGCTATGAATTAGCAAAATGCCCATTCAAATGGTCTGCTTTTGCACCGTTAAATTGTGCTGGGAAGAGCAAAGTGGACACGTGTTAAGATTGGACTGGTCAATATACATGTAAAATGAACGAAAGATAATTATCACACAAAAAAAAAAAGACAGAAAATAGATATTACCCAGCTAAATCAAGCCTAGAAGATGGATTAATATGAAGGTGTAACAATATACTACCATAACATAATCAAATAATCAAAAGGAACCAACAAAAATTGTAAATGACATTTATTTAGCGACTACATGTTTTAAAAACTCATATAAAACCGTCGTTGATCAGTTATACGCAGCAGCAGAATCTACTATTGCCAAATTTTCTTTCCCGATGATTTACATTATGCAAATGCAATTTAGTAACCCCACATGATTCATAAACACAACTTTTAGATTCTTTTTGGTGATGGAAGAAATATTGACTCAACTCTTGGATTCTTTTTTATTATACGCGACATAATCTATTATTTTCAAACCACAATTAAATTGTAAATCAAACCGTTAATCTACGGTTCGGCTTTAACAGAACCGTCAATCCTACGATTTGGCTACATACAAGAAGACATACGTGATGAAAATAATATTGGATGCATGACGATAAGAAGTTGAAGTCACGTGGGTGCATTGTGGCAAATCAAAAGTAGAATTGGGAATTCAATCAATCAATAAATAAAGTTTTACTCTCATCTTAATAAAATCTATCGATTATCTTACTGGGATCATTCTATTGGTTTCAAATATTTAACTTCTTTAATTAAGCCGACTTTATTGGTATCAAAGATTTTAATTCAATTTCTCCAATCCGAATCACTTTGTTAATTAATATCAGGAAATTACTTCTAATATTTATTCTCTTAAATAACTACGACCTAACATATATAAGGGTGGGCAAATATTATTCATGCGGATAAAATCGGTTTATATTTGTTTCATTAAAAAAAAAAAAAGGGATTCAGTTTGGATTCTCACAAATCGATCTAAAAGTCAATTTCGAAGAACTGAACGTTAATGACGTGTCATCTTCTTATTGATTTTGAAAAAATATTACGGAAATTATCATTTTCTCTTTTTTTTTTTTTTTTAAAAAAAAAAAATTAGTATAAGTATTCACTACTACAATAATAGAAATAGCCAACACTTGAAAAGAAATCGGTTTACCAATTAACCGATTTTGTAAGTAAAAAATGTCGGTTTTATTTTAAACTTTTCTTTTGTAATCGAATTTAAATCACTTTTAAATACAATTAGTTTTAACAACGGTTTTAGTTTATAAACGATGTCTTTATCTAGTAGGAAAGAGATCGCATATCACTACAATAAATTATATTTTTTTTGGGCGAAAATTTAGTGGGGAAATAAACTTTGCCAATTAAAATTAATTTTCAGTGACGAAATTGAATTTCGCCACTAAAAAAATCATTTTTAGTGGTGAATTAATTAATGAAAAATTATAATTCATCATTAAAAATAATCATTTTTAGTGGCGAAAAATAATTTCGCCAAAAAATTAACCTTTAATCACGATAAATAAATTTTAGTGGCGATTTTTCCCCCCACAAATTAATAAAAATTTTGGCAATAGAGCCAATCCCAAAATTAATTGGATCAATTCACTTCATCAAAACCACTTACACTACAAGAAAAAAGGCTTTTACTGATACTAAATTAGTGTCAGTAAAGGGTTTTACTGACACTATATAAATGTGCCAGTGTTGCCGCAGCCAGAAATCACTGACACTAGTTTCTAGTGTCAGTGATTCTTAGTGTCAGTAAACGTTAATACTGTAGTATCAGAAAATTATTGACACTATGGTATCAGTAATCTCTCACACTATTTTAGTGTCAGTAAATTATTGACACTATATCATCAGTATTTAGTGATACTATAGTGTCAGTAAATTTTGTTACTGCAGTATCAGTATATCGCATATATTTGATTTTTAGTGTCAGTAATTATTGTTACTATAGTATCAATATCCGTCAATATCTTTTAAAATTTAAAAATCGTATTATTTCACAATTATATTTCTTATTTTTTGTAATTAAATTAATCATAATATAATATATATATATATATATATATATATATATATACCAACTCAATGAAATAAAAAACTAAAAAATTACATTTATATAAAATTCGCAATATAATAGATTAATCGTATTAATCAATTCAACAGTATCACATGATGAATACAAAAACTCCATAGACAATCTTTAAATTAACATATATATATTTCAAAAACTACTCTTAAAGTCCCATCAAAATGTCATGCCCCCACCAAAATTCATGATACTTGTTGAGAAGCCTGCAACAATCCCCCAACAATATGATATCTGGCACAAAATCTGAAATTATAAACCAAATGTTAAGAATTAGATGGACTTCCAAAAAAAATCGATATCTTCATAAATAAAAACATTAAATACATCCAAATAAAAATACAAAATATAACCCTAATCTAATTTTTGTCACATAAAGCACTTATTGACAATAACCATACCAACAACCTAAGAGCATGCATAAAAAAACCAAATGGCATCCATAATAACAAGTTGTATCTTTCATACCGCTACATAATCACCAAAACAAACAAATCAATAACACACACACACACCACATATATATATATATAGACGGACATAAAACTGAAATAAAAGGATCTCATGAACCAGATGAAGTTTATCAGATGACATGATCTAATACTGTTTCCAAATGCAGGAAGCAAATCAAGATGACAAGATAGTTGTTCATTATGGAATTCCTGGAAACTAAAAGTTCAAAGCTCAAAATGTACTAGAATGTAACATTCCAGGTAATTGCCATAAAAATAGATGAGATAAACATGTTAGATCTCAATATATCAAATACTGCTTCCATAGCATTCATGCTGCACCTCAAAGCACATCAGATGACAGGTGCCATATCCCCCAAAGGTTTCAACAAGTATCAATCAGAACATGGCAAAACTTCATCAGGTAAAAAACTATCTCCAAGTTCATGTCTGACATAGAGAACATCGAGACACTGTTAATAGAATATTTTACATCATGATTGTTTTAACTTTCAAGTCTCAAAGCAATCTTACCCACTAGCAAAACTCACAAATAAAACAAATTAACCCACCAAATTAAACCCATCAGGGCATAAAACTGAAATAAAAGATATGATTCATATTGCTTTCACTGAAGTAAAAAATCTGGGGAAAAAATTCTAAGCTAAAAGTAGAAACAAGAATGTATTAATTTACAGAAAAGAGAAATACCATACTACTTCATTAACTCAACGAACAATAGCTATGTTGTCCTTGTCATTTGTATTCTGCAAGAATAGAAGATTTCCCAATATGTCATGAATTAAAGTGAAAAAATAGGAAGTAATAATCACCTCTGTAAAACATGTCCTTGTAATTACCTCTTCATTATACTGTGTGATTATATGTGCAACAAAATTCAAGTGCTTCTTCAGCAACATAACTTTCAGTCAATACATCTATAGTGATTCCAAGGAACAAATATGTTGAGGAGGGTTAATATATATATAATTACCAAGTGAGAAGAAACAACTAAAACTTATACATTTATTATTTTCAACAAGAATTTTACTCTCAAGTATTAATGAAAATATATTAATATGACAGCAATCCTTCGATAATAACTACAAATATACTTAATAATATAAAGCCTAGGCACCATGAAGATGTACCTGACTATCTATTCAATATATAATTTATACAACACAGATAAAAACAATAAGTGTAAGAGCTAATACGTGATTTTATCAACCCTACGAACTATTTAAATTAGTAAGACTACCAAGATCATGTGAATATCATTAGCAATTAGGACCACATGCAAACAAGTCGACAATGAGGTTCCACTGATGTTCCACGGTATCTACAATTGTTTGATCGGTGCCCTTGCTAATGACCGCGTGCAACCAAGTAGAGACAATGATGTTACTTCCACACTTACGTTAAAAAAAGTATAAAATTAAATGGTCCCTAAACTGACAACAAGCTCTTCTGACACTTCTTTAAGTGGGGAGGAAGAAAATGTTAAGAAGGTGAGGAAAAGGAGAAAAGCCAAAACCTATTATTTTTAATCACAGATCCAACTATCAAGTTTACAGTGAGGTTAAGGGCATATGAAACCAAATCCATAAAACTAGAGTTACATACAGATAGCAGGCATTCTCAGCGTTGCAAGTATTCAGAATTAGTGATTGAAAAAAAAAATGTATTCAGAACTAAAGAGTAAGCATGAATGAAATTTGCAATCAGAAAACATGAAAGCTCATTCTCTTTTCTTCACATTTTCAAAGTTAAGGTAAATGCATCTATGAGTTTTTGACCGAGGTAAGCAATGAATGAGCATGAGAAGAAACAGAAAAAGCATGCAACGGACTTATCATTAAAAATTATACACCAAACAATTTGTATCACATTCATCATCCTCAATCAGTAAATGAAGACAAATTCTGCAATTGGGCCCTACAGATTGCATGTAGAGGGGGGAAGTTCCTGAAATTATAAATGACTACAAGATAAACATGGATTTAGAAACCCTCACTCAAAAGGAAGAGATTAAGTTCAGTCCATTCTCTGAGGTTGAAATGGAAGTAAATACACAATTAAATGATTAATTACTAACGAGGTAGGCCATAAATACCGCAGGCATGACTTACTTTGGTTTATCAGTTAAGGTTACTAGTGATCTGAGTACACCAGGGCTGATCTTGTCAGCAAGGGCACATTTTTCTGATATAATAAAGGATTTCTCCTTTACATAGCTTTGCAATTTTTTGGCTTCAAAGTCAAGTCGTGTTTGATCTGCCATGAAGCAAGAATAATATAAAGAACCCACCAAGAAAGAATGTGTAGTTTACCATGCTAAAACGAAGCAATAACATTCAATCAAAACCAATAGGACCCTACAGTCTACACTGGGTTCCATGACCTATACACCCAACATAATCATTGACCATGAAAATTAAGCTTTTGAATCAAAGTGAAATATCTCACTTAACTAAAAGAAAAATTAAAATGCCAAAGGTAAAGAACAGGTAATACGTTTAAGCCCTCATTACTATAAAACACCAGTAAAATCAATTATACAATTTCCATATTACAGAATTCCAAACAGTATGGTTACTCAAAGACTTGAAATAGACTAAAACTTTAACTACACTACAAATACAAATCTTACATCTCTTTTATCGAACAAATGATACTAATGATCGGTTACAGATCCAAAACAGTAGCATTATCCTCTTCTAATCTTCCTAATCCAATTTCATTAACATATAAAAGAAACTTATATGTTTTCCATAATGCATATTATTCTCATTATGTAATATTGGTAATAATCATCATTCGAGCATTTATTTTATTATTTTTATTTTTATTATCATTATTATTTTTTTTTTATCCCAAACTAATGAAATTTTACAAGTTACGGAAACTCCAAAATTTTCCCCCAAATCCTAGGGTTCTACCAATTTCCCCAATTCATTTAATCTTGTTAATTTATCAATTCATCAATGCCATCGAAACCCAATTTCACAAAACTAATCAAACCCAATGAAATTTATAAGAACAGTGTACTTACTTGTCTCATACACACATATACGCACGATAAATTCACTGGATTTATTTGTTTTGGGGCTGCTACTTTCTCTCTTTCTGCTCGACTTCTTCTCTGCTTCTTCTCTGCTGCTCCAGCGTGACCAGTGCAGTCTCTTTCTCCCTTCTTTCTTGGCCTATTCTTTCTTCTGTATCTCTCGGCCTCTCTCAATCACTCTCTCCTCTCCCTCTCCTCTCCTTTTTAGTATTCTCTCTTCCTTTCGGCATCTCCCTCTCTTTTTTCTTCGGTCCTATCTAGGTGTGTAATCCATTGTTGTGTGTTTCTCTTGTGTGCGTGTGTAGTGGCTGTGTGCGTATTTTATATATATATATATATATATTTTTATTTTTGTGCGAGAAGAATCTAGAAAAATAAATAATATGTATATATTCTAGAATTTTCTATAATCTATTTATTACTATACAAGCCCTTCAATTACCTCCATAAGATGCACTAACTTAATATAGAAAATCATAAAATTTTGTGTACCTTTCCACTTTGAAGGTTGATAATTGATAGGATGTACTGGATTTTGTTTAGATTTTAGAAATTACAAATGAGAGATTCATATTTGAGAGTAAAGAAGGGGGAAACAAAGGCTGCGCGATGAAAAAAAAGGTGGGAATGAGAGGAACCCTAAATTACTAAGATTGATTTGGTAACTACGGTTCAGGTTTTGACCCGACAAATACATATATATTTTTATAAACCGCGGTTTAAGGAACAAAAGTCACGATTTGGCCCAGTGGTAAAGCCTTACAATAAAAAAAAAATTTATATCAATGGTTACAATTTCGAGTCCCAGCAGACTTAAGGAAATAATTTTTTTTTTAATTTTTTTACTGATACTAAAGTATCATTAATTACTGACACTAAATTTACTGATACTCTAGTGTCAGTAATATATGCGAAAAACGTCACTTCCGCGAGGTGTTGGTTCGACTCCAGACGACTACGCGTTTTTTTTTTTTTTAATTTCTTACTGATACTATTGTAATAGTAATTACTGACACTAAAATCGCTGATACCATAGTGTCAGTAATTATTGATATTTAAGTGAAAAACACGGAAATATGCCCATTTACACGTCGTTTCTGACACTTTTAGCCTAGTGTCACTAACCTTAGTGTCAGTAAAGGCCTTTTTTCTTGTAGTGTTAAACCCTCACCAACGAAGCCTCTCCTTCGTCGATCAGTTCATCATCGAAACCCTCACCACTCTTATTTTCGGCTTCAACTCATCCACTCCCAGTCAATTTTTTTCCACGATTGTATAAGTATTCCTTGACTTTTTTCCATCCTATTTTAATCCTAACACACCTACCTTCACTTTGTTCAAAACCACTGTCTTTCGCATCGAAGAACCAAAAAATTCAGCGAACAAGTCAATTCCAAATTTACTCTCATTAATCCATTTTCATCAAATCCCATAACCAATCACAACCGCACTTGATCTAAAAATTTATTGACGTAAATTTCCATTTAAGTACAAGTCGGTTTTATGCTAGGTTTTTGCTAGTTTCTTTGATTTTGAACCGGATTGAGATTCTCAAGCTTCTCGTGGACCGGTTCAGGCACTTGGTTGATGATTGCAAGGCTAATTTTCGGGTAAACTCAATATAAATTTTTTAATTTTTGTACACTTTTAGAATGTTATATACGGGAATTAAAAAGTGAAATAAAACATAGTTTTATATTGATTTTGTTAGATTGTTGTTGAATACAAGTTTGAGTTTGAGTTTTTTTTTTTGTTTTTTTTTTTGGTGGATTTTGTTTTGTAGCTATGGAAATTATATACCAATTAGCATATGTTTAAAGAAGATAATATAAATATCAGATACAATGGTCATTTAAGCATTTTGTCTGGGTGTGTAGATGCACACAAATTGTGTTTTGGAACTGTGTGCATTAATATTGCATAGTGTAATTTGAAGATGTATTGTTTGTTTCCTTGGGAATACTTTAGTCTTATTGACAGATGACTACGTTAATTATTTGGAAAATGAAGATTTTTATGATGCATGAGGAATACGACTCGTTGCTCACTCAATTTTCTAATCCATATCAGAAACTTAATAGGGGAAATGTTTGTTGTTTGAGATGGTTTAGGCAGTCATGCTAAGAGTATTCCATTGGCTTGCTCATTTATTAGTTAGCATCATTGTTAGTTTTTAGCCTTTATGTATTTAGATTTTGACAAATAAACGTGTTCAGCTAATCTTTGCATGTTCATTAGAATTCAATGGGTTACGGAGACTCGTGAAGGGAGATTTTTGATGTAGTGATTGCTCAAGCTAATAAGCCAGATTTTTACAAATCTGACCATCTGTTCCAGTTTGTATAGTCAACTTGTTAATTTCATTATTTGTATCTTACTACTGCACCTTTAGTACATTCTTTTTTGTTTTATGTCTTTTTCTACTTTGATGTTCAATGAAAGTCATAATAAGAAAAAAATTCGGTTGGACTGTCGTGGATCTACCTGCATGCTTTCTAGTTTAGAAAATAAACATAACTGTGGTTGGACTGTTATAATGTGTATTTGTGCTGAGGTTTGACAGTGCAGCTATTCCAGAGAGAAGAATAGTGGATATAAGAAGGATAATGTTGTTTCAAAAATATAATCAGAATTTAAGATCTAAAAAGTTGTTGGCTTTGATATTTTGTTTCTGCTAAGGGAGTAGATTAATTGCCTTTTTAGATTAGTCTTATGTTTTCAAAATTATGAAAATTAAAGGATGCCTTAAAACATTCCTTCAAATTACTAAGTGGAATGGCCTAGAGGTAGGCACTGTATTACTTTTCTTTGCTTGCTAGTTGAACAATTTGAAGTCCGAATGTGTTAAGTCACTTTGAAATCTCTTCTTCTTAGCATTTGCTGGTTTCCTAACTGTTTGAACACTTGGTATTTGATAATCTCTCCGACTTTGTTAGGTGATATACTTTGGTGATCACCTATTTATTGTTAACTTTTTTTCTCCTTTCAATCAATCGCAAGTGTTAATTTTATCATTGCTTAATTTTAATATTGATGTGCTAAACTGCAATGAACAAAATCATTTATTACTTAATATTAATTGATAGGTTCCATTGGATGTTAGTCATTTTGGATCATGATAATAACATTAATTGCATATTTCTTGGATCCAATTCGATAAAAAGATCGTCATGGATATTGTCAATAAGTAAGTCTTGTAATTTATTTTTAAAAAAAAAAATAAGGGACATATTTGTGTTATATTTACTTGGCATATTTATTGCAGGGCATTAAAAATGTTTGCAACTCATAAGCAAAGAATGTTACGGAAATATATAGCTTGGAATAGTGTTATGGTATACATATTTTAACTAAACTAATCCATTTATTTTTTTTCATAAAATTATTAATATGTTGAATTGGTTATAATGTCCAAAACAACCTACAAACAAGGAATGTGGATATTATGTATTAAAGTATATGAGAGACATCATTGCAGATCCCATATATTTGTTATGCAAAAGGTAAGAATTTAATACTAATTTTACTATTAAATATATTGTTTTTTGGTGATTGAACTTGTGTCATATGGAGCTACAAAAAGTGAATCCATTATATAAGTGAATGTTAGTGGAACTTGAAAAATCACCTATGAAAAATTGATGATTAATTAATAATTTTTTATGCATTATTATTGCAGTTTCAAGGAATGAATACATACACTCAAGAAGAAAATGATGGAATGCGAAGTGAATTGGCATAATTTGTAGCATCAGATATATGAAATTTAAATTTGCTAATTTTATTTTATTTTATTTTTTAAAATTCAACTACTTTGTTCAAGTGATTTTTTAAGGTTTGAGGTTTCGATGAGGATGAAAAGAAAAAAATTGTATGGACAAATTCAAATTCATAAATATTTTTATTGAATTGATTTTATATTTTATCATATTGTGTTTTTAATGATTTTTATGATGAATCATTTAATTTGCAATAAAAAAAAGCATATGAATTTTAAGACATCAGTTGATAAAATATTTAAAAACGGTTATGATATAATAAAAACTGGTTTTTTTTTTTACTTAAAACATCATTTTATATAAGCGATTTCTATTCAAATAGATATGAAGTCAGTTTTAATCAAACCGATTTCATTTCACAAATATAAAGACATCGGAAATTAATAAAAATATTGATTTCTATGACAATTCGAAAGAAATCGCTTTTACGAATAACCGATGTTTTTCGAAATATTTATAACATCGGTTATTAAATGATCTAAAAAGAAGAAAGTTTTAACAACGCTTGAATATAAAATATTTTTGAAACCGATGTCTAAACTAATAGACATCGTTTAAAAACCGACTTCTTTATGCCTTATTGTAGTTGTGATTATTTGCTAAGAAAAAATTGAAATTGTTTCATTTTCCACCTGAAAATTCATGTTTACTTTTTTAATTTTTTTGAAGTGGAAAATAAATAATTTAATTTTCCTAAAGTAAATGAATAAGGGAATGGTTTTTAAAAAATAGTTGGATTAATTTAAGTTAAATCCAAACTAATGTCGTTAAATCAATTTACATTTTAAGTCCAGACCGATCCAAAACGATTTTATCTGCATTTTTATTTGATATTACGATTAAAATAATTTGGCGGACACAAATTTGTAGTTGATAAATAGTAATACGTTATTTTGTGTTAGGTTAAAAAAATAATTATGGTGTGTTTTTTAAGTTTTTGGTAGTGAGTAAAAGAAAAAAAAAATTAAAAGAAAAATTAACTAAATTCTTGCATCTTTTTTAAAATGTGGAACTCACAAAAATACTGCTGGTTTGCCCGAGAGGTTAAGGGGGAAGACTTAAGATCTTCTGCACATAAGTGCGCATGGGTTCGAACCCCATAGCCAGCATTTCTATTTGCCAATTTTTCAAATTTTGAGATTTTTTTTTTTTAAATGTTAAAAATTTTACCGTCAAATCACCCGACCCATATTTAAACGGAGTAAATAAATCTCTGACTGTCTCAGGCTCTTATTAAGAAAAAAAATACACTTCATGCATTCAAATGTATGATCTAATTAATAATCAAATTTGAAACCATTTATCATCCATTGAGGACTTAATTAACCAACTCAGGGTACCTAAATTGTTGAGATATCAATACTCGAAATTGAATTTAATCCATATTTAAAATACCAACATTTGAAATATCATAAATAAATAGTATTTTGATACCCAATAACGGATGTTAAATTTTGAATAACAAATATCAAATATATAAAACCGATAAAAAAGATTTCATACTATAATATAGGATACGAGTGCATTGTATGGATTTATAATAATAATTATTTATTTATATATAATTTCATATATTCAAAATCGACCAATTTTTTAATCAAAAAAAAAAATCAATAATTGACTATAGTAATTTCAATTATATATTTTCAATGCCAAAACTTAACTATTATTTAATATATTTCGGATATTAGTTATTTTTTAATTGGGTAATATTATATATCTAAAATATCCGATTAAATTATCATTCCTTTAACAGTAGTCAGCAAATGTTTCTATCATCGCATTTGTCTATCTGTCCAAAAACTAACTTAAAAAATAAAAATGTTGCTTTCCTTTCTTATTATGCCAACCTAAAAATTAGAAGTGGACACGTTTGATTCATTTCGGTTTATAATTTACAATTATAATTATTCAGTTTTTTAAAAAAATAGAATGTTCAGTTTTTTCTTTAAAAAAATTATAATTATTTTTAATCACCGGTTCGGTTCGGTAATTCGGTTTATAATTTACAATTATAATTATTCAGTTTTTTTAAAAATAGAATGTTCAGTTTTTTCTTTAAAAAAATTATAATTATTTTTAATTGCCGGTTCGGTTCGGTAATTCGGTTTTTTCAATTTTTTTAACAATAACAATAAATTTTGAAAAATTAGTAATATTCATTTAATCTAATATTTATTCAAATATTGTGCACTATAACTCTTATAATCATCACAACTATTTCAATATAAACATTTCATGAGATATATTCATCATTTAGATAATTTAAAATATAGAAAAATAAAAAAGAAACATAACTAAAATAAAAATATTTTTATTAAATTAATCAGCAATAAACATCAAATAAATTAATAATACAATACATATATAAAATATAAATAACAAAAAAATATGATTAGATTTTTAAAAAATTAGTAAAATCAAATTATTCAGTTAATTCGGTTCGGTTCAGTTTTTAATTAATAGTTGAATTAATTCGATTCAGTTTTTTGTTAAAAAACAAAAAAATATTTTTAAAATCACAAAATTTTACCGGTTCTATTTGATTTTTTCGGTTTCAATTTTGTTTGGGTCCATCCTTGTTGAAAATATTGATTTCCTTTCTTATTATGGCATTATGATTAGAAGAATTATATACTGAATTGAGTTTGCGTCGAATACTAAATTAACAATTAAGAGGTAACAAAAAAATGAGACTAACATAAGTCAAGTTAATTAAATACTAACAATGTATTCAATGCTCATCAACCATGAATCTTGATCATGTTTATAATTGTGAAGAACTTGTGATGTCAATATTCAATTGTCATGAAAATGCCCACGTGGATTTTCCCAATAAACAGCAACAATTTAGGAGTATGTTTCGTTGCTCTTATCCAAGTATAACAAATTCACCAATTATTCGTTTACACTAAAGTTGGGAAACGAGACCCCAAATTTTTCTAAGCATGTTTTT
Organism: Zanthoxylum bungeanum; assembly: GCA_019454045.1. NCBI lineage: Eukaryota > Viridiplantae > Streptophyta > Magnoliopsida > Sapindales > Rutaceae > Zanthoxylum > Zanthoxylum bungeanum. Next base: position 672,204 of record SKCR01007838.1, on the reverse strand, counting down.
TTGTTAAACCGTCGCATTATTTGCCGTCAAACTATCCATTTCGGAGTTAAGCGGAGCAGGTGAAATATTTCGTTATCTCAAGTTATTACAAGAAACACATTCATTGGATTCGAATCCATGATCTGAATGTCAAATTTTGAATTCTACACTATCAAATCACGCTCGTTGAGAACTTCTAGCCATATATGTAGCAAAAATGATATACTTACCCACACTTATCCTTAAAGTTTTCACAACTCCCTCACTGATTTACCGTGATTTACAGTGAGAGTTTGGAAAACTTTAGGGATAAGTAATTAAATTTTAAATCGACTGTTGAATCACTAGTAGTTTTGATCCCAGTGTTGAAGACAGTGGAGCACGTTATGTGCATGAACCCAAAGTCAAGCATGCAGCCAAGGAAGTCAAGCATGCAGCCAAGCCACCGAAAGTTGATGTGAAGTGTTGCCAGCCCTTTGCCAACTTGCTGCCAACTGCCAAAGACGTGTGCTACTGTAGCACACGTCTTTGGACACTATAAAATGAGCAATTTGAGACCATTGTTAGCATCCCTGAAAATCCCATAAATCCCAAATCGTGAGGAAAGATAGAGAGTAAAGTGTTTGAGAGTTTTTTGTAAAGCTTGGGTTGTAAGCTTTGTAATTCTTTTGTGAGTAAAATAAAAGAAGAATTTTCTCTCAATTCACCTCTATTATTGTGTGTTTATTCACAACAAGTGGTATCAGAGCTACGGTTCCACGGAGGGATCCCGAAACTCAGAAACAGAGGTTCGGTTCGGAAAGTCGATTCCGACGAAAGTTGTCGAAAATCGATTTTGAGCATACCATCAGACGTTTCACGCGAGACGACGAGCACGGTGGTATTTTCCAGCGATCGATCGGAGGTTCAGAGACGCCGCACGCGCTCCACGCGCCAAACAGAAGATCGCGACGCGCGCTCCACGCGCAGACACGCGCTCCACGCGCTGCTCAAGGAAGAAGACGACCACGTCATCCGCCACGTGTCGTCCAGTCAGCGTCCAGTCAGCGACACGTCAGCAGACCCTGCACAGTCAGCAGCCCAGTCAGCAGTCCACGTCAGCAGACCAGTCAGCGTCCACGTGGCATCCAGTCAACAGCCACGTCAGCACAGTTGCCACGTCAGCTGCCACGTCGTCGGTGTCTGGTAAATTTCAGATAGGTCCCTGAACTTTCTGGAAAGTACAATTTAGCCCCTATACTTTCAGAAATTTTCAATTTAGTCCCTGAACTATTTTGAAATTGCAATATAGTCCCTGAAGTTTTCCGTAATTGCACTTTGGCCCCTGAACTTTCGGAAATTGCACTTTAACCCCTGTAATTTCTGGAATTTGCAATTTGGTCCCTGTGTCAGATTTTGACAAACGAAGTGTCATTTCCACCATTTTCGGCCATTCCGGACGCAACGGTGAGGTCCGTTTTTTGAAATTCTGCTTAGAATTTTTATGATGGAGGGGAGCAACGGAAAAATGATTTTGTTAACCAGTACAAACTATTTCACATGGAGAGGAAGGATGAAAGACCTTCTGTATGTGAAGGACTATGATGGATCGGTATTTCTGGAGGAGAAACCAGAAGGAATGACCGATGGAAAGTGGGCTAATCTTCACCAGAAAACATGCAGTACTATTCGTCAGTGGATCGACGACAGTATCGTGAACCATGTCAGTGAAGAGATAAATGCACGTGTCTTATGGAGAAAGCTGGAGGAGCTTTTTCGAGCAAAGACTGGCAACAACAAGCTGTACTACATCAAGAAGATGATGGGTTTGAAATACCAGGAGGGTACAGCTGTGGCGGACCATATCAACGATTTCCTCGGAACCATGAAGGAATTGTCTGGATTGGGCATAGACTTCGGAGATGAGGTAAATGGCTTAATTCTCCTTAATACGTTACCAGAATCTTGGGAAACGTTCAGATCTACGGTGATCAATTCAGCCGCAGATGGAAAGTCACTATGGAGATGGCAAAGACCAGGATCTTCGAGGAAGAAAAGAGGACGAGAATGCAGGAGTCAGCATCAGCCTCAACCTCAGAAGCTCTAGTGACAGAAAAGAACACCAGAAGGGGGAGGAGTAAAAGCCGAGGCCCAGGGAGATCAGACAAGAACCGAGGTAAGTCAAGAACTAGAGATATTGAGTGCTATCACTGTAAAAAGAAAGGCCATATGAAGCGGGATTGCTACAAATTGAAGAACGAGCAGTCCAGGAGAGATGGTGACTCTAATCAAGAAAGAGTTGCTACTACCACCGAGAAAACCTCCAAAGACTTCTGCATAATGTATGAAGAAGCTGTTGTGAATCTTGCCAGCCACGAGACCAGTTGGGTGATAGATAGTGGCGCATCCATACACGCCACATCTCGCAGAGACTTCTTTTCATCTTACACACCAGGGGACTACGGTGCTGTAAGGATGGGGAATGACGGACAGTCCAAAGCCGTCGGTATTGGAGACATATGCCTTGAAACAGACAATGGAACAAGGCTAGTGTTGAAGGGAGTCAAGCACATCCCAGATATCCGGTTAAACCTGATCTCAACAGGTAAGCTGGATGATGAAGGTTTCTGCAGCACCTTTAGTGACGGATGCTGGAAGCTCACTAAAGGATCAATGGTCGTGGCACGAGGTAAGAAAGATTCAACTCTGTATTTGATGCATGCTAAGCTTTCAAGTAGTAGCATAAATACAGTCAACAGCAATGAGGCAGCGGAGCTATGGCATAAAAAGCTCGGTCACATGAGCCAAACAGGGATGGAAATACTACGCAGGCGGAATGTTCTTCCGGAATTGAAGAACTCACACTTACGGAAGTGTGAACACTGCATGGCTGGAAAGCAGAACAGAGTATCCTTCCAGAGCTCCCCGCCTCAGAGGAAACCGGAGGTACTTGACCTCATACATTCAGATGTATGTGGTCCGATGCAGACACGAACACTTGGTGGGTCACTGTATTTTGTGACATTTATTGATGATCATTCAAGGAAGATCTGGGCATACACCTTGAAGAGAAAAGACCAAGTGCTTGGAGTGTTCAAGGAGTTTCATGCCTTGGTGGAGAGAGAAACCGGCAAGAAACTGAAGTGCATCAGAACAGATAACGGTGGAGAATACAGAGGTCCGTTTGATCAGTACTGCAAGATGCAAGGAATCCGACATCAAACGACACCTCCGAAGACACCTCAGCTGAATGGCCTAGCTGAGAGGATGAACAGAACCTTGTGCGAGAGGATCAGAAGCTTGCTGTCACAAGCCAAGCTGCCGAAGACATTTTGGGGGGAGGCACTCATCACAGCAGTACATGTTTTGAACATGTCCCCAGCGGTCGCACTGAAAGGTAATGTTCCTAACCAAGCTTGGACAGGTAAAGAAGTGTCATACGAACACTTGCATGTCTTTGGGTGCAAAGCATTTGTACACATCCCAAAGGACGAGAGATCCAAGCTTGATGCAAAGACGCGACAGTGTGTCTTTATTGGCTATGGTCAGGATGATTTCGGCTACAAACTCTATGATCCTGTGGAGAAGAAGATTGTCAGAAGCCGAGATGTTGTCTTTGTTGAAGACCAGACCATAGAAGATATCAGAAAGGAGATGAAGACAATGCCCCAGCAATACAGAAATATGAATCCAGAACCTCATACACCGGTGCCAGTACGAGTTGAAGATGAGGTTCCCAGACATGAGGGTACAGGTGATGAAGCTCCCAGAGATGATGATCATGATCAACCACCAGTACCAGAAGTTCCACCAACAGTTCCACAGAGAAGGTCTGACAGAGACAGGCGACATTCAACCAAATACTCTGCATATGAGTATGTGCTGCTTACTGACGGGGGAGAACCCGAGAGCTATCAGGAGGCTGTGGAAACAGAAGACAGAGAAAAGTGGGAGGAAGCCATGCAAGATGAGATGAAATCTTTGCATGACAATCACACTTTTGAGTTGGTGAAATTGCCAAAAGGCAAGCGGGCTTTGAAGAATAAATGGGTGTACAGGGTGAAGCAACAGGAGCATACTTCACAACCCCGGTACAAAGCCAGACTAGTTGTCAAGGGATTCAATCAGAGGAAAGGCATTGACTTCGATGAAATCTTCTCTCCAGTTGTGAAGATGTCATCCATCAGAGTGGTACTCAGCTTAGCAGCAAGCCTCGACCTGGAAGTTGAGCAGATGGATGTCAAGACCGCATTTCTTCACGGGGATCTGGAAGAAGAAATTTACATGGAGCAACCAGAAGGCTTCAGAGTCAGGGAAAGAGGACTATGTATGCAGACTCAGGAAAAGCCTATACGGTTTGAAACAGGCACCGAGACAGTGGTACGTGAAGTTTGAGTCAGTTATGGGGGAGCAGGGATACAAGAAGACCACTTCAGACCATTGTGTTTTCGTTCAGAAGTTTTCTGACGATGACTTTATCATCTTACTGTTATATGTAGATGATATGTTGATAGTTGGCAGGAATCAATCGAGGATTGATAATTTGAAGCAGCAACTGAGTAAGTCTTTTGAGATGAAAGACTTGGGGCCAGCTAAGCAGATTCTTGGCATCAGGATCGGTCGTGATCGGAAAGCCAGGAAGTTATACTTGTCACAGGAGGAGTACATTGAGAAGGTACTTCAGAGATTCCAGATGGACAAGGCTAAAGCGGTTAGCACTCCTCTTGCTACCCACTTTAGATTGAGTACGAGACAGAGTCCCTCTACTGAGACAGAGAAGGGGGAAATGAAACAGGTTCCATACACCTCAGCAGTGGGAAGTCTTATGTATGCCATGGTGTGCACGAGGCCAGACTTAGCACACGCAGTTGGATTGGTCAGCCGGTTTATGTCAAACCCAGGACGGGAACACTGGAATGCTGTCAAATGGATTATGCGGTATCTTCGAGGCACATCCAAGATAAGGTTAAGTTTTGGAAGCAGCGACAAGCCAGTGTTGATGGGCTACACCGATTCAGATATGGCAGGAGATGTGGATACCCGAAAGTCTACTTCGGGGTATCTGATTACTCTCTCAGGAGGAGCTGTGGCATGGCAGTCAAGGTTGCAGAGGTGTGTTGCACTTTCTACAACAGAGGCAGAATTCATTGCAGCTACAGAAGCTTGCAAGGAATTGCTGTGGATGAAGACATTTGTCCAGGAATTGGGTTTCAAGCAGGAGAAGTACATTTTGTACTGCGATAGCCAGAGTGCTATCTATCTCGGTAAAAATTCGACATTTCATTCGAGGTCAAAACATATCGATGTAAGGTATCATTGGATACGGGACGTCCTGAGCTCAAGGCTGTTAGAACTCAGGAAGATTCACACCGACGACAACGGTGCCGATATGTTCACAAAGGTTTTACCGAAGGAGAAGCTTGAAATCTGTCGTGCCATAGCCGGGATGACAAAACTCTCCACATAGTCAGAGTGGGGAGATTCAGAGAACTACGATTGGCTTGATCCCAACTCAGGGTACGTAGGCAGTCATACAGATGCAGCCAGGGGAGGATCCTTTGGAGGATCCGGTTTGGATGATTAATGGTCGGCTCAGATTTTGGGGAAATCTTCACCGAGGGGGAGATTTGTTGAAGACAGTGGAGCACGTTATGTGCATGAACCCAAAGTCAAGCATGCAGCCAAGGAAGTCAGCATGCAGCCAAGCCACCGAAAGTTGATGTGAAGTGTTGCCAGCCCTTTGCCAACTTGCTGCCAACTGCCAAAGACGTGTGCTACTGTAGCACACGTCTTTGGACACTATAAAATGAGCAATTTGAGACCATTGTTAGCATCCCTGAAAATCCCATAAATCCCAAATCGTGAGGAAAGATAGAGAGTAAAGTGTTTGAGAGTTTTTTGTAAAGCTTGGGTTGTAAGCTTTGTAATTCTTTTGTGAGTAAAATAAAAGAAGAATTTTCTCTCAATTCACCTCTATTATTGTGTGTTTATTCACAACACCCAGGTACACTGAAACGAGAGAGGCAAATAAAAAACATTATTTTATATATTTGTAATTTCTATTTTATCCAACTTAATTATAAAATTATTTCAAATAAAGCACACCTAACGAAAAAAATCGTTTGCTTAATTTGTAATTCATATACGAATTAACATTTAATTTGACACTACTGTTTATTAATCAGTGAACTCTACCTATGATGAGGTTTTGGTCAGTTGGTGTTCCAACTTGAACTAATATTTAAGTTGTAAAAAATTTTCATATCCGATCACAAGTTCGGATAAAAGAGAAGGATTATGTTATGTATCGACAACCAACGTTAAATTTATAGAAATTCTTATGATATAGATCATAAGTATAGAGAAACAAAGCTACGATGATTTTTGCATATTCAACGTAGACCTTCAAGTAATCCAATAAGAAAATGAGAGCATATATTATTGTCATATATTAAGCGATGAAAGACAATAATTAAGTTGACATGAACAAACACCATAAAAATATATTTAAATTTTATGGAACTTGATGAATTAATGATCTCGATAGTGTATAATGACGTCAAAAAATTCATATATATTATTTTGTTTGGTTTATTGATAACTCGTTTACCTATCAAAAGCCACAGCACAATCGGTGCGAGTATAGGTACCATATCCTGTACTTACTGTAGTCGATTAGCGCCAAGCAAACTAGCGGTAGCGGACGAGACAACAGACGAGCGCGGGAAAATTCCACGTGGCATCATGTTATGAGGCAGCCAATAATTTCACACTATATCGATATATCGGCTCTCGCGCTCTCTTGTTCACGAGATAATGAGAAGATGGCGGGTTGCTGCTCAGTGGATTTCGCTGTAATAAAACCTAAAACTGAAGGGCATTTGTAACTGAAGAAGCCCCAAATTTTATAATTTTGTATTGTTTCCTTTTCACATTTCTTTTTATTTCCATTTAAAGCCTCCGCATAATCCTCGATTAATCTATATTTTAATTTTAATTATGTTTTGGATAAGGCTTAGTTAAACCTTTGCCACTGTCAGTTAAATTTTATATATATATATATATATATATATATTAGATTCTGTAATTTTCTTGTTTGTTTGATCAGAAACTACGCAAATAGAAAAATAATGATCACAAAAATGATTTTATATTCTACATTGTATTTACCTGATTTTACAAATTTTGGATTAGCATGTCACCTTTCAAAAGTGTAAGCATTTTTGCTTTAATCCCATTTTTATAGTAGACTAGACGACTAGTATAGGGTCCGATGGGTTGAGCATTAATCATGTATATATTCTGAATTTTATCGATTTTATAATATAAATAAAATAATTAAATTATTTACACTTAATATTTATATCTAATCATATCTCTCTCAGTTTTAAAATAATTCAAAATAAAATAGCAAATAATAATATATCCGAAATATATAAAATTGGATAGGTTTTGTAGACGGTTCCCATTTAGATTTATTATTTAGTAAGCGATTATATTTTTATATTGTAATCAGTTTTTTTTATTTTAATTTTATAATTGAATGATAAAAATATTAATAATATATATTATGTGTAACGTGTATTTTTTATTTGTATAAAAAATTATGCTATTTTATTTTTGTTTAGATTATAATATCTCTTGTAATCGAAACCAAGTCAAACACAATAGCTTTCCATCGTGAATCATATTATTGCCCGACGATAATTGTTGACGATGCATGGTGATATTGAGAAACTAATATGTCTTTTTAATTAATGAATAATTATTTAAATATTTGATATTGGAAACTAACCACAATCAATTGTGGCCACACATTTTGGGCACCGCAATATATATACTAGTATATGTCCGTATCTACAGCACGGTGTTACAGAATTTACAGAGAGATTAAGATTCTGTTATTTAATTTGTTTATAATGAAATGATTTTAATCATTAATAAATGATTATATTCTTTAATTTATTTGGTATTTTTCATTTTCCATTTTTATAGAGATTCTATAATGAAATGATTTTTTATTAGCCATTAGATCATAATGAAATAATCTGAGCCGCCGATTAAGCCACATAAAGATAGTCTTTTGATACATTATCTCTCTTAATCATAATCATCTGTTACACTCTATTTCCTCTTATACCATTGTGCTTTATAATATATATACATTTATGTGGCTTAATTGACGGCCCAAATTATTTCATTGGTAATTGGAGGAAAGAGAGTGAATTGATTGATGTAAATGGTCAAAAAATTTCAAATTTTCAAATTAAAAAATAGAAAGTTAAAATAAAATCATTTAATTAAAAAATAAAATCATTTAATTTTGTAACACCGTGCCGTAGGCACTGCCAAATACTGTAACACCGTGACTACGGCAAGGGCATCATTTAATTAAAAAATAAAATCATTTAATTCTGTAACACCGTGCCGTAGGCACGACCAAATACTGTAACACCGTGTTGTAGACACGAGCAAATACTGTAACACCGTATCATAGACACGGGCAAAAACTAGTATGTATATATATACCTACCTATATTTGTGATATTATTCAAACGTCGTAGTAAATTCATCTGAGTAAAAAATATCATTTTGTTATTTTTGCATGTATTGTGTTTGCAGAAACTACAGTTGAGGACTTTAATTCACAAATCAATATTGAATGTTTCTATCAAGTTGCCAATTTTCTCTCCGTCCATTAAATTAAGGTGGTCCTGTCATTAACTATTAACTATTAATTTCGGCTTACTGTATATAAGGTTGAGACGTCTTAAGGGGTGTGACTTTGTGATGTAGGGTACAAGATCTCATCTTGAGGTTCTGGGTTCGAATCTATGGGATGCACTTCTTGTAAGAATCTGGGACAGCCGGTGATTTTACCTGCGCCGCGGCCCAGAATTAATGATTTGATGGCGGGATTTCCATCGTTTCTTAAAAAAAAAAAAAAGGTTGAGACGGTAGCTTCTGTCCGCAAAGCAATCAATACCAGCCGGTGATGTAGGATAAATAATTCTGTAACTATAAAATATAAATTAAAATTACAACAGTATATATATAAAAACGGAAATGTGGAGTATAAAGAAACAGCTAGACCTACAGGTGCACAAAAGTCGAACCAAATCGGGTGGATATTATACACTTAAATTTATTTATTTTTTTAATTAATTTTATATCAAATTTAAAAGGTCAAACGAATCGCGTGTGTCGACTCTCCTTAAACCACTTCCGAGATAGGGGTGGCAAAACGAATCAACGAATCGAATTTGTATCGAATCCTAAACGAATCAAATAAAAATGTGACGGATTCGAATTCGATTCGTTTATTAAACGAATCATAATATCAGGATTCGTATTCGATTCGTTTATTAAACGAATTAAATACGAATATTCGTTTATTCGTTTAGTCAATAATATTATTTAATAAAATAATTTACCACACTTGATTTACATTAATTATTCATAAATATATACATATGAAATATGTAATTAATATATTTACTAAAAATATCTCACTAAATATCGAAAATATTACTTTTTCTATGATAATTAGCTATAATTTATCGAATCTTAATTGAAAATTAACAAGAACTAGTAAATAAAAATAATAAAACGAATCATAAACGAATAAACGAATTAATGAGCTTAAATTCGTGTTCGATTCGTTTAATAAACGAATCGAATTGAATTGACCCATTTATTAAACGAATCCATTTTTTCAAACCCATATTCGCTTTAAAGCGAATCGAATCGAATCGAACGAATAAACGAATCTTGACCCAAATTGTCATCCTTAATCCGAGATTATCAATGGCGATTTTGATTTTTTGCTACAAAATCCAGTTCAGTCATTTCTTCATCCGACAGTTGTAGTCTTGTCTGGTAACGTTCATTGATCAGTAAAGAGAAGCCTCTGGTTGCAAGTTAGCTTTTCTTCAATTACCAATTCTACATGCCATTTTTCTATAATGGGTTATGCTAACTAATGTTATTAACACATTTATTTTAGGAAAATTTTAATATTATTTTTATATAAAATAAAATAAAAAAATTGTCAAAATATTAATGATTTTTTTTTTCATCAAAATAATATGTTTCAATATTGCTTTGAGGAGGAAGTAGAGTATTCAGATCCAACATTTATATACTTGATTATTTGTTGAGTCCGTAAAAATACAAATTTTAAAAATGAATGATCTTTTTTTTATAATTGTGAAGTTTTTACTTTTATGTCCTTTTTTTTTTTTTTTTTAATTCCTCTTCTTTTAAATAGTTCATGGGCCCGTTAGGGCCCATTAGGATCCAATCATTTTCACGCAACAAAAATATCACCCACTTTTTTCAACAAAGGTATCACGAAACTTATACCTGAAGAACGAGAAATTGAACAGTGATGGCGGTATTGTAAATACCAACAAACTTAGATGTCATTTAACTTTCAAAGTTTCCACCTTTGTTTAAATAACCGAATCTCCGGGTCAGCTTACGCACATCTTAATTAATCTCGAATGTGTGTCTTGTGTCTTATGAAATTTCATAACACAGATCAAGATAAATCATTAACTTTTTACACTGAAAAACCCCTGTACTCTCAATCCGAAATAAGGGTGGGTGATGTCAGAATATTTCTCAACTCTGTTAACTTGCCGTTAAAATAAGGGTGGAATGTCAATTTTTTGAGAGTGCAGGGGTGCAATGTGTAGAAAATTTAGTACAGGGGTGCAATGTAAAAAACATTGAGAGTACAAGGGTGCAATGTGTAGAAAATTTAGTATAGGGGTGCAATGTAAAAAACATTGAGAGTACAGGGACCTTAAGGTGGGTTTTTCCAAAAAAAAAATACATATAGTGAAAACCAATGAAGCCTAAATTTTTTACAATTGAGGCAACCCATTGGATTAGAAAGATTCCACCCAGTGAAATTGGGTCAGCTCAGGCACATCGCAACTAGGGGTGAATACAATTTCGGGTCAAACCGCGAACCGCATCGAACCGAATCGCGTGATTTGAAAAAATATTAAAAATGATTTTGAACCGCACCGAATCGAACCGTAAATTTCGGGCCAGTGTACGGTTTTGACCCATGTCAAACCGCGAACCGCCCAAACCGTAAATTTTGACTCGAACCGCCTAAACCGCCGACCCGCGTTCAAATTAAATATTATTTTATATTTTTCTTCTTCTTTAACTATTAAAATTAAGATAATCATATAACAATATGTAATGAATAAATGAAAATTAAATAATTTTTTCTTCAATTATAATGTGAAAACACACAAAATTTTCTTAAAAAATTTATAATCCAAACCGCCGACCCGAACCGCCCAAACCGCTAAACCGCCAACCCGAACCGCCGCGGGTTTCCTTATCAAATTTGCGGTTTCATTTTCTAATTTCCCAAACCGCCAACCCGCGCGATTTGAAGTAAAAAAACGAAAAAACCGCCCCGATCCGCACCGCGAACACCCCCAACTAATCTTGAACGTGTATCTCGTGTCTTCGAATGTTTATTAACATAGATCAAGTAAATTGTTGTCTTTTTACATCAGAAATATGATGCGAAGAAAATACATCTAATGAAAACCATTGAAGTCAAAAAAAAATTTACTACTGAAACAACCCATTAGATTACAAAGATTCAACCTAAGTGAAAAATTGAAGCTACAAATGCAGTATATAATAAGTCACTTTGTAGAGATTGCTCTGCCACTTTCCATTTATTTTATTTTTTATTTGCTAATAATTCCCACTTTGAAAAATCTCTCTCTCTGTTTCTTGAGAGAGCTTTCAGATTCTGGTTTTAGTTTCATTTTCAGCTCTCACTCTTCACTTGCTCTGGTCAGCTTTGATCTTTAATTGAATTATTTAATCTAACTGATCAGTTATTTTATAATTTATTGAATTTGAATTTGATTATTTGATTTGTTTCTTTCAATTCTTTTTACGTAATTTGATTATTTGATCTTTAAAATTTGATTAGATTCTTCTTTTGATGCTGTTTTATTGAATTCCAGATGATTTTGATTAATTTTTTGTTTTATTTGATTACAAAAGCTTCGTTACGATCATGATTTTTCTTCTTTCTTCACTCAGATTCGATTTAATTTTCTGATATCTTATTTGGGGTTAAAGTTTTAAGTAATTTTGTTTATTATTTAATTATGTCCTTGCAGATTGGTTCAAAATTTAGGAAGCTTCTCAAAAAAGACAGAGAGAGAGAAGGGAAAGTGAAGCCATTCAATTTCAGGCAAGTACTGTTAAATTACTACTGTTTGTTTGTTTGTTTGTTTGTTTTTGTTTTTAAATTTTATTAATGGCAAAAAACACATGGCTTGTTATGTTAAATAAACAAATTAGAGTTAATTAATTACGTTGCTTTATTATGGGAAGAACACCGAAAAAAAGAAAGAAAAAAAAACAGCTCATGTTTAGCAGATACAATTAGCTGTCTATTTTCTTTTTTTCGTTTTCAACAATAATATACTTACAAACATTTATCACTAACGTTTTCCCAACTCTCTCACCGTAGTTACAGTGAAATCGTTAATTAATAAATAAATTAGAGTTAATTAATTACGTTGCGTTATTATGGGAAGAACACCGAAAAAAAGAAAGAAAAAAAAAAACAGCTCATGTTTAGCAGATACAATTAACTGTCTAATTTTTTTTTTTCGTTTTAAACAATGATATACTTACACACACTTATCACTAATATTTTCCCAACTCTCTCACTGTAGTTACAGTAAATTACTGAAGTTACAGTGAGAGAGTTAGAGAAAATTTTAGGAGTAAATAAGTTTAAGTATATCATTTTTGTTTCGTTTTAAGTCTGTTTCCGAGAGATTCACAAAAGTGGATGAGTGATGACGTGGTGCCAGAGCATATTGTTGAAACCAAAAATAAAATGACTCAAAAATGCAAAGGATATATTTTTCCTTAATTTTTTTCGTTTTTTTTTTGTGATTCATATATAATATTGTTTTTCATTCAAAAATAAAAGGGAAATTATAAACGGTACACCTGATTTTTAATAAAAATATGAAGAAACATATCGTTTTTTAAATTTATCAACGGTTCACTTTAATTTTTTATTTTTTTAAAAAAAAAAACAATTCGACTCAAAAATTAGTAGTTATGAATATTTTATATTCAAAAATTAATTATGAAAAAGATATTTTACATCCAAAAAAATAATAATTTAGGTACAAAATGTCTATTTTTAAAAAGATCGGGTGGACCGTTAATAATTTTTTTTAAAAAATATATATTTTTTCAAATTTTCGCTAAATATCGGATGGACTTATAACTTCCCAAAATAAAAAGATTCAATTACTTCATGAATCAAATGCAGACTTGTACACCAAAAAATAATCTAAAAGGTTAGGTGAACCATTTTTGTCAGGGGCTACTTTTGGCAAATGAATGGTTGTGATTGACAATGAATAAAAGAGAGATCAATAAAGGGATAAATCTCAACCATATATAGGCAACCCATGTGTAACTTCACAACAGATCCTTAAAAGCTTTGATGGGGAGAGGATCTTTCTCCATTTTAATTTTGTTATAACCAGTTCCATTCATTTCCCACTTCAGTTTTTTTTTTTTTTAAGATTAACTTTAAAAGCAAGTGAAAATGTATGTATATGAAATGGGTATTATGATATAATGTTATATATTCTTTATCGAGTTTACTCAACTTAAGTCCGGAATGAGTGATTTGACGGTGAGGTTTTCAATGATTTAGGCATTTAGCCATTAATGAACAAGAGGAATTGGAGTTGGGGGTCCCCAAGGGGTGTGGCTTGGTGGTGTATGATCCATGATTTCACCTTGAGGTTATGGGTTCGAATCTAAGAGGTGCACTTCTTGTAAGAGCCTGGGACAGTCGGTGGTTTTACCTGCGCCGCGGCCTAGAATGGGTGGTTTGGTGGCGGGATTTCCATCGTTTCCAAAAAAAAAAAAAAAGGAATTGGAGTTGGGGCCATTTACTTTTCTAGCAGGTTCATGAACCAAGGCATTTATTGAAATTTAAATACTAAGCAGCTTGAAATGTTAGGTATGGTAATGGAATCATCCAGGATCAAAGAAAAAAACCATATCAATGGCCTTTTTATTGTCCTAGGAGCAAATCATCTAGATGGGTAGCAAGAGAACACATAAAAGGAAATTCTTTCTTTGAGCTATGGCTTGTTCAAATTGCCATTATACAACTTGCTTGATGGAGAAGTTTAAAATTTAACAAGATAATTTCAATTCTGATTTTCAGGTAGAAAACTCAGTTGATCTGAAGAGGATATGACGAAGCGTCGGTGGAGGGAATCCATAAGGACCTTCTTTGGAAGTCACATTGATCCAGAACAAGATGAACAGATGAAAGGAAATAAAATAGGTAATACTTTGATAACTTTGATTCACCAATAGCATATGCAGGCTAAAAATAGCACCATAGATTTGACCGGATGCATTTTCCAGAGATTAAGGTGTCGTTAAGTTAATTTTTGTGGTTCTCTTTTTGCATCTTAAGTCGTCCCAAGGGACGTGACTTGGTGGTGTGCGGCTCAGGATCTCATTTGATTCAAATCTAAGGAGTGTTTCTTGTAAGAATCTGGGATAACCGGAGGTTTTACCTACTCCGCTTAAACCCGGAATGAATAGTTGGACGGCGGAATTTCCAACGTTTTTTGAAAAAAAAATTTATCTTGAATTGTCACTCTTCTGTTGTAACTGCAATCTTTGTTTAAGGCCCAAATATCAAAAGTTTCTTATTCACTGCAGAAATTGAGGACAAAGTCAAAAAGATCTTGAAACTTGTCCAAGGCGAGGATCTTGAAGAAAAAGATGGGATTAAAGAACCACTAGTTGAGTTGATTGAGGGTTTTCACAGCAAATACCAATCACTTTATGCACAATACGATAATCTCAGAGGAGAGTTGAGGAAAAAAATTCTTGACAAAAAGGAAAAGGAGACCTATTCTTCATCAAGCTCAGATTCAGACTCAGGCTCTGATCACTCTTCCAATTACAAAAGCAGTAAAAATGGAGAACTTGAAAGTGAGTACCAGAAAACAACAGACAGAATGAAGCAAGAACTTACTGCGGCAATTCAAGAAGTTACTGAATTGAAGCAGAAGATGATTGATACCGGTGAAGAAAAGGAAGCTTTGAATTTGGAGTATCAATCAACTTTGAGCAATTTACGAGAAGCAGAGGAAATCATGGGAAATTTGAAGCTTGAAGCTGAAAGCTTAAATACTGAAAAATCAAAACTTACAGTTGAGAATGCAGAGTTGAATCAAAAACTTGATGCTGCAGGTAAGATAGAAGCTGAGCTAAATCAAGAAGTTTCTGACTTGAAGAGGCAGTTGACCGCTACCAATGAAGAAAAGCAAGCCTTGAATTCGGAATATCAAACAGCTTTGGCCAAGATACAAGAAGCAGAGGAAATCATCAGAAATTTGAAGCTTGAAGCTGAAAGCTTAAACACTGATAAGCTGGAACTTTCAGCTGAGAATGCAGAATTGAGGCAAAAACTGGGCATTTCTGGTGAGCTAGAAGTTGAACTGAATCAAAGACTAGAAGATATGAGTAGCGACAAAGATAACTTGATCATGGAGAAAGAGACTGCTCTGAGAAGGGTTGAAGGGGGAGAGAAGATTGCTGAAGACTTAAGAACTGTGGCTGATCGGCTGAATGAGGAAAAACCGACTCTTTGGCAAGAACAAGAAATTCTCAGAGTGCAAATATCTAATATGGAACAGCAACTGGAATCTGCAAAACAGGAAGTTTCAGAATTAACTCGCACTTTGACTGCTACGGAGGAAGAAAATAAATCTCTGACATTGAAAGTCTCAGAGGTGTCAAATGAGATCCAGCAGGCACATAATTTAATACAAGATCTAACGGCTAAGACTAATCAGTTGCAGGAGAAACTGGTTGAAAAAGAAAGAGAAGTTTCAAGACTTGCAGAGATGCATGAGGTGCATGGAAATGAAACATCGGCTCAAATAAAAGAATTACAGGCTCAAGTGACAGGCTTGGAACTGGAGGTGGAATCCTTAGGAGCCCATAATAGAGATATGGAGATGCAGATTGAGAGCAAAGCAGCAGAAGCAAAGCAATTGGAGGAGGAAAATTTACGACTGCAAGCCCGAATTTCTGAGCTTGAAGTGTTATCTAAAGAGAAAGAAGATGAGCTCTCTTCTATCGCGATGAAACTTGAGGCTAAAGATCAGAGAGTAGCTGACTTGGAAGAGATGGTTGAAGACCTGAAAAGAGATCTGGAAGTAAAAGGAGACGAGCTTAATACCCTGCTTGATAACGTCCATCAAATAGAAGTGAAGCTTCGCCTGTCAAACCAGAAACTTCGAGTCACAGAACAATCATTAACTGAGAAGGAGGAGGCCTTCAGAAAAGCAGAAAAAAAGTTCTTGGAAAAACAGAGAATACTGGAAGAAAGAATCTCTACATTGTCCGGAATTATTGTTGTGAACAAGGCGGCTTATGAGAAAATGATCATGGATATCTCAGATAAAGTAAACAGCACCTTTTCTGGGCTAGAAATTGTGATACAGAGGTTTGAGGATGCCCATGGAAATTATGAGCACTTAATATTTGAAACATCAAAAGAGCTTCAGATTGCGAAGCATTTGGCTGCGGAGATGAATACTGAAAGGGAGCAACTGAAGGTAGAGGTGAACAAACTCGCTGGGCAACTGCAAAACAAGAAAGAACTTGAATCTATGCTGAGAGAGAGAGTCGAAGAGCTAGAAGTTAAGGTAAACAAGGAAGAAGCTGAGAAGCAGAACCTGAGCAAAGCCGCGCATCAACTTGAGAAGAAGCTGGAAGCTTTAGAGACAATGATGAAGGAGAAAGATAAGGGTATCTTGGGTCTCGGCGAGGAGAAGAGGGAGGCCATAAGACAACTGTGTATTTGGATTGAATATCACCGTGGCCGCTACGATGATCTAAAGTCAGTACTCTCAAAGATAACTGTTAACGGCCAAAGAGCAACTTAGAAGTTGTTAGTATGCTGTTCATTGTGGGTAATTTTTTATTAGTTCAATTTTTTTTTATGAAAAACTAATGCGATCTGTTGATAAGAACATAGGTGATGATACATTTCATTTTGTTTCTCATGAATAAAAAGTTAAAAAAGAAATTCACAAACCCAGCTACAAAGGATACAAAAAAAAAAATGATTACGGCACCAAAACTTAAAAATAGTTTATCATATATTTAATTTAACAATAAAATATAACAGGGGAATAATTTAGTAATTTACTTATAGCTCGCCTAGAAGCTACTAGAATGCATCTGGTACATAATTTCCTTGCAAAAACTTATTGCCATGGCTCATATAAAAAAAATACCACAACTAAGGTTGGTTCCAATAAAGCAAATAGCGCAATAGACAGGAAGGGATATCAACACTAACCAAAAAGTGTTTTACTGGTTTCAAATTTCCCCTACCTGCAAATATATATTTCTAAGAACTTTAAATTGCATGAAGTTCTACAAAATTCTTGGAGTTCCTCTTGCTTTACTCGGATATCCTCATCTCAACTCCGAGAACGTCCTTCACTGTCTCATAAGTCACAAATGCAATTGCTATAGAAGGGACCACCTACAGGAAATGGCAAAAACATACCAGATTGCATCATCTATAATCCATCTGAATTGCAATTAATTAAATTATATGACTGCTCTCAAAATCTTAGGTAATAAGTAATAACACTGACCTTTACTGAATTGGGGACCAAACCCTTGTACAATGCTCCAAACCCCTCATGCCGAACTGTTTTCTTGAAGGCATCAACCATGCCATTATACTCGAGGGCTGCCTTACTCTTTCCAACCCCAGTCACAACTGAAGCAGCATCTTTCCAGCCCACCATCTGCATTCTTCTTCGGATGACATCAAGAGGGTAGGCAACTGTTTGGCCAACAGTTCCAGCAGAAGCCCCACACGCAAGCCTAGTTATCACACTCAACTCATTCTTATCATCAACTAGTCCAAATGCTTTAGTTTTGATCAGCCAGGCTTTCAGAGATTCATACACAGCAAAGTTGAGACCCACGTATGGTATCTGTGATTGTCGAATAATATATTAAGACCTATGCATACAGAGATAGGGGCACGTTTCCTATGATTATAAGGCAGATACAAAATGCAAATCCGAAATGACTTGCAGTTTTATATCAATGAACAAAAACACCCTAGTTCTGTGCCATCAACCAAGCAAATACATGATGTGTTTAATAATG
This sequence comes from Zanthoxylum bungeanum, assembly GCA_019454045.1. Classification (NCBI taxonomy): domain Eukaryota; kingdom Viridiplantae; phylum Streptophyta; class Magnoliopsida; order Sapindales; family Rutaceae; genus Zanthoxylum; species Zanthoxylum bungeanum. The sequence goes on along the minus strand of SKCR01007838.1, from coordinate 653,985 downwards.
GATTTCTATGATGTAGATGCACATGTATAGTCACAAAATTATAGTCAATATTTCAATATGAGACGTCTATTGAAAGGACAAAAAAAAACTCACAACTCCTATGACAGAGGGTAGCCATCCTTTGTACAAAGCCCGAGGGCCTTCTTCTCTAAGGACTGTTGTAAGAGCATGGAAGATTCCTCTATACTGACGAGGAGACTTCTCTGTCTGCCAATACACATTGACAAAGATAAGCCATCAGATGATTATAGTTATATTGGGGAAATAAAATTTTCCACATTGACTCCATCCAACATCAGATGAAGCAAATTAAATTTACCAAAAGAAAATGCAAAAAGTACCTGGACAGTTAGCCGGCCTCGTACCAAGTCCATCGGGTAAGTGGCTGACATGGCAATAATTCCCGCACATGCACCAGCTCCAAGACGTAGAACAGGAGTTAGCTCAGCCTCTTCTGCAAGAGATAATAAAGAAATAACTGTAAATCTTAACATTCCATGGCCCTTCCCCCTAAATGTTACAACAAACACAAGTATAAGACATCAAACAAAGGTACCTTGAAACATTGAGCGCAATCAAGAGGATTATTCTTCAAATATGAAATGCAGAAATACTCTCTCTCTGTCTATAAAGAGCCAATTACATGCATCAATGTAGGATTTTAAGACATCAACCGTCCTCTAGATGGTAATAATTAAGCATTACATTAAGAATTCATTCCCTCCCTAAATTTCATAAATTTTGTCATGAGATATTGTCGGACTCTGACCACGCACATAAGAATGCACTGATGCACATTCAAACCTCATTAACAAAAAAGCCACCCACACCATATCAATGCATACGCACCAAATGTAGAAACAAGAATAGTATTGCATTTAAACTACACATAAATTTTTTGAACAAGAAATCGGTTTTTTGCATATGTGAAATTTAGTGGTATAGTAATATAAAAATAAAAGGAATCAAAGAGATAGAAAGAAAGCAGGGGCATACCATTTCCAGGTTGCTGACGGTAAAGCCATAAAATACCCCTGTTTACCAAGGAAAAAAGGACAAAAACCGAGGAAAATAATGATAATTAATCATACAAGAAAAAGAAGTACTGGCAAGAAAAAAAACTACATGCTTTTTTCTACTAGGTGGTAAATAGACTTCTGGATCCGGAAATGATAGAAAGGAAGATAATAAGAAAAATACAGTAAACTACATACTTTTTTCTACTAGGTGGTAAATAGACTTCTGGACCCGGAAATGATAGAAAGGAAGATAATAAAAAAATGCAGTACTCGGACTGAAGAAAGAGGAAGCATTGGAACATACTTAGATGCTTCCTCATAACTGAAGAACTTGACTGCTGAGTTTGGGACAATGCGAGCACAATTAGTGCCATTTCCTTTAAACAATCCTCTAAACCCCTCTGTTTTCCATATATATTTCAAGCCCTGAATAGTTCCATTGTATTTTATACTATGAGGATTTTGAACCTGCATTATTTCAAAACCAAAATCTATAATACTCTTTAACCAAAAGAAAAAATCTGCACATCATAAATGCATAAAAATCAAACATCTTTTCCCGTATGCAACACGTCTTAATATCTAATAATACCATGAGTACAAAGAAATTTAGCTATATACTCGGTAAGAAAACAAGGATACACGCAATGAGCTAAAATTAATAGCAAACAAAAACAGATTAATAACCAATTCATAATTAATAACTACCTGAAGTAAAATTTTGAGTCTTTCTAAAGGAGCAACAGCCGTACGTGACCTGTAACAGAGTACAGAAGATAAGATTAAATGAACAAACTGCTAGAATAAACCCCACTAAAAATATAAAAATTGTAACTGTGAACTTGGTTCATGCAATTTGTATCAATGACTAATCAATAGATCTATTCAATTATCAAAGCAATAATTTTTGGCAAAATAATTCACTATATAAACTGGTAAGATAAAACTGTATGGTAACAGCAACTCTAGATTAATTAATTCCATTAATAAAAATCAAATTTATAACGAAAAATTAAATCTTTACGCAGAAAATGGATTTTAAACAGCGAAATAACAAACTTCTACAAATAAAATAAATTCGAAAACACAAAAATGATTAGACTTCATAACACATCAAACAAAAGGCTTACACTCCACCGGCGATGCCGCCGGCGACAAGAGACTTCGCGATACTGAGAAGCGCGTGATTCGGCGCCTTCACTCCTTCTCTCGCGTGCTTTGCCTCTTCAGCGAGATTCACGATCGTCGTAACGGCTGACTTGCTCTTCACATCCTCCGTCGACGACATTTGATTTCCAAAAAAATAGGAAACCCTAAGTTATCGGTCAAACTCGCGGCGTTGACCCGTTGCCGCTATACTATTTTATTTTTTATTAATTTGCTGTTTTTTTTTTTAAATATAAATGAAATTGAGCGAGCTCTTTGAGTCGACGAGATTAAGAGAGAGAGAGAGAGAGAGTTACAAAATGCTTATTATTTATATAATACATACAAAGCCTAGCGTGTCAGTTACGTAACTAAAAATATATAATTCGTTGATTGCTTTTTCTAAAAATAAAATCAACAACAGAATTCTGTTGTACGATGGCGATTCCCGCGGTTTTTTCGAGAGTAATTTTGAGTACGTCATAAATTTATTTAATTAATAAGAACACTAAAAATGTTTTTTTAAATGGGACGTTAAAAGAGTTTTTAAAATGTTATTTTTATTGATAGAAAAAAGATTTTTTTTTTTTTGACTTCTTTGTTTTTATTATTAAATTCTCTTAGATTTAGGACTAGGGTTAGTAATGGGCCAAGACATGACTTGTTAATCCCAATCTCGTATTGTTTATGAAATTGGAACAAAAATTATATTTAATTTTCGGGATAAAAAATCATTTTGTTATATTTTTCGGGATAAAAAATCTTCTCGTTTGAGTTTTCGAGATAAATTTTTATCCCGTCTCATCTCTTTTTTAAAATAAAATATTAAAATATGTCTCAAATCACGTCCCAAACGAGATGAGATGAGAAAAATTGACATCTCTATTTAGGATTCTAATTTTATTTTCAATGAATTTATCAAAAAAGTGGCTTATATATTCCTACAAAATCCTAGTTCATGTATCTAATTTTGTTTTGTCTTTATTTAAGATCAAGTTGTCCAATGAAGGACTTCAGAATACTTAAGCATCACAATGACGTGGATTCGATATATTACCGAAACACAAATCCTAACTTATTTAGTATTGTGTGTAATGAGACGTGTATATATCGAGATTATAGTCTCTTACACAATAGAACTCTGGACCGGAAATATCTCATTACCTAGTGGAGGGTGGGAATATTTACTTGTACCTAAAAAATGATTTTACATTTTCTTGGGGTTTTTAGTTCAAGTTATAATTATATTTAAGGAAAAAAAATAATGTTAAGTAAGGGACCAGAATTACCATTAATTTAACACTCAAAGAGTGGATTGGGAAGTCTGGTCAAGACTTACGGGCGGAAATTAAAACAAACCAAGCATCTTGTGATAAGGTGTTTGATCATGAGCAAAATCATCATTTTTTTTTTTATTGAAATAGTTGGAAATTTTATCGTCAAATTATTTATTTCGGATTTATGCGGAGTAGATAAAATCTTCGGCTGTCATAAGATCTTACAAGAAACACATTTTCTAGATTCGAACTCAGAATGTCAAAATGAGATCTTAAATCATATATCATCAAATCATATCCCTTAAAGACGAGCAAGATCATTACTATGGGACCTATTCATTATTTCAATCCAATGGCTCTAAAAGCAAACGAAATTAAAGGTGATGTCGTGTCAATTTCAATGACATTGGTCACATGACCATCAACGTGTATTAAAAAGGATCAAATTTAGATAATTTGACAAAATTTGTTGGGTTGCTAATTTGCTATATATGAGTCATAATAATATCCAATGGTGGAGTTACAGAATACGTTGTTAATCGAGATGATGATCATATAAGTAGAGGTGGCCACGGTTCCGGTACCGAACCATACGGTTTTCGGTTCCACAAGTGTGGAACCGGAACCGAACCTTTCGGTTTTTTTTTTTTTTTTTTTTTTTTACTTTTTAAAAAATAAAAAAATTGAGATTTAAACATTAATTCTTACGATTCCAAACGGTTCCAACCGGTTCGAGCATGGTAAAAACCATAACCGAACCGATCAGGTTCCGATTCCGACCGGAATCTTGGCCACCTCTGCATATAAGTTGTGGGAATTTAGATCTCTGACTTTATGACGTAGAATAAAAGCAATTGCTCATTTCAAGGGCTAATCCATTAGAATTTTAATTTATTATGAATTTTGTCAATATATATAATTTATGTTATTATAATTTTGTCAATATTTATAAATAAATTTCGTATTTAAAAAAAGGGCTTATCCTATTGTGTCATTGTCTCTAATTGGGTCCACTTATTCTAGCAACAATTACATTGACATTTGGCCTAAACATGGGTGAAAGGATAAGGGTTTATAAGGGGTTTTTAGATATTTTTTTAATTTCATTTAATACAACGTATATTAATTTTTATTTTATTTTTTTATATTTAAAAACTTTTAATTTTGGCCTTTTGTATGGGTTATCCAAACAGCCATCATTTATTGAAAATCTTCTAAAGTTTTTTCTTTTCTCCCTCTCTCTTTTTCCAAATTTCTGGGTGTGTAGGTGATGATAATTTCTGTCCACATATGACATAACACAAAATCACTTGAACACATAGGCTATTGGGTGATAATTATGCATATAATTAATTTAGGCATCTAAATATAAGGGTAATTTCACTAGATCCTCTTGAAATCTCTGGTAAATATTATGGTCTATTTGTTTCGTATTGGATAAATATGATATTGATTGTGTTTTATAAGCTCATAAATTTACTCTCCTTACAAATTGATTTTTAAGGATAACTTATATCCCATATGTTTGGAATAATTGATATCAGAATCTATAAAAATCTCTCATTTGCAATCGTGCGGCGCAAGGTTGACGTTGATTGTGTTCAGCCGATAATAGTTGGACTAGTACAAAATATAACATGCGTGAGCACTGAAACTGTGTAGCGTGGTGAAATATTATGCTCCATTTGTCATATATTGACTAAATATGAGATTAGCTAGTGCTTTATAATCTCATTAGCCCTCCTATGCTCATGGGCTCTCTCTCCTACAAGTCAGTTTTTAAATACGAGTTAAAACCACTAAGATTCACGCAAAAAAATTATTGAAAAATATTCTTCATCGTCAAGGAGAAATTAATAAAATTTTATATCAGACAACCACATCACGTCATCTATTTACCCATCTAGTAAAATTTTGATAATTATACATGTATTTTTAAATAAACCAATAAAAAAATAACAAAAAATAAATAAAAATTAAACGTGATATAATTGAACATACCATGTAAAATTGTAAATCCCTCTCTTGATTGCAAATAGGAAAGGTATATGGAACATTGTCACTTTTTTTTTCTCTACGTTGGCTATGTCATTTTATGTCTCTACGTTGATGACATATTGATTGTCGGGAGTAATGTTACAATGGTGAAATCTACCAAGAATATGCTGAAATCTAAGTTTGACATGAAAGACATGGGTCTCGCAGATGTCATTCTGGGAATAAAGATTTCGAGAAGTCCAGATGGACTTATTCTTGATCAGTCGCACTACGTGGACAAGATTCTTAGTAAATTCAACAATGATGATTCTGCTGTGGCTAGAACTCTGTTAGATGTGCGTCTACACTTATCAAAGAATAGGGGAGATAGTATATCTCAAGTAGAATACTCTAGAGTGATCGGGAGCTTGATGTATCTATCGAGTTGTACCAGGCCTGATATAGCCTGTACAGTAAACAAACTCAGCAGATATACGAGTAATCCAGGGGTTGATCACTGGAAAGCTATTGTTAGAGTACTCCAGTACTTACGTTTTACTCGTAATTATGGGTTGCACTATCATAGATATCCAGCTGTAGTCGAAGGATACAGTGATGCTAATTGGATATCTGACATGAAATACTCAAAGTCTATCAGTGACTATGTGTTTACACTAGCAGGTGCAGCTATATCATGGAAATCCTCCAAACTGACTGTGATAGCCAGATCTACAATGGAACCGGAATTCATTGCATTAGATAAGTGTGCTGAAGAAGCAGAATGACTTCGAAATTTCCTAGAGGATATTCCAAGTTGGCCTAAGCCAGTGCCAACAATTTGCATTCATTGCGATAGTCAATCTGCAATTGGAAGGGCACATAACAACATGTATAATGGTAAGTCTAGACATATCCGTCGTAGACACAATACCGTTAGACAATTACTCTCTACTGGAGTTATTTCGATTGACTATGTAAAGTCAAAGGATAACATTGCGGATCCGCTAACCAAATGGTTAAACAGAGAGTTAGTTGAGAAATTATCGAGGGGAATGGGACTAAAGCCCGTTAGATAAACGTTGATTACGAAGGAAAACCCAACCTTGTTGACTGAGGATCCCAAGATCTAGGTTCAATGAGACAACCCACTCGTAAAAGACATAATCAGTTCACTGTGGGGGGTTACCCTCTAGTCCATTCCTATGGTGAAATAAAACAGTGATGCTCGTATGGATAGAGGTTAAACAAAGGCTTTTAATGATTCTTATACGTCGGGAATCCGAGCGGAGTATTACGAGATACTCTTAAATAAGAAATCACCTATGTGAGAGAGAAGTGAGGCCGCTTCAAAGGGAATTGTATGGGGCAAATTCTTAGAAACTCTTGCAGAACCAGGCAGATGTTCATGGCCAAAATGAACATAATAATGAGAACTCAGATGTGTTAGGTAAAACATATGTGTGATATATGTTTTCCATTTACATGAACGGCAGTACAATTCAATGACATCGCGTCCACTATCAGCCAGTAAATGCGATATATTTTCACAAGGGAAGGTTCAAAGGCTGAGGCCTACCTATCATATGCAGGTGTTGAACCGTTGAACTCTTCTAGGTCAAAATAAAATATTTTCTCAAATAATTTTATTTATTTGACGGTTTTCGCCAATTTCATTCATGTGGGGGATTGTTGGAAAATGCTTATGAGTAAGCATTTTGAGGCTCAATTTTAAGCATGGTCCACTTCGTGTTAGTGGTTGTTATTGAATGATTCAGATACTCCTCCGTGAGTAGTTCGAAATGGTATATTCATATGCTTAAAATGATGCTTGGGTGAATGAGAAATTGTTGCTCAAAGTTCACCCATTGGTGTTGGAAAATAAAGGGAAATGAGCTTGTCCCATATAGGAAAGCTATAAGAGAGAAATTGTCTTTATATATGATTACTCATATGTAGATGGGTAAGTGTTATAAGGATATAGGCTCTCTCTACGTGCGCGCGCAGGGGGGTGCAAATCAAAATCCGAACAGGCTTGGCTCGTTTGCACCCGCGCGTCCTGCGTACAAGAATGCCGGACCAAAAATGTGCGGGCCCGGCCCAGCCAATTTTTAGATGTCTCTTTATTTTCCAAACATTTTGAAGTGTTCCATAAAAATTAATTAATTCCATTAATTAATTTGGTACTTCAATCGAAATGTCTCATTAATATTAATTAAATGGCGTATTTATTTTCCTTCTATAAAAAAGGCATGCATGCAATAATTTCGTTTTCAAGATATAAAAAATATACAGAACATACAACTTTCGATTTTAAGGAAAATAATTTTTTCTCTTTGTTTTGGTTGGGAAGAGTTCAAATACTTTTGTGATTTGTTGGTGACGGGTTTTGGTGGTGCCCATACTCGTTGGTTTTCCGTTGTATCCTGGGAAACAATCGTCTCACGTTCTACTGCACCTTCGGTAGGGGACAAATTTGTTTTAAGGATATTGTTGAGATCAACAAGCCTCAGAATAGTGAAGATTTGGTTATTGAAATGTCAGTGGCTGATTTCTGGGTCCGCTCATCAGCCTCTACCTCCGCTTCTGCCTCAGCTGGTCTGCCTCAGCTTGCCAGCCTCTGCCTCTGCCGGTCTGCCTCTGCTCTCCAGCCTCTGCCTCAGCTCTCAGCGTCTGCCTCTGATTTCAGGGTCTGCCAAGAGGGTCTGATTTCAGGGTCTGTCGGGCTTAAAATTAAGCCTATTTTGGATTTCCTTGTAACTACCATAATTTATGCAATACAGTTGGTGGGGTTTCAACGATTTCAAAATTAAAAAATAAAAACAGAATTTGTCTACTGAAATGTGATAGATGATTCTATCCATCAATTTTAGTCCAGTTTGATTCTACTCGACGATTTTGAGCCATGCCACTCACTACTGAGTCAATAAAGAACTGCAACTCGAGCTAATTTGGTTGAAAATGAAAGAAAACATACACCCTGTTCACAAAATGCCCCCCTAATTAAACACCATAATAAAATACACTAAAAGCCGGCCACCCAATACTTTCAACTTTGATAATGATGAAATTCAAAAAGAAAATCAAGTACTTTTAATGGGATAGCCTCCATTTTGGTTAGGTATTTTTATTATTTATTTAGGTATAATTGCCTCCTTAATTTAATCAATATTGAAGGAAAAAAAAATATTTCAACCCCTTTTTTTGGCTCATTCATTGGTGATACTCTCTATTAAGGATGATAATCGAGATATCACGTTCCGTCCTAATTTAGCTGAGAAAAATAATCTTAAATCACGATAGATTTTTTTAACGTGGGACTAAAAACCATCAGTAATTTTCAATTCGGATTCGAAATTTTCTGGAAACTTACTTAAATATTTAAAGCTAAAGAAACATTGAGAAATTGACACCTTGCTGGACCCCAAAAATACAAGTGCTGGTAGGTAGCCTTGTTTTTATAATCTAATGAGCAAAATAAGCACTTTGTTAAAACTTAAGAAAATGCCATTTGTAATTGCGTGAGCTTAGTTTTAAGCAGGCCAATAATATATCTCCACCTGTCAAGAATTGACTCATTAAGGGTCTAGAGCATGCACATTTTGTCATCAACTTGCACCCTTTTAGACAATTTTAGGATGGAATCATGATGTAATGTTCTTCAAGAAAGTAATTAATATTTTGATAAATTTTTATATTTTCCATAAAAAATGATATTAAAATTTTCTAAAAATTGAGTCGTTAGCCTGACCCAAAAAAAAAAACCCATATGTAAAAAACTTATAAATTAACTTGTCATAAAGTGTTTCTTGGTGATAAAAGGCAATTAGGGAAGATGGGGGATTCAAATTCAAGAACCATATGGGATTGTGGGAGCCCTTTGTATGATTCATATGAAATAGCTTCACTTGGGAATCTCATTGAGAGGAACATGATGCTATTACCATCTCCACGTGGATCGAAGCGATTCGCCACGCAATCAAGTAAGTTTATAGAAGATGATGATGATCAACACCATCGGGGCTTAAATTTGAAGATTGAAGCTCTTCACGAAGTTGGATTCTTCTCCAGTTTTGTTGGAAGGAAATTTTGGAAGAGAAGGATGGTGGTTGATTCTGAAGAAAGGAGTGACAAGTCATTAAAGCTAAGGAGAGTGCTTCATAGATTCTGCAATAGTGTTTGGTCTATGCACAAAAAGAAGATCCAAAATTTGAACTGAATATATATATGTCCAGGCATAAGTGTTTTTTTTTTGTTTTTGTTTTTGTTTTTGTTTTTGTTTTTGTTTTTTTTTTTGTTTTTTGTTTTTGTTTGCCCCTTCTTATTCTTCTTGTTTGTGTTCATGTGGATGTGGTGCCAAATCAAGGGCAGAGAAACTTATATGGATAGATTTAATATATATACCGTGAATGAATATATGATATGTATTAATCAATGATTTTATTTCTTCATTTTATTGATTAATTTTTAATATATATATAGGGGTGGTAAAACGAATAGACGTATTGAATTTGTATCAAATTCTTAACGAATCGAATCAAAATGTAATTGATTCGTATTCGATTCGTTTACTAAATGAATATTGATATCATGATTCATACTCGATTCATTTATTCGTTTAGTCATTAAATTATTTAATGACACAAATTAACATAATTTATTTACATTTTTTTTCATAAATATATACATATGAAATATGAAATTAATAAATTTACTAAAAATAGGTCACTAAATATAGACAATATATATATTTTTTTGATAATTGACAATGATTTATCGAATCTTAACAAAAACAAAAATAATAACCAATAAAATAAATAATAAAACAAATTATAAATGAATAAAACTTAAATTCGTATTGTTTAATAAATGAATAAAAATAATAGAACTTCTACGAAGTCTTTTCTCATGCTGTGTGTTTGAATAATTATTCAGATTTCACCAAGTATTACACATTTTTCTTCAAATGAATGATTTTGTTGCAGTTAGGCCCATCACTATCCAGCGTGGACATATTGGGTATATATATATATATATATATTTGGAATATTGGATTCATGGATAAATCAATATTGTATCGAGATTGAACTTGAACCTTGAAGACAAGGTCCCAAACTCCAACCCGGTTGCCTCCATCGGGGACAACCTATTTACTATATTAATATGAATCCACCTTATTTCAAAATTGAAGTAGAAACAATGCAATATATAATAAAATAAGGAGTCCACTATGTAGATCTTTATTAATTATTTGAATTGAAATGAAAAATACATGAATCTCGAAATAAGTGATTGGAAGTCCACGTTATAATTTCGAGCTCCCTAACATAAAAAATATCTTCTTCTTCTTCTTCTTTTTTTTTTTTTTTTTTTTATGAAAAATCAAATTTTATCCTCATTAAATTAATAATCTCACTACATTGGAACATGCAGAGTTTGTTCGGAGCTGATCAGCCCCGAACATGGCCACGGTTCCACTTACATCGGAACACTTCAATGGAAATGTTGATTTAATGGCAAACGAATCAATTCAGTGTAAAAATATATGACACAAATTCATCAGGCAGAAATATTTACAATACACAATTATTCAAACATAAGGAAACCACAAAGAAGGAATCTATTACGTTCTTTAACTTGCGAAACTCGTAGACTAGATGAAATTTCATTGTAAATATGCTTGTAAATGCCAAGCTGTATGCTCAGCTTCCGACATCACATGCTTCACACTCTCTGCCCACGACAACGAGAGAACGTTTATCTTACTAACCTGACCCGTGTGCTCAGAGTCTGCCAATGGACTCTGTCCGATCCTGCACTGCCAAATGCTCTGAGACATCAGCTAGTGACTTGAGGTTGCACTTGATCAGAGCCTCGACAAAATAGCATGTTTCATCTTTCGTATTCCCATCTGGCACATCCACCACAAATGACTCTATTACCAGTGTTCCAGGTCTCCCATCGATAACCTCCGGATGGACAGTAATAATAGATGAGTAGTTCTGCAATTTGGAGGAATAAGTTGCAACAAAGTTTGAGAAGTTTCAGATGATCAGGATTCGGGATATTACAGCGCATTGGCAATGAAAAAACAGTGCTAACACAGTCAATTGAAATTCAATTATTTACTGCTCAGGCACAATATCTGCCATAATCAACTTAGTAGTACACCTCACACTAATGACCCATCAATAGCACCAGCGAATAAATAGGCTCGCTTTGAATATGCTAGTTAGACAAAAGGAAGTTGAAGTAGGAAACGTATGCAAGCCTAGATCAGCAGAATGGTGAGAAAAAATATAGCTAGTCCAACCATCCACTACATAGACTTTATGAGTCAATGTTATTGTCATAATCATGGTGATACAGTTGAGTGGGTTTATGATCTGAATTTTTTAGATTGGACCCTAATAGATCAGCAGAATGGTGAGAAAAAATATAGCTAGTCCAACCATCCACTACATAGACTTTATGAGTCAAGTTTTAGGAACAGACCTAGCAGTCTCGAGGAACGATCAATAGTGCCTTCTACATGATATTATGGTCCAATCTAAAAAATTCAGATCATAAACCCACTCAACTGTATCACCATGATTATGACAATAACATTGACTCAGAAAATCTTGTCACAACAACTAGAGAAACAATTCCGAGTTTTCAATTCTCTGTGATGCTGAATAATACCGGCAAGCATGAAACCAAACTACATGCTTACGCAATATTGTCTTAAAATCTAGCCACGTTAAACTTCAGTGGACAAACAAGACAGTTAGTTTAACCAAATTTATTGACAACGATTCATATTCGAGCTCCAGCCAAAGAAATAGAATGAAACTCGAACCAACCAAGTCCAGACTCCAGGCCTTATCAATATGTTTTGAATTTCCAACACGTAACAAAATTTGCGTAATATGCATGCTACTTGTATGATCAAATTCAACATACCTTGAGCCTGTGATCTCCCCCAACAATCCTCATGCCAAATATATGCTCTTCATCATCTAGAAGCTCCAACCTTTCAGTGCTAGTTGTAGCCGGAAGACCTGACTTAACATTCACCTCCCTAACACTTCCAATCTGAAGGTCACCCTGCACCATGCACCTGCTAACAAACGGCTTATACTTCTGCGGTTGATCAAATCTCCTCACCAAAGACCAAACCTGACAGTCCAAAATAAACACAAACAAGAGAAAAAGATCTGTAAATCCAAACTCTTATCACATGTGGGTTTTTTTTTCAAACCTCGATTCTTTTTCAATCCAATCTCATTTTTACAAGACTCCATCAGTCAATGAAAAACAAGTCAAAATCAAAATCAATATCAAATTCATCACAATTATCACAGCCCGGAAGCAAACATCAAACAGATAGTAAACACTAAAGGTCCATCAAAATTTGCATTGCCAATCCTTCAATTGATCTTTTGACTTCAACTATTCAGTCTTGATGAACTTATTAAGCTGTCAAACTAAGTTAGCAAACAAATAAAATCCAACTGAAATTCTTAGATCTCTAATAAATCTTTAAAAAAAAAAAAACTAAGACCTTAAATAAATTCAATCAATAACTTGATTAAAAAGAGCTTATGCTTACTAGATGAACAGGAGCTTTGATGTGTTTAACAAGCGAAGAGCTACACTGATGGTCATGGACCTCATGCTTGTGGTGTCTCTTTACGTAATCCTCCTCCGTCTTGCCAAAGCCGCCACTTCCGCCGCCGTTGACGGTGATGCAATCACTGGTCACCATGACGGTAACCTTAGCAGCAAAATCGAATCGCTTTCGCCGCAAAAATCGGGTCAAATCTGATCAGCGGGAATATCGGGTTCTGTTACGGATTCTCAGAAGCGTCCAAACTGCACCGCCATTCGAAGCGAAAGTTCCAGAGCTTATCATCTCATCCACCTAATTAATTTTTTTATAATTAAATTTGCAGATTTTTTTATTTATTTATTTTATTTGTACTTGTTATGGCGAGGGGAAATGGGGAAATATCATTTGTTTTGCCAATAAGAATTTGAATATGGCCAATTGAAACGATGCCGTACTAACTAAGCATGGGCTTTTCTGGTTCTTTGTACGTGGGTCAAACGCAAAACAAGTCTTTTGTCCGCTTCTAACAAATTAATAATGATTGTTTTGCTTAAATTATATGACTATTTATGTCAAAAATATATAAAAAAATAAATTGACAATTAATAACATTTTCTAATATTACAAATTGGCAATTAATAACATTTTCTAGTATTACAAAAATAACATTTTTTAATTATCTGACACTAATCAATTTTTTGATAGCCCAATAATGAGAGGATGTCAGGTTTATTTATAAATATCTTGAAAATTCAGCTTTAAAATTTTATTAACTAACGTAGTCACATAGGGAACTTGAACTACTTCTATTAGGGACCAGATGACAATGAGAAGGGGAGGGGAGGTAAGTCGACATTCCCGCATTCGTCACAAACAATCTTCAAACGTCTCTATTTCTTTTACATCCCCTCGTAATTATTTCTGTTGATGGTGTTTTCAGGCATTAAGATATTTAAAGCAGCACGACGAGGACAGAAGGGTAATTCCCACCATTTGGAAAAATCATCAAGGCCAACCCGACCACCTTAAGGGTCCAAGCACCTTACGGTTTCAAACCGACCACAACATAAATAGACCGAGCACTTTATGACCGGCGACCGATCACTTGGGTTCAGATAGCCGGAACTATCAGGTCGACAGCAGCATTCTCAGCATAAAAGACTATCATGACCGACCACATGAAAACCGACCAGACAGGCGAGATATGCTCAAGATGATGACACCCTATTCTTGCAGATAAGATAAACAAATTATTCTACTCTCACAAGGAAATGAAGTCAGAATTCAAGAAGGAATAAGAAAAGTGAAAGCAACGTTGGATTAGAAATCCTTACAAGAGGAGAAGATTAAGTTCAACTATGATTTCTTATGCAAATAGGAGTCTGATTACTGTACTATTATAAATAGAAGGGCAGAGTATGTGTAAGGGGCATAAAAAAATCAAAGATCAGAAGATCATCAAGCTCTGACTTGTAAGCACAAAAAACCTGAGAAGCGTATTGGAGTAATAAAAAGTCATCCTGTTTTTGTCTGTGGACGTAGGTCGGATCCAAATCCACTGAACCACGTTAAATCTCTTTGTCGATTGTGTTGTGTGTTATCTGTCTCTCGCTAAATTGCTTTTGGTCCCCCATAACCAAACAAATTCACTATTGAATGAGGATTCCCTCGGAGGTGATATTCCCGTATTGTCCTGAGACCAAAATCCACCGTCAACAGTTGGCACCGTCTGTGGGGATTCAACAAAAAGCAACTCGCGTAGTAAGACAATGGCGGAAGGCGGAAACCACCAATCGTCAGGGAGCTCGGCTGTGGATTGGATGGAGAAGATCGAGGAGAACCTGAGGAAGGAAATGGAGGAAAACCAAATTCTGCTAAAAACCATAGTAGACCGGTTAGAAAAGGTAGAAGGAGTGCACAACGGAAAATTCGAGGCCGGGACTAGCCGACGAAGGAACGAAACAGCAGAGGGAAAAAGAATTGCCGATACAAGTGAGGACGACAGACCCCGGAGGAGGGGTCCCTACAGGGTAAGATCTGTGATGGTGCAGAGAGATTCCCAGACCGAGGACACGTGGGAGGAAGAGGATGACCAATCGTCACCAGACCCCTCCTATGATGGCCCTCGCAACACCCGGCAAAGGGGGAAATAATATGACGAAGAGGTACGAGGAGATACCGACCCCGAGAAGCACCACTCCCAAGATAACAGAAAGAAAGGAGACCGCAGGAGGCGGCATGGAACCAAAGACAGCAGCATGAAATCTTGGTTACGGGAGGAGCTGGCCAAATGGAGAGTATGCCCCAATACGGACAGAGGGGATGCCCAGGACGGCAAAGATGAGTCCCCCCTCATAGAAGAATAAGGTCAGAGAAATTCCCAAAAAGATTCAGCATGCCAACCATGGCGCCATACAAAGGCCATACCGATCCCAAAACCCACATCGAAGGCTTCATCCTACTAATGAAAGTACAAGGGGTAATAGGGGACGCCATTTGCAAAGTATTCCCCTTAACTCTAACCGGACCGGCCATTCTATGGTATAGAAGCCTAGCCCCAAGAAGTATCAGCAGCTTCGCACAACTCAGAAAGTCATTCATACGACACTTCAAATAGGCTTGTGGTGTCCCCAGAAAGACAATTGGAGAACTAAGACTTATGAAACAAGGAGACGATGAACCTTTAAAAATATTTATTGAAAGACACCACAATATGGTACTCGAAGTCGGAGGGTATGAATCCCCCGAAGCCCTTGAAAGCTTGAAGGGAGCCTTGAAAGTCGGGAGGCTATGGACCCACCTAAGGATCCAAGACACCCCGGACTACGCCACCGCCCTGGAGGTGGCCCGAAAATTCGTTTTATTAGAGAACGAGGAAAAAATATCCCGAAAAGGGAACACCATTAGAGAAAGAACCACAAGAGAAGGTGCCCCCACCGTGTAGAAAGAGAATCCAGAAAACCACCCCGAAGCACAAGGAGTTCAAACCACTACACCGAGACAACCAAGAGAGAAGGGCGCCAACCCAAGTAAATGTGGTCGGTGAAGATGCTTACATTCCCCTAAAGAAACCACTGGGACAAATTGTCATGGAGATCCAGAGGAAAGACCTCTTAGTATAACCCGACCAAAGAAGGTTTCCCCCAGACAAAAGGAACCAAAAGGCTTATTGCGTACACCACAACTCCAGAGGACATGCAACAGACGGATGTAAAGATTTGCGAGAACAAATGGAAGATCTAGCACGAAACGGGTATCTGAACAAATACATTGACCACGAGGTCATGACGGCCAGACAAAGAGCACGTGGCCGCCAGATCAATATCATCGCAGGAGGAGAACACTGGCCGGAAACTCTAACCGGTCAAGGAAAGATTACAGCAGAACTCGAGGACCAGACGTCTTAGAAACAGAGCAGGTAACAGGACTCCAGGGAAACCGGTCAGTGCCGATAATGTTTACTGATGAGGATACCCGAGGAGTAAGTTTCCCTCATGACGATGCGTTGATAATCAAGGCAGTAATCAGCGGGTCGGAGGTAGACAGAATCCTAGTGGACCCCGGAAGCGCAGTTGACATAATTTCCAAAGAAGCACTAGACGACCTAGGGGTGGAATATGCAACCCTGACCAACGATAGCACTCCCCTATACGGTTTTGGAAGATCAGCCGTCATCCCACTAGGAAGGATATAGTTGGCAATGACTGTCGGGACATATCCCCGGACCCGGACAATCATGACAGACTTCACTGTAGTAAACTGCATGAGCAGTTACCAAGCCATCATCGGGCGACCTTTCATGATGAAAACAAAGGCCGCGATGTCCTGCTACCACCTAAAACTGAAATTCCCCACCCGGGAGGGGATCAGAATCGTATGCGGAAGCCAGAAAACAGCTCGCAGCTGCTTCTCAACTCTCTCACGAGAGACTCTCTGCATCAAAGAAGATACCCGAAAACGACAAAGAAGCCTGAGTGAAGAATAAGAAAACAGAAGCCCTGGGCCCCGGCCAAACAAAAATGCCCGACTCGCTGTAGCCGAGGAGACAGAAGAAATAGAACTTTACGGGCCATGAAAATGTATAAAAGATAGGGGGAGGCCTAAGCAAATCTCTACGACAAGATTTGCTAGAATGCCTGAAAGGATACCCAGACGTCTTTGTCTGGGGATACAATGACATGCCTGGGATCGATCCAAGATTCATCAATCACCCCCTAGCAGTAGATCCATCTCGCAAGCCGGTCAGGCAAAAGAGAATGAACTTCAATCAAGAAATGAGTAAAGCAATAGCGGCCGAGGTCGAGAAGTTACTAAAGGCAGGTCTCATCAGGGAGGCAAGGTACCCGGATTGGGTATCAAACGTGGTGTTGGTCAGAAAAAACAATGGCAAGTGGCGAATGTGTGTCGATTTCACCGACCTAAACAAGGCGTGCCCAAAGGACAGCTTTCCTTTGCCGAAAATAGACCAGCTAGTAGACACCACAGCCTGTCAAGGATTACTGAGCTTCATGGATGCTTTCTCCGATACAACCAGGTCAAAATGTGCCCTGCAGATGAAGAGAAGACAACTTCATCACAGATCAGGACTTTACTGCTATAAAGTAATGCCCTTCGGGCTAAAAAAAGATACGCTGGAGCAACCTTTCAAAAAGGTTGGTAACAAGGTTTTCAAACCGCTCATCGGCATTACAATGCTAGTTTATGTCGATGACATGATAACAATGTCGAAAGAACCAAGCAACACATGGACGACCTAAAAAGGACCTTCGAGCTTTTAAGAAGACACAACCTGAAACTCAATCCAGAAAAATGTACCTTCGGGGTAGCCTCAGGAAAGTTTTTAGGCTACATGGTGAGTGCCCGAGGTATCGAAGCAAACCCACAGAAGATCCAGGCAATACTGGCCCTAAAGTCTCACAAGATAGTGAAAGAAGTACAAAGTCTGACTGGTAGAGTGGTTGCGCTCAATCGGTTCATATCACGAGCAACTGACAAATGCCACCCTTTCTTCAAAGTGATCCAAAAGGCGAAAAAGGATATCACTGGACATCAGAGTGCGAAGAAGCCTTCCAACAGTTAAAGCAGTATCTGGTGCAGCCCCTCTCCTGGCAAAACCACTCCCGAGAGAAACATTATACCTATACCTGGCTGTTTCGGACCGAGCAGTAAGTTCAGTATTAATACAAGAGACCGACAAGATCCAGAAACCTGTCTACTATATCAGCAAAGCCCTCCTAGACGCTGAAACCCGATATCCGGTACACGAACTGGTCGCCCTTTCATTATTACGCAGCTCGGAAATTGCGGCCTTACTTCCAGGCCCATCCTATCAAGGTATACACCGATCACCCCCTAAAACAATTCTGCGCACTTCGGCGACCGGAAGTTTCCGGCAGACTAGTAAAGTGGTCGGTAGAGCTAAGTGAACACGACATCACCTACTTCCCGAGAGCAGCAGTGAAGGGACAAGCCTTGGCGGATTTTGTCGCCGAATATACCGACCCCCAGACCCTAGCTATAGAAGAGGACAAATGGTAAATGTCTGTAGACGGTTTGGCCAGCACACAAGGCAATGACGCGTGAATCATCCTAAAAAGCAACAAAGGAGAAGAAATCATACTCGCCCTGAAATTCGCTTTCATAGCAACCAACAATGAAGCAGAATATGAAGCAATACTGGGCGGTTTGAGACTATGCACGGTACTGGGGATCTAAAATGTGGTAGTAAGGAGTGACTCACAGTTAGCCATTCAGCAACTAAATGGAGCATTTCAAGCGAAAGAGCCTAGCATGATGGCCTATCTATCGACCGAAGTACGAAAGTTAACAGGGAAGATGGGGGATGTACGCTTCGAACAAATCTCCCGAGAAGACAATTGTGAGGCAGACACCCCCTGGCACGGCTCGCCTCTTCAACACAAGCCGAACACCCCAGAATAATCCCTTTGATTTACATCCGGGAAAGGAGCGTGGGGGAATCTAAAGTAGAAGTTCTAGATAAAGAAAGCAAAACATCATGGATGCAACCCATCAGAGAATATCTGGAAACAGGAGAAACACCAGAGGATAAAACGGAGGCCAGAAAGTTAAGATACAAGAGCACTAAATTCTCCCTAATCAACGGGGTACTTTATCGAAGGGGTTACTCAGTCCCCCTCTTAAGATGCCTAGCAGAAGAAGAGGCAAATTATGTGCTCAGGGAGATACATACGGGCATCTGCGGGAGCCACGCCGGAGGTCACTCAATTGCTTTCAAAGCCCTAAGACAAAGCTTCTCTATTGCCGACCATGCACCAAGACGGCATAGAAGTAGCCCGAAAGTGCGAAGGATGTCAAAAAAGCAAATCTCCACCACCACCAGCCAGCCGAACAGTTAACTACGCTGCTCAGTCCCTGGCCGTTCGCCCAGTGGGGACTAGACATCATTGGGCCAATGCCACAAGGGAAAGGGCAGGCAAAATAGCCATCGTGGCCATAGACTATTTCACCAAATGGGTGGAGGCAGAGCCATTATCCACCATAACGGAGAAAAAAGCCACTGAATTCCTGAGGAAAAATATCGTCTGCCGATTCGGGATTCCCCGAGCCATCATCACTGACAACGGGAAGCAGTTTGACAGCAAAGGTTTCAGAAAACTCTGCGAGGACCTCCAAATTGCCCTAAGGTTCGCCACGCCAGCCCATCCCAAATCAAACGGACAAGTCGAAGCGACAAACAAAACCATCAAGGCTAACCTGAAAGCTCGGCTTGGATCCAGCAAAGGCCTATGGGTCGAGGAACTACCAGAAGTACTATGGGCACACCGGACAACCTATAAGGATTCCACGGGAGAAACCCCGTTCTCCTTAGCATACGGATATGAAGCTGTCATCCCGGCAGAGATCGGGGTGACCTCCCACAGGGTTCAGCACTACGAGAGTAAACAGAATAAAGGACTTATCAGAAACCACATCGACCTGATAGAAGAGAAGAGAGAGAGATCGGCCATAAAAACAACAATCTACCAGCAAAGGATGCCCGCTTCTACAATAAAAGGATTCAGACACGCACCTTCATCCCGGGCGACCTGGTGCTAAGAAAGGTCACCCTAAATACTCGAAAGCCAGAGGAATGCTCCCTGGGCGCCAAATGGGAAGGGCCCTACAAGGTGGTAAAAGTAGTGAAGCCAGGAGTGTACATCCTAGAACGGCTGGACGGCACGAGATTAAAAAAGCCATGAAACGCCGAGATGTTGAGAAAATACTTCCAGTAAACTTTCTCTTCCTCCTATCTGCTTACGGCAAACAAATAAGGGACATGAATTCAAATACAGAGCCTCTCTCAAAATGACCCACAGAGAGTTGTAAAGAAGGGCAGTATGTCCCCGAGTATGAATAAAAAATTTTCTTTTTTCCAAACATTACGAAACCGTATTCAAAAAACCTCGGGGACATGCTCAAAAACGACGATCCAAAGCTAAAAAACACGGAACTCGCAACTACCCGACCGCGGCTACCACCATAAAAAAGCACAAAGTCACACCAGAATCGTTCGACTCCATACAAACGTCAAAAGGTAAATCGAAGAACATAGATCTGTGAAAAACATAACATAAGGAGGAATATGCCCTTAATGTTTCAATCGGCTCGGGCTTGAATTACGTTCCGCCGATGCCTCTTCATTATTCGGCTCGGGGCTGGATTACGTTCCGTCGAGGCCGCTACGATAATCGGCTCGGGGTTGGATTTCGTTTCGCCGAGGCCACTTGATTATTCGGCTCGGGGTCGGGTTACGTCCCACCAAGTCACGCTTATTGGCCTGGGGACAGAACATTCCCCCAGCACCAAGTATCTCTCTTGGCTCGAGGTCCTCAAAACATGCTCGGTACATAAGATATGTGAGAAGCATAGCACATGGATGGATGATACCCCTGTGGCGATTGTTTGCTCCAGTGTTATCGAACATAAGGAGGAACATGCCCTTAATGTGTCGAAACACTCTTTTGATCCTCACTTGCCCGATGTAATGGATCCGTGGGAAAGCATAGCACGGGGGTCATGACACCCCCGTGACGATTGCTAGCTCCAGTGATTCCGGACCTAAGGAGGAATATGCCCTTAGTGTCTCAGACACTCTTTGATCCATTCATCATTTGGATCCGAGAGAGGCGCATCACGAGGATGCATTGTGCCCCTGTAGCGTGTGCCTGCTCCAGCGTGGTAAGGAGGAGCCCTCATACAATACAAAGGCTCCCCAGTGACCCGACGTGTAGAGGATGTGCCCTCACCATTCAAACGCTCTACTGATCCAAATCCTGGTTCGCGGGACACTGAATTGAAAGATTCAGAATTGTGTTTTGGAGACCTCGGGCAGGACGCTGTTTTGAGGCATCCATGTTGTTGTTTATACTTGCAAAAATTTTTGTTTTGGGATATGTTCTAAGTCACCCCCGCCTTTTGATTTTATTTTCAGAAGAATCTTGTTTTTGTTTTTCACCGGTCTGGTAGAGGGACGCCCATGCCAGATTCGGTAGGGCTACAAAGGTTGATTCACTTCCCTTCTGAATAAGTCCAGGGAGGGATAATCGGCTCGGGGCTGGATTACATTCCGCCGAGGCTACTCCTTACTCGGGGCTGGATTTCGTTCCGCCGAGGCCGCTTGGTTATTCAGCTCGGGGTCGGGTTACGTCCCACCGAGTCGGCTTCTTTGGACTGGGGAGGTAACATTCCCCCAGAGCCCAAGTCTTTCACTCAGCTCGGGGTCGGGTTACGTCCCACCGAGTCAGTCTTCTTTTAGACTAGGGAGGTAACATTCCCCCAGAGCTAAGTGTCTCACTCAGCTCGGGGTCGGGATATGCCCCTCCGGCTCATGTTAACCCCCGAAGGGTCTCAAAGTGTTCGATGACAAGAAACTCAAAAAAAAAAAAAAAAGGGAAAAGAAGAGTAAATACATAAATACATAAAATACAAAGTTATTACAAAAAAAAAAAAAATTGAGAGTTAAAGTGTACATAGGGCCCAGGTCGGGTTACTCTTTCTCAGTCAGCCCGCACAGGGGCGGGAATTTCTTCCTCAGCTAGCTCAGACGGCGGAAGGATCGGCTCGACCTCAGGATGAGGAACAACGGCTTCAACCTCGGCAACATGAGAGACCTCTGATTCAGGGATGGGAGGAGGGATCTCAAGACAGTCCTCACCGGGGGCGGGAACATCAGGTCGTCCTTCTTGGGAAGCCTCGGAAGCCGGAACAACCGAAATCGGGTCGGGATCCATCACCTCATCGGAAGGAGGAGGGAGCCATTTCTGAAACTCCCCCTCGGAGATCTCCCCCTTGCAGAAACTGATGGCCGCGTAGATATGATCCATGTTCAGACCTGGCAGTACCATCGGTATTAGTTCAGCACAATCACCAACCCCCTCAAGGCGGATGGCATCCTTCTCGGCCTCAAGATCGGCCTCTCTCTCCTCAAGCTCGGCCTCTTTCCTCTCAAGATCATCCCGGGTCTGTGCCATCTGTTCGTCCTTGGCTTTCAGCTTGGCCTCAACACTTGATACCTTCCCTTTCAAAACGCCGATCTCAGATTGGGCAGCCTTCAAATCCTCCATAGCAGAGTCGGCAAGTTTTCGCTCCAACGCGGCAGCAGCCTTAAGAGCCTTGTTTGTTTTAAAAGTCTCAATTGCAGTCGACTCTTGATTCTTTATCACCTCCTCCCGCTCGGCCAGTTTAGCCTCCACTTCTGTAAGACGATTCTGGAGTCTCTGGGCCTGACCACCCTCAGACAGTAGGCTCAAGAGGAGGTCCTTATTTTTAGCCATAAGGTAAGTAGCCTGCACAAAAACAAAGATATGAGATAAAGAAAACCGAGACCCGAAATCAGAATGGAGAAAGGTAAAACTACCTTTGCCATTTGGGAGCTCATCTCGGTCACCAGAGCCTCAGGAGAGATGTCATCATATCTCGAAACCTCCCGGATGTCTTCCTCCAAATCATCCACACCGAGGATCACAAAACCTTTTCATTTATTGGAGGAACCCCCATACGATTTTTTCCCCCGATGGGCATCTTTCTTCTTGCCCTGGACGGGCTCCTCCTCCTCCTCCTGAGCCAACTCGGTCTCCTCTGATCCGAACTGACGCCTCTTTTTCCTAAAAGACTTCGGCGCACTGACAAGGAAAGCAGATCCTGATGACGGCGCACCAGAAGGAGAAGATAGACCTCGAGCAGCCGGCTGAACCTTCCCCTGAGACACCCTCCCAGCTTCAACAGATTCAGGATGTGCTCGGGAAGTTCCAGTATCAGCACGGCCAGCCTTCTTCATGGTACCGGCCAACTTCTCAAGATACTTTGGTCTCTTTGACATACCTATAAAAAAAAAGGGAAGACAAAGAAAGAAGGAAATCAGGACCCGAGCATACAATAAAGAGAGAAAAGAAGACATCAAACGTGATAAATAAACAAGAAGTCAACTAAAGAGTCAGCGAACATCTACCTATCCGACCCGAGACCTCCGAAGGGACAGTCCGAGTAAGGCCCGACTCAACAAAAGCCGCATCATTAACCAACTCCCTCCAGTGGGCAGCATACCGACGAGCCCAGAATACCCGTTTCCGGACCCGATGGGAAACCTTGGGAGCATCCCTCCAACAGGCTAGGAGGAATAGGAAAGAAGGGGTAAGAGTCCAAAAAAAAAAAAAAAAAAAAACTAAGGAAAGCTAAAAGTTGATCTCCAAACCTCCCGCCCTGAAGATATCCGGTTACTGTACTATTATAAATAGAAGGGCAAAGTATGTGTAAGGGGCATAAAAAATCAAAGATCAGAATCATCAAGCTCTGACTTGTAAGCACAAAAGACCTGAGAAGCGTATTGGAGTAATAAAAAGTATCATCCTGTTTTTGTCCGTGGACGTAGGTCGGATCCAAATCCACCGAACCACTTTAAATCTCTTTGTCGATTGGTGTGTTTATCTGTCTCTCGCTAAATTTGCTTTTGGTCCCCCATAACCAAACAAATTCACTATTGAATGAGGATTCCCTCGGATGTGATATTCCCGTATTGCCCTGAGACCAAAATCCACCGTCAACAATTTCAAAATAGGAGATGGAGATTCGTGAATAATAAAATGGATCATCGAGGGACCACAAACCCCAAATAATAAATAAATTTTTCATACAATAAATTTAAGTCATTAAAACACATCAGTTGAACTATTACTTTATCGAGAAATCAAGTATATATATTCAAAAAATTGTTAATATATATTACATAAATCACAATTTATATAAAAGATTGAAATTCATATTTTATGTCTCTTGTTTGGTCCGTAACTTAATAAAATGATGGATTCCTCATTAAAATTTGATTATAGGTACAATTATTTCATTTAAGTCCTTATACTATTTATAATTTAAATATGTATATATATATATTTATAAATATATAATTATTAAGATATTTTGTTTGACATTTATATAAAATTGTAAATAGAAATTTGAACATATTTATTAAAAAATAAAATAAATAAATTAAGACTCCAATGAGTAATGGGGATGGGATGAAGATTTTGCTTAATCCTCGTTCATTTTCTAAATAAGAAATGAGTATTAAATTTTTTCAGTCCCTATTTCAATATTATTTTTTTCAATTTTTCATTCTCGAACCTCTCTCCAATTGGGAAGGATTCTCGATGACCCCGTCCCTTTGAAGATTTCTGTCATCTTTAACTTCTATCACAAGCCAAAAATTCACTATTTTTATTAATGATTTTCATAATACAATTTAATTTATACTATTTGCAAATATTAATTTTTATTTTTGGTAGGGATTCCAAGAAGTTTTTTAAAATTAAATGTGTGACAAAATTTTCAATTCTTTGATTTTGTGCTTTAAATTTTGAATTTAAAAGGTTTCAAAATAAATTTCCCGTCATAAGCGGCCGTGATTCGAAGCATAGGCCCAGATCACTTTCGTCAACAAATCCCAACGACAGCTCACTCAGCCCAATACGTTTCCCGCCAAAAGTTCTCAATCACTTGCCCTAACCTCGTTAATTTTCCCGCCATTTCAAAGCTACTCTCGCCTTTTCGCCTCCAAATTTCGAGTGCTCTTCGTCGATTACAGGTTAGTGTTTCTTTCTATGTGGTATTAAACTAAAAATTTCGTTTGTTTTTGGCCTTAATCTTTTCGATTGCAACGGTAATCTTATTTTTCAAATATTGATTGTCAAATCTAAACTTTGATTTTGTTGATTGATTAATAAATAGATTAAATAATTAAACATGACTAAAGAGGAATCCGAGAATGCAAGTGACGACACGATGATCGACGGTTCCGAACAAGGCAACGTGATTCCTGATGGATTCAACCCTAATTATCTCAAAGTCTATTACGGTAAATGTTCATATAATTTGGCTTCCATGCGCTGCGTTTTGTTTTTGTTTTTGTTTAATTCTTATTTTTATACAATTATTATATCTACTCTCTACCCTCTTATCCGATTAATTTACTTTGAAGTTTGTTTGTTTTTTTTTATCCTTTTTATAATGGCTATTTATGATATATTTTTTTTTCAACCTGTACAGTAGTGTAATTATCATTTACTTATTTACAGAAAATCATGTGCTTTGAGAATGATAAAGAGTCTCTTGATTGTTCTCATATATAAGGATGTTTATATTTTGACAGGACGGCTTTTTCCCCATGCTGATATATTCAAGTGGATGTCCTATGGAAATGGTAATCCACATGCCCGATGAACTAATCCAATGAACTAATCTTTTCACATTCTCTTGCGTGTATGCTATTGCTATTGCCTATTGGAATGCCTAAGTGGATACCTATCTGTGATTAACCCACTTCATTGCTTGCTTGTCTTTAGATGGGAAGCATCCTGCCTGTGACAAGTCCTACTTCGGCCGAAGAGAGTTTTCTTTCACTCTAGACAATGACATATATCTGCGTTTTCAGTCTTTCAATGGTGAATCTGAACTGGAAAATTCCATCAAAGAAAAATGTCCATCTAAAATAGATATTGGGCCTGTCTACAGTGTAGATGTAAGATTTCGACACTCTTGCACAACCTTGGGAATGTATAGATTTGTTCAACAATTTCCGTGTTCTATTTGATCGTAAATATTCTCCTTGTTTTGGACTATAATATGATAAATTTGAAACATATCTGTCATTTTCATGCTCACAAGATACATTGGTGGTCTTCCTAGACTAATTAATTCAACTCACTGATGCTCCATGCACAATCCTTGAATTGATATTTTCTTCATGATGGTTTTCAGCAGAATTACTGCAGGAATTTATCTTTGTGATTTCTGCTTAATTTACTTCTGACAATATTTGATTCTCAGTCTAGCTTCTCATGGTTGACATTTTTTCCCCTTGTGATCCTTCATCTCCTGCAGCCTGCTAAGAGGCATGCATATGTACAAGGTGGAGATAATGTTTTTGCTCCAGTGGAGAGGGAACTAATTTTTGATATTGTAAGCTATTGGACTCGAGGAAAAAAAAAGATAGCAGCTTATCTTAGTGGTTGGTTGTAGTTTCTTGATCTGACCCTTTTGAGTTATATCCTTTTCCTCAGGACATAACAGACTATGATGATGTCAGATATTGCTGCTCAGGGGCTGATGTATGTTTGGAGTGCTGGCCTCTTATGACTGCTGCTATTAAAGTGATTGATACTGCCCTTACAGGTAGGTAGCATATGCATTAATACCACATTCCTTCTTTCAACAAGTTTGCTGGGCATATGCTTCTGCAGAAAACATGCCTGTGATGTATATTTCAATGTCCATATGGTTGAGAGTATTGTGGTTAATGCCTGGGTTTCAAACCATCCGTTGGATTTTATGATGCAGATGATTTTGGTTTCGATCACATTCTCTGGGTGTATAGTGGCCGACGTGGTGTTCATTGTTGGGTTTGTGATGGAAAAGCGAGAAGGTAATACCTTTTAATATTTTCTTTTACTTCCCCATCTGTGTCATGGGATGAAGAGATTTTACATTGTACTGCCATCACTCTGCAGACTGAGTAATGAACAGAGAGGAGCTATTGCTGACTATTTTCGTGTATACAAGGTGGTATACTTACTGATGTTCATATGATGTATTTGAATTTTGGTAGATCATTCAGAGCAATAAGTTTAAGTGACGTAATCTGTTCAGGGCAATGAAAATAGCAATAAAAAGGTTTCTTTGTCGGGTCCTGTTCTTCATCCTTTCCTTGTGTAAGTGTTCATATATTTTATGTGTTTTTATGAATTTTGATTTTCTGTTTACTCTTATGAGGTATTCTATCTCTACAGGAGATCATATACTGAAGTTCTCAGGGAATTCTTCGAGGAAAAGTTGCTTTCCAGTCAAAATATTTTTTCAACGGAGGAGAGATATGAGAAGATCCTGAGCATGATTCCTGATGAATGTATGCTATAAACGTTTTTTTTATTTTCTCTCCCTTATATGGAGAGGTCTGTGGTTACCTGCAATGATTAATGAGTAAACCCAATTCTTAATGATACGAATTCATGTTTTATTTGCAGCTGTTACTTCTGAGATTCGAGGGAAGTGGCAGGAAAATAGGCGATCCTCCAATGCCAAAGAAGACATAAATGTTGTTCGTTGGGAGCAGCTAAAACATATCCTGCAGTCTGGAAAACAGAAGGTACTGTGTTGCGTGAGTATAGAAGAAACTAACTCGTGACTGAAGTGTACGCAAGTTGGATCTATGGTACATAAGGTTGATTTAAGGAAATTTATGAAATTAGGATATTTAAATTCTATCATGAACTCTAATCATGAGACAACTTCCTCTCAAATGGTTGTTTGGGGCAAAAGTCATGTACTCGTATAACTATCTGGGGCAGGTATTTGATCTTGTAAATCGTAATTTTACTAACAGAATGAATTGTGTTTTACCTTGTTCATTATTCCAGGCACAAGGGCTGCGCAGGTGTGTTGAAGAGATTGTTTTTGCTTTTGTCTACCCTAGGCTTGATATGGAGGTTTGTGCACTCTACCCACAACAACGTTTCTAGCTTCTATCTCGTTAACATCGGTGTCATTATATGATAAAGGAATTTACTCTTTTATGTAAAATATCTATGCTGACTCTGCATGTTGAACTTATCTGCATTTCAGGTTTCAAAACACATGAACCATTTACTGAAGGCTCCATTCTGTGTACATCCAAAAACGGGTCAGTACCCTGAAAATTTCTTAGCATTTGATGTGCCTGGCCACTGACATGAAAATTTACTAATTCATTGTCAGATGTTGTGCTTGTAAATACAAAGTATTAGATTATCTCGTGATTGCAAAAGTTGTCAAACCTAAAGGAAGTGATGTTAGTTACTGAAAATCAGTTTTGGAAGTTGTGTTTATCATATGACATCTTGGGTATTAAAATTTCACTTTACTGCTGCAATAATCTATTTCTCCTTGTTTCAGGTCGTGTTTGTATTCCCATTGATCCAAAAAATTGTGAAGAATTTGATCCGACTACAGTACCATCCTTGTCTGGGGTAAGCTTATAAATAAGTATTTTTTTATTCATCTGCATCAGTGCTTCTGAGGGGGGCAGTATGGATTGTAAAAAAACTCTGATCCAGGAATTTATTTTCTTTCTGATGAATTCTTGTCTGGTGTTATTGGATTGGCAGCTTCTACAAGAACTTAACACGGGAGGTTCTAGAATGGATGTTGATAATGGTATGTTAATGCAAATTAGAATTTCATATTGCTTTCCGCCATTTTCAACTTTTAGTCAAGTTTTGTAGTAAAATACCATTTTCTTCTCATCCAAGCAGTGCTGTGATGATTTATAAAGACTGTACAAAAATAAGTAATAGAGGGTGCAATATAGATTGATGGACTTTTCATTCAGAATTTTGTGGTTCAGTTATTTTCAGGGATTGATAGTTGTTGGGTGGTTGATTTAGTAATTTTGTTAAAAGAAATTATACTAGACAGCCATATTTAACTACACTTATGCTCTAATGAAATTGTTTTTAGCTGTAACATTGAAGCTTTCAATGTTTTTCTTTGTGGCAGAATGGGAGAAAACCTCACTTGGGGAATCGATTAGATTTTTCAGATCATCATTCTTGCAGCCTCTGCTAAAATCTTGCAAGGTATATCTTGTCCCATTTGACTCATCCCTTTTCTAAAGTAATTATGTGTCACAACTTACCACATTCAGGATTAGGGAACTTTCTGATCTTTGAATGAACAGCCCTGGGGCTTCTTTACCTTTTCAATATTATATGCTGGGGCTTGTTGACTGAGCTGTGGTCATTTGTTTAAAGAATCTTCACCTGCTGCGTAATCATCTCCAAAATTTTAATTCAAACACATTCCTTTAACGAGAAAACAATATGCTAGCAAAAATTCCAGAAAGCTATAGGATCATAATTAAATGAAAATCATGATTGTTCGCAGGAGGAGATAGAGAGTTCCTACAGTGCCAAAATACAGCAAACTAAGAATCCTCTGAGCTGGTAAATGCCATATCGTTTCCGTGTATTTTATCTTCAGAGGTTCTCGTGTGTCTTGATTGTCTTACACTACAATTTGTTCGGCTAGGGAGGAACTTGAAAACTCTCTGTAAGTATCAGCAATTGAACTCGTGAATGCCCCGTGTAAAAAATGATACCTTCATTTTATCGAGGGCAAAATAGAATTATTTCATTAATAAATTAGATTTTTTAAATTAATTTATAGGATATCTTATAATAAATTTTCGAATTGAGTGAGGACGGCTATCTTAAAGTCAACTAGTACGAAAGGATGATGCTGGACAGATCAATTGTGTTTGCCACACTTGAAAAAAGTCTTGGCTAATGTGAGGAGGCATTTTATCTGCCTTTATCTGTTTAGTAGATAGAAGACTGTCACCAGGACCACTGCCTCAGCCTCTTCTTTCACAGTCAACTCATCAATAACAAACCGCAAGATAATGCCAAATATAATTAAGACATCATCTAATTAATCTAAAATCCGAAGCTTAAGACAACATTAAGAACATTAGGACATCATAATTAGTCATCCATTACTACCCTTTACTCTTAAATTTAAATACCCTCCTAATTGGCAAGAACTTCCCAAATCAACTCAGGATCATAAGATGGCAATCTTGCAAGTGAACAGACTTCAAATTCTGATTCCTTGGCCTTCATCATTGGAGGCTCTGTTGAAACAGATGGCTGAGAACTTTCACTCTTCCAAAACCCATCTTCAGAAACAGTTGATGAAACCAATTCACCATCCCAATTGTCACCACAAATCAAAGGTGACAAAGTTGAAGATGATGAACAAGAATCAACAACTTTCTCCACTTTCTCACTAGCAACTTTAGACCCATTACAACTTTTTTTGGCATTCTTTTTAGCTCTCTCCTTTTTCACCCTTTGACAGATTTTTTGAATCTTGGCATCAACTGCACTCTTCACAGCATTCAATCTTGAACAATCCCCAAATCCCAACTTGCTGGGATCCTTCAAGTTGGGAAAATTGAATCTTGCATATTCCCCTCTAAGCTTATAAGCTGCACGATCATAAGCATAAGCAGCTGCTTCAGCGGTATCATAAGTTCCCAGCCACACTCTCATTCTATTCTGAGGAAGTCTAATTTCAGCTACCCATTTGCCCCAATGCCTCTGCCTCACTCCTCTGTAAAGCTTGTTCTTCGGTGGAGCTATGTATGTGGTGCTTGAAGTGTAAGCACAATTTTGAAGTGGGTAATTGCGGGAAAGCGTGTTGTTGGTTGTTTTGTTTTCTTCAGAGAATTTCTGAAGAAGGTCTCTTTGGCGAAGATAAACTGAAGAGCCTAAAGGCTCAAAAGCAGGGCTTCTCATGGTGGTGGTTGGTGTACAATGAGAGAAAATTGAGTCTATTGTGTTGGTGCCTCCTGTTAATATGAGTTTAGATAGTGAGGATCGGATATCAGCACCATCACTGAATGCAAAAGTTTGATTATTTTCTTGAAATCCTTCCATTTCTGAGAAGATTTTGATAGAAAAACAATGAAGAAAGTGCTCAATAAAAAGAAAATAGATTGAAGGAAACAGGTCACTCAAAAAAATGTCCCTTTTCCTAGCAAAAATTCTAAGTTTGAGAGTAAGAAAAATTTCTGATACAGTAGCAATTAGCAAAGAAAGTATTGCTCAAAAATGAAGTGTTGGGTGAAGAAACATGGAAAGGTGACAATTTGATGTGGGAACAGAGAGGCAAAAATTATGAGAAAAAGTGGAGATGGAGAAATGGAAGCATTAGATGCTTTGGGAGAAGAGAAAATTCAATGAAGAGGAGAGATTTTGAGTTACTTTGCTGAGCACTGAGGTTAGTCCAAATGGTATATATTTATAGCTGAAGATTAAAGCACTTTCCATCCTCTTTATGTTCCACTTTACATTCCAAGGTAACTTGAGCTCTTGCAAAAGTTACTACTATAATAACCATGCTGCCCTCCTAGATATTGAACCAAACCATACAATAACATTAAGTCGGGAATGATAATTTGACGGTTGGATTTTCAATATTTTCAAAAAAAAATAATAATTGTGATTTTTGAGCTAGTGTTAATCTTTTTGAGTCTTTAAAAAAATATCTCTAAAGAAACTGTTCAATTTGTTGGTTAATATCAGAACCCAAAAATGCCCATTATTAAATTTTTTTTTTTTCCAGTTTAGGATAATTTAATCTAATCAGATTATATATGCTTGGGAGTGGTGTTTAGAAACCACAAAGGGGAAGTCATAGCTACGGTTACAAAAGTTAATCAATTTCTAGAGTGATATGACATATGTTGAAGCAATGCTAGGTTTTTCGGAGTGTTTCAAAGATGCAGTTTTCTCCTTGATCATATAGAATTCACGCTCTAAAATGTGATGAATTTAGTATTGGGAAAGATCACTAGTCAAAAGGAGGTGTATTAGATTATTTATGATATTTAGAGTGAACGTCGTTTGGTGGAGAGTCCCCAGACTTAGTGGTATAGGGTTTTGAGATCTTGAGTTCAAATTCAGGGAGTGCGTTTCTTGTAAAAATCTGAGATAGTCAGGAATTTTATCTATTCCGCTTAAGCCCGCAAGGGGTGGTTTGACGATAAAGTTTCCATCGATTTAAAAAAAAAAAAAAAATCGTTTGGTGGAGAGTTGGTAAAGAAAATATTCATAAATTAACTAAACTATTTATAATAGTCTTCTAATTTTTGAATGGAGGATTTGCCCCCTCTCATCTCATCTCATCTCATGTATTCTCTGATTTGTTTCAATATATCTTTTAACTTTCAAAACAAAAATGATTAGAGGAGCAATGAAGCCAATTAATGATTTGATTAGAGAAGGGTGTTATTGTCATTTTAATAAAGCAATCAAAGAGTTGAATGAGATGTGGATGTGTAACCATGAAACCGATATGGGTGTCACAAATTTTTGACTCTGCAAAAACCCCACTTACTAAATACTCAATGCTAAAATGCTGCTTTATCGATTAATTGCATTTCATGGAGTCAGCTTCTCTGTTCCAATTCCCATAGAAATCACGGTCTGGGGGGATTAAATACATTTTGTATTGGAGTCCGTTTCGATACGATCTGAATTGTTAGATTTTGATTCAATAATTCAGATTTTGAGAGAATATAAATTCTATAGGCCTCCCGAAGTCAGAAATCACAAAATTTGTTGATTTATTCCACAAACTCAGTTGGTAGTATCTAAATAATTCAAGTTTCGATAGAGGTGTTCAGTTTTTCTGGTTGACCCACTACCCGACCTGTTCGGATTTCAAAAAAATAATAATACATTTTCGTGTTAATCCAATCCGATCCGATTTTTGCAGGTTGGGTCAGTGGTTTGACAACCCAACTCATAAACAATATATTTTTATTATTTTTCTAAAAAAATTATTATTTTTTAAAAGTTTTTATTATTATTTCAGTTGTTTATTACTTTTTATTGTCTTGAAATTTTATATGTATGACAAGTTTCAGGACATAAAATAGCTAGTAATTATGTCTCAAAATAATTAATACATAATTTTTTTTGACGACCTGACCCTATCGGTGTGACCCGACCTGATGGATTTGCATTCTCAAATTTCGGATTCAGGTTTGTCTACCCGCGTGACACGACCCTATCGGATTTAACAAAATTAAAAAAAAAACGACTCAACCCGTGAATACCCTGAATGGATGATATGAAATATAATATGAATGTATATGATAAGTGTTGGATTCACCTCATGTAGTTGGCCCAAATGCCTATCCAAAATTTTATAAAATTATGAAATTATTATAAATTAATGGGTTCATATGAAACTATCCTTGTAATTTTGTCTCATCAAATCACATCACATGCATGTATAAGTGGAGGTGGTATATCATGTGCCGGATGTATATGTCATCTCTCTCACAGCAGGCGGGCCCCACAACTGAGGTTGTTCGCTTTTTAGAAATTGATTTTGCTCACTGTGTGTGGATGTGCGGAAAAAAGGAAAAAATGAGAGTAGTAACAGTGCCGAGAGTTGAGATTTGGGTTAGGGTTTCAAACTTCAACTTGATGATCGGATGGTGAAATCTATTTTGTTTTCTCATATATTCGGAGAGTAAGTTCCTGACATCGTGCTCTCTATTCTCATAGGTGTTGATTTTAGTTTTAGTCTCTCTTTTATTGATATTTGAGATATCCACTTATAAATACATATTGTTATTGAGAGCCAAAATTATTGAGATTCTTGATATTGTGAGCCTCTAGTTTTATCTAGAGAAGAACTTATGTTGTAATCTCATTAATTGCTAGTGGTAGTTTATATACGGTCCTATGGTTTTTTCTTGATTTGGGTTTTCCACGTAAAAATATCGGTGTCTTATTTTGTGGTTGCTTGTGTTCATTTATTGCCTTGATTGTGGTTGTTTAATTTCAGATAATTTATTTTGTGGCACACAATCCATTTTAATCACACAAAGAGGGAAAAAACTATTTTCGCATTGTTATTGTAGTGAGTTCTTTTCCCAACAATAAGTCATATAAAAGATAATGAGATAGGAAAAATAACAAAATAAGATAGATATAATATCGTAAGTTTTTTTTTTTTGTTTTTTAAATTCAAATTGTAATAAGTATAAATAACACTAGAAGAATTTGGTTTTTTAGTGTCGCCAAAAGTAAATGCTAAAAGAGGTAGAAGTCGACGTTAGACATTTTAGCGTCGAAACACAGCGACGTAGAAAATGGATGTTAAAGGCTGGTTGAGGAAAGGTTTTAGTGTCGAAAAATATCTGGTGACGCTAAATATTTCTACGTCGCCCATTTCTCATCGCCAAAACCCATAATAGACTACATAGAAATTGTACACATCAACGTCGATAAGAACATGTGACGCTAAAGCTCATTATCTTTTAACGATAAATATATATGGCGTCATTATATGTCTAATATATTTAACGTCGAAGTTTGCCTTGTCGACGCCAAGGTAAGATATTTAGCGTCGCATCTTTGGCGAAGCTAAAATTTTTAAAATACTTTTTAAAAATAAAATATTATTAAAATATATGTGTAATTAATCGGTAATTACATTTATATTTTAATACTATTTTATTTTTTTAAAATTTGAAATGAAAATAATTATTTTATATATAAAATAAAAATTTTATTACATAAAAAAAAATCATGTAGAACAATCGATTGAGGTAGGTGCTGCATCTGTCGCCCTGTCGAAACTAGAGGAACTGTAAAAGTCGATCATGCAGCACTGCTCCGAGCGAGTGATCTCTCCACAAACACCCGCAAACTCACAATCTCCCGATCATACTCTCTCTTCTCATATTATAAGTAATATCATTAATCCCATAATATTAGTAAAACGCTATAAACAAAGTATCTCTACTACTAAATAGAGGGTAGAAAACTGAGCACATACAACATAACCACTCATATGTCATAATCTTTTATGATTGTAAAGCTGTTTTCTACTCACATGTGGATGTACATCAAGTGTTGAACCACTTAAATCTTTATCTCTATTTATTTAATATCACTTCTTAAAATATAAATTTATCGTTGATCGAATTTTTTCATCAACACTCATGTTTGTCTTTTGTTTCGTCTCGTACATCGCACGAGCTCTATCTCATAAAGCTCAAGCCTACTTCAGTCAACCATGTGATAATCTGACTCACTGGTAAGATATTATTCTCTTTAGCAGTTCAAGACCCACTAATAAAATTGTAATCTTTAGTTGCCCAAAGTTAAAACGCACCGTTATGATAACGAATGTATTATCCGTTTTAGTGACATAAGATAATCAATTCTGAAGTCTTAATTCAAAAATATTTTATTAATTAAGAGTATAAACACATCCTAACATCCTTTCCAAGATGCTACTAGCAAATTATGCTTGACACTATCACTATTACCTAACTTTTTTTTACTTAAATAGAACTTGGAAAAATATCAAAACTATAAATTTCAATGAACCCTATTGCTAGTATTTACCAATTGCTGGTATATACTGTCTAGCTAGCTAATCACATCCCTCACCGTTTCACCAATATTTAATTTATCTCATCTTGTAGAAAAATTAAATCACAACCCAAAAACTTGCACAGTTTTGGACAAGCAAACTTCTTTGAATTGGTAGCCCTAAAAGAGCGAAAATTATATTATGTTTCGGGTGTATATGTAATCTCTCTCATAATAGTTGGGTCTCTATATGATAGGATTACACAACTGTGTTTTTTTTTTTTTTACTTGTGTTTATGAATCATCACGTCTCATACAGTGATTTAATGAATGCATGTTCTTTGATTCAGTCCCACTGAGTGTGGTTTGGTGGCAAATGTACTGATGATTTAATTGTCTGGTTCTGAATTTGAGTATATGGGTTGTATTTCTTTATAAGAGCTCGTGACAACCATATGTTATATTTCTTTTTAAGAGTCTGGGACAGTTAGAGATTTTATCTGCTCCGTTTAAGTCTGGGTTGAGTAATTTAACGACATGATTTGAATGACCGAAGACCTTTTCTTCAAAGGGGGTCATGATCAAAATAAGAAAACAAGACATAATGGTATTCCTTTGAAAAGGTAATTGATAATATCATATCATGTGATATAGCCCAACCAGCCCTATCCTTTTGGAAAATTTATAAAAATAACCATATAAAAATAACGACATTATAAATTTCCTAACTTTTAGTAAATAAACACATGATTTTTGGATTAAATCACCTAGTAAAAATCTTAAACTTCAACATTTCTCAAACCCTTTAATTAAAATGTGAATTTTGTATTAAGTGTGTTTTTGGGTTTTATGCAAAGAGTTGTTTTATTTTTTCATTTATTACAATGAGAAATTCACATAAATATTCACCATGAGTTAATGTATTGAAAAAAAAGAAGGTTAAAATACAGCGAAAATATTTGATTTTTTATCTTAAGAAGAAACTGAGAAAAAATTATTGCTTGAAAAATTATTTTAATTACTCAATACTTAAAAACTGAAATTTTTACCCAAAAATCAGTTTTTTCATTAATTACCGTTTTGCCCATAAACTTTATATTTTAATCCTAAATTGTCAAATACAATTCTAATTGATTCCAAATCAATCCCAAAATGATTTATACATGTCTTATACATGAAAATACAATTTTTCAACTCAAGAAAACAGATTTCCTTGATATTTCCGAGAGGTCCCCATATTTACAAGAATTTGTAATTTGGTCCTTTTTTTTTTCCAAAACATGTCAAGGTCAAATCCAAAAATTCTCAAATTTAATATACATCATATATACATCAAATTATATAACATATATGAAAAACCACAAATTTGGAGTGGGTTATGAACCATAATTTTACAATTTCCATAAATTGATAAATTAACACTAAATTAATTAAATTCAATACTTTAATTCAATTCCCACCACACCAAACAAGTCTCACCATCATGAAATAACATAAGAACAATTTTAGGTCATTTTATGAGTGGCTAAGTAACTCTAGAATGGCAACTCACCATCAAATGGTTAAAAAGAATGCTTAAGAAACAATTTCATGCAATCTTAATACATATACATGCTTCCATCTTTCTTTCAAGTTCCCAACCATCAAAATACATCCACAAGAGAGTAGAGAAAAAACTAAGCTACACATATTGAAGCCTAGAGTTTTAGAAACATTTTTCATAAAGAAGAAAGTAAGAAAAAACTTATAAAAACTCAAGATTTCCAAGCTTTTTTGCTTTCTTTCTTCTTTTTCTCTCAAGCTCTCTTTTTGATTTTGATTTAGGGTTCTTAGATTATGAAACAAAAAATGAAAACAAGGCTTTATATATTTTCCCTAAATGACCGAATTTTGAGAAAAAAAATACAAGCCAAGTATATTAATTTTGTTTCATTAAATAAATGGAAAATGATTTAATAAAAATTTGTGGTAATAAATCATCAAACAATTTGATGTTTATCACAAATAAACCAATTAAATCATGCCAATTAAACCAACCAAAAATGGCCATTTTATCCAATAAAAATAAGCCATTTGTTTACTTTAAAAAAGTAAAAGATATTTATCATTTAATTAATTTAATTATTCAACATTTGAATAATCAAATAATTAAATACAAATATCTTAAATATATGTATTATATTTACATTAAATAATCAAAATACATATATTAATAATAAATGTCAAATATCACAATTCGACATTTAATAAATGGCTGAAAGATCTCAAACGCATGTATTTTCATTTAACCGTTAAACGATTTATAAATAATCAGTTTTATTTATAAATGTTTCCCTAGTGCTCTACGAGTATATTTCATTAGTGAGACTCTAGGTTCAGGCATATCCGTCACAAAATCCAATTTCGTATCCATTATCTACCCACCCGTAAATTATGACGAACACGGATAAAATCTTTGAACCATAGGTCACTGCATACGTATAATCCTTCCGTCACAGGTATCCGAATTATCCCAGAGATTTAAATATAAACGTTAAATCTCTATAGGTATAATCATGTCGACGATTCTATTAGCAATCTCTTAATAGCACTTATAACTTATTTTTATAGTGCACCACTGGCCCATGGATTTAACATATGCTAATTCCATAATGGATACCTATGCTATGTACACATAACTGACATATCATATCTTGATACGCATATCTTGAGGATCAGTCTACACCTAACGAACAGACGGAGGTCTGATCTAAATAGATCGGTGACGTGAATGCTATCAAATTTGGAGGATATCTCATACATCCACAGTGATATCTCAAGTTGAAGGATCATTATGCTCACTTAACCCGAGAAGATTCTTATTGGCGTTGGTGTACCATCTATTAAGAATCTTCAGTGAGTCGTTCAGTGTTTATCCGATATAAACATCTAAGTGTCTATACGAGTCTCCCGAGACTCATGGTTCATTGAGAAACCATTAGAATCCAACATTCCAATATACGACACATATCGGTCTCAGCGGGTTTACTTACTGACCAAGTAATTGTAAACCTCGACCAGGAACAATTAGATAATAATACTGTTATGATACTGCTCAATGTCAGTTGCGACACTTTTACAACTGTATCATAATCAATCACTCTATGGTCATTTACGTCTTTACTATATAATAAAATAATTTATATTATAGAAACTGTTTATTTTATTCACTAATAAAATATTTACATGAGTATTTATAGGGAAATACATAAGAAATTGGCGCTCAGGGCACCAACCCTAACACGAGATATGATGGGAGAAAAATAAAGATTGTATTATTGAATTGTGAGATTAAAATGAATAAGAAGTTTCTAAAGCTTTCATTTATATGTAATTTTAAGAAATTGTTAAACCCATTTATGTAATTTTCCCTAGCTAGCCTTTTTTTTTTTAAGACAAAACATGTGAAATCAATCAACAAAAGACAGTCATGTTACTTATGTATCCATCTTCAAACTTGAATTGAATAGCTAAAAAGCATATTTGTTTCACTGCACGGGCATGTGATCAAAACCTAACAAATCTTCTCTCAAGCCAATCCTCCATGGCACTCCAATCTTCATATCATGGAATCATTCAATCATTCAACTATCTATCTACATGATGATGGTGAAAATCCTTCTGGAAATGGGATCTGATATGTTATCTGTTGATTAGACAAATCGAATATGGGCATTGTCGTCCCCGTTTAAATAAAGATAAAATCTCTGTATAGACGGATACTCACACGGGGTCGATGACTGCTTGGTATGTTTGAGGCAAATAAAAAGATAATCTTTATATCTATTAATTGAACATGACATGTACAATACCCGATCTGTTGTTATCTATTGCTAGTGCATTATTATTATTCCAAGTTTGCCGTCCATAACCAAGATGCTTATATAACTATGCATAAGAACTCAATAATGTGCTTAGGCTTCTAATTTAGTACTTCCAAGTTTGTTATGAAAGCATTTTAATTATGTTATGGGTTCTTATAAGGCTCATAATCTTGTTTATATATTTAAGAAGAAAGAAAGGAAATGATGTTCGTAGAGTAATGTAATGTAATTTAGTGGTCCTTAAGGGGCATTTGTGGAATTAAATTTGTCAGAACGTTGTGTTTTGTCATTATATTGACTTGGTCGCATGGGCACAGCCAGGCGGACGCCGACCACCTTCGGTGGTCCTGTCTCCTGAGACCGACACGTTAGCTCATCTGTTGCTTGTTACCGGCAATACACGTGTCTTATTCTCATTAATTCAACTCCTAAAAGATATGAGAATTTCCGATTTCGGTGTGAGCGTTCATATCATATTTTTATATTTCACAAATTACAAATAATAATCAACGTTTGTTTTACATGAAAATAATATTGTATCGTTAAGAACATAGTTTATATTCATACTACTATCAAATTCAAAAAGAAGACTTTGATGTTCACACTATATATTGTACAAATTGCAAAATAAAATTATGTTTTTTTAAAAAAAAAATTAAATTAAATCCTTTTAGTATATAGATGTTTCCGGCCCCAAGAGTGTGTCTTGGTGGCAATGAGTTTATGTCTTAATTGTCAGGTCATGTATTCGAGTTCATTGGTACATTTCTTTATAAGAGTATGAGGCAATCCGAGATTTTACCTGCTCCGTTTAAACTCGGATCATGTGGTTTGGCGGTGAGATTTTCAACATTTCCAATATATATATAAATAGAGGTGGCTCCCATGAGTAGAGTCACATAGGAATGACCTTGTAATCTCGAATAACATCCCTTTAACCAGAGCCTTCCACGTGTAAAGAGGATAATAATCATATGATTCTTACAAATCCTCTTCGCCACCTGTCGCCATAGAGAAATATAGAGCAACCAACATTCAAATCATCACTCGAAAATGACTAAAACATCCCTATATAAAGAGGGGTTGCCACATAAGGAAAGGCCACGTGTCTAACAAAACACTAAGATACCCTCAGAGGCATTCCCTATATAAGGTCGGGTAAACTTGTATGAGGGGTGAGTAAAGAGGGTAGAAAAGTCCGGGTCTGGTCCCCAAGGGGTGTGGCTTGGTGGTGTAGGGTCCAAGATCTCACCTTGAGGTTTTGGGTTTGAATCCAGGGGGTGCACTTCTTGTAAGAGCCTGGGACAGCCGATGGTTTTACCTGCACCGCGGCCCAGAATGGGTGGTTTGGTGGCGAGGTTTCCAACATTTCCAAAAAAAAAAAAAAAAAATCCGGGTCTGATCCGGTCCGGTTTGAGATCAAAAAATTTCGGACTGGCCGTAGTTTTAGAAGTCCGGTTCGGGTTCGAGCCCGAGCTGGGCTCATCATATTTAGTCCTAGCCCGGCCCGACCCGGTCTAAAAAAAATTACATTTTTACTTATTATTTGTATTTTGTAGTATTTGAATTGTTAGTTTATATACTAAACTTTTAATGTATTTGTGAATTATCTTGAAACAAATGATCTCTATTTTGTATTTGTATGTTCTTAATTTTAATTTTAATTTTTTCTAAAACGGGGTCGGATAAAGTCCTGCCCATCAGACACCTGGATCGGCCTTTTCCTAGGCCCATGCCAAAATTTCCCTGACCGGGCTCGGGTCGAGCTTATCAAATCCCATACCCGACCCAACCCAACCCATTGCCACTCTCAGGGTGAGCAAGCTTCATCTTCAAAACTTCTTTTTCTTCATTTAGTAGAGTTTCTATGAAAAACTAACATCACCTCAGCTCCAAAATTAACTTGATCATCGGAGTATCGTCGCTCCAAACTTTAACAGTTTATTTCTTTTGCCAGGACCTTCGTGCAAGACCTTTCTTATTCCATTTTTTCACATATAGGCAGATCCTATCAACATAAAAAATAACTCCACTCTTTTCTTTAACAGTTGACAAAAACGACTCTATAATGCTTTAATTCACTTTGCCTAAAACAACAGATTTTTTTTTCTCTAGTCTTCTTTTAAGTTTATAATTCATTCATCCTGCTCTCCGTTAAATCAAAATCTCAGTGCCATTGTTTGTTATCGTCGAAAAAAATTAATGATATACATAATTTTTTTTTTTTAACTTATGATCCTACTTAGATTTTTTTTTTTTAACTGATCGATGGATATGTAGATAGAATAAGAAATACATAGTTATAAATAAAAATAAAAAGAAAGTAGGTGTAGTACTTATTGAAGAGAATATGAAAGAAGCACAACAAGTTTAATGAAACAATGATTTTAGATACAATCGAATGACATCAAAAATTTCTTATAACCGACCTTGCATAATAGGAAAGACTTGGTTTTTTTGAGCTTGTAATGTGTGACAAAATACATATACATATATACAAATGTATAATTTTTTAAGCGAAACATGTAAAATCTCTAACTGTCTTAGATTTTTACAAAAAATACACCCTCTGATTTTGAACCCATAACTCGAAGGCCGGATTTTAAGTCCTACATCAAGCCATGCCCAAGAGTATATACAAATATACGGTGAGTCATCAAAAAGTAGGTACTGATTTGGTTTATGCATAACATAAACTTATTGGTTCTGGTATGGGTGTGATGTTACTGGACACAGCTTTATATACATGATTGTGGTATCTTATTTCTTGATAATCACTGGATCTGAGCCACGTGGCTGGTCTGAACTCGTGACAAAATTCACTTTTGAATTTAAGGATTTGAATGATTAGGTTTTGGGTTGATCTGATCAGTCTCTGCCATGCCCATATTCGTTTGATCTTACAGAAAAGAAATTTATAAAAGATGATAAAACACTTGTGTTTTAGTTGTATGCCAATACATCTATCTTAAAGATCACTTGCTTTTTTACCACTACAAGAATATATTGGATTATCGATCGAAAATATTCTGTCAGTAAAAATTGTTAAATATAGACTATTTAAGGATTAAGAAATTTTCTGATCAAATATCGACTCCGTCGGAAAAAGACGCGCTGAGCGTAAATTTAACGCTAAGCTTTTACTAACGTTTTACCGACTATATTTTCAATTGGTAAACAAAATTATTTTACCGACCAACGAGATAAGTCTGTATTATGTCAAACTTACAGACCGATTACTTATCGGTCGGTAAGTGTGGAATAATTTTAATAAAAATTATTTAAAAAATGGATATATACATACTGAATATATATCGACTAAAATATAGGTCAGTAATTATCGACCGAAATGTAGGTCGGTAATTACCGACCGATGATAAGTTGGTCAGTAATATTAGGTGTCTAACAACAAGTGAGCGCTAAGATATTGCGCCAAAACTAACGTTTTACCGATCAGTATTTATTTCGGTCGGTAATTACAGATCGAAATTATTATAATCTTTCTGTCAGAAATATACCATTCCGACTGAAATCTATTATTTACCGACTGATAATTCGGTCGGTAAATAGTTATTTTCTTGTAGTGGAGTTAGTCGAGGAAATTAAGAGGAAAAATGAGAAAATGCATGGACTAAATTAGAACAAATATAACACTAAAATAATGTCGTTTTGAGGTTTTTTTTTTTTTTTTTTGAATCACAATTAGAATGACGTACTTTTAATTATGTTTTTGTCATCATTCAGTCAATTAGGAGCCTTTGATTGTCATCATTAAATCTTATTTTATTTCTATTAAATCACTCGGGGCAACAAATTTTAAAAAAAAACTTAGTAGAATTCAGTTCAACGGTAGATCCGAATTCCTTTTAAAATTGAAACAAACCTAATATTCCATAACTGCTTTCCAACAATATATAAACATATCACTTCTAGTATTAACTCGAAAAATTGTGAGTTTTTAACTAAAAAATATATAAAAAAATGTATCGGACAATATTGTTGTGTAGTGATTTGTTTGCTTATATTATCAAATTAACCATATAGGGTGGGTGAATATTAGGCAATG
Source organism: Zanthoxylum bungeanum (assembly GCA_019454045.1). NCBI lineage: Eukaryota > Viridiplantae > Streptophyta > Magnoliopsida > Sapindales > Rutaceae > Zanthoxylum > Zanthoxylum bungeanum. The sequence continues at coordinate 610,598 of SKCR01007838.1, read as the reverse complement.
CAAGCATTTACATAATATGAGAGACCGTCACTTTGATATTTTAATATTATCGTTGAATTTGGTAAATGATATTACACCGAAAATATGAGTTATGGAAGTGTACAGATATAACATTGTGTTCGTGCCGTTCAATTTTATGAAAATGTAAACTATTGTTGGTTATTCGTTTATAATAGTGTTTAAATATTAACTTATAATCTCGCTAAATTATGATGCTTCGGGAGACTTGTGTCTCGATCATATGTCAGAAAATAATTGATCAATAGCCTGAGCAAGAAGAAAAATTTGCATGTTAATTTTGTCCTTTTTTTTTTTTTTTTTTGGCTAGCAATGGTCCCTTCTTATCCTAATCTTGATGTGATTTTCATTTGTATGCCACTGTATTTGAGCCTACGAGTCATCTTATATTCTTGCTCTTTCATCTTATGTATGATTAGATATGGAAAATGTAGATTCAGATTACGGATTTCCAGATATTCAAATCCGTAAAAAAGTTTAGTTTTTATTTTTATTTTTTAAAAAATTATTTAATTTCAAATACCTAAAATAAAATACAATAACATTTATAATTAAACATTAACATTTTTTTTTTGGAATCGTTGGAAATCCGGTTGTCAAACCATCCATTTCGGGCTTAAGCGGAGCAGATAAAACATCTGGCTATCTCAGGCTCTTATAATAAACGCACTCACTGGATTCGAACACATAACATCAATTTTTTTATTATACAGATTTTGAATAACTAAATCTGAATTCAATCTTTTTGGATCGGGTCATATCTCGATATAACTGTAATCTCTAAGTACGGTATTATTTTGAGATTTTTCTAGATAAAAGAATGAATCATACAGAGAACAAGAGCCTTAATTTGAACTCAATAACGTGGCTTACTTGCAGTCATTAGAGTCCCTTCAATTGAATTCAATTAGGTGTAAATAAAATGGTCAAGAAGGAGAATCATGTTGTAAATAATTGGTCACACAAGTCTTTTTTTCCTTGGCTTAATTTGGTCTTCCCTTTAACTTGCTTATTAATAATTCAGATATTCTTTGATTGTGATTTGTGAAATTCAAATTTATTATTGATCACTGTGTTATTGTAACCTCGAGTTTGGGTAATTTGACTTATTTGTTGTGTGCCCAGGAAAATTGAGGCTTTGATCTTTTCATTTTAATATTTTCATCAAATTTTATCAAGTGATCCAACTAGAGATGACAATTTCGCCCACAAACTCGTAAACTTGCAAAAATATATTCGTAATGAGTAAGATTTGGTAAATATTTAAACGAATTTGGTGCGAGTTTTGTCAATTAAAACAAAACCCACTTCGGGTTTGATGCGGGTTTGGTAATTAAACAAAACCCGCAAATGCCCACAGTGGGTATCCGCTATTCGTAAACTTAAATTTTTTGTTTTATATTTTTAGGGTAAAAAAATCCATTCGTGTAAAATGACTCAAATTTTATAATTAACTTTATCATTTTTTAAATGATATTTTAAAAATCCGTAAAAAAATTCACTGGGTACTAATGCGAGTTTGATAATTTATTTTTATATGCGGGTGCAGGTTTTAATTTTCATTATCAAAATTCACTGGGTTTGATAATGAAAATTAAAACCCGCAACGGATATGATGCAAGTTTGATAATTTATTTACATATATAAACACATGTTTAGTAATGACAAACCCGCATCAAATCCTACCCACAGCCATCCAACTATCTCGTACAAGTTTGATTTTGTTTTCGATTAGTCAGAAAATTTATGACGTGGCACATTTTTTTAAATCTATTTAAGAATGAAATCGAACGTGTGCGTTGAGAATAGTAGCATTTCTGAATTTTATCATGTCAAATCTCTTGAGACGTGATATTTCTTCTACTTGGTAAATTTATAAATGCATACTCGAGATTTTGGTAGTTGTTCTCTTGACTTTTCGGGCTAAAAAGCATAAGGCCTTAAGATGTTATTCGGATGCTTATAAATGGGCCTGGATCTGACCCAACTGATTTTTGTTAACATGAATGAGCTTCGTTGGGGACAAAAAAAAACTATCGACTTTTCATCATAACACTGTAATTTAGTAATTTTATTTAATAAAAAAAAACAGCAGGGAGCCATCGGAAGGTTCCAACAATTCTGGTTCGAATTATTAGAACCGTCCGTTTTTTTTTAGTCCGATTAGGGTAAAATCCTAACCGAATCGAAATAATCCGATTCCTATTCTGGAATCGAAATCATCTTCGTTTTCAAATTCCGTTAAACTAAATTAAAAAAAAAAACGAGACAAGAGTCTGTCTTAATATGATAACACATGCTTTTGCTAGCGAGCCCAAATTTATTTGATGGTTGCAAAGTTTCCAAATTGCGGGTCTAAAGTCTAATGTCCTATTATTAAACTTTTCTTTATTCTTGTTCTAAACAAGTGACATCCAGTTAAGCTTAAGCATATTCTATACTTGGGATTTAAATTTAGCACATTGCCTTTATGTGATGATCAACCATCCAACCTAACAATATATTTATATTATAATCAGGTATTTACTCTAAATTTAGCATGTATAGCTCCAAAATCTGCCCACATTCATTCAATTACAGTCAAATACTCAACTTTTTTTTTTTTTTTTTTCAAAAAAGGACAAATACTCAACTTACAAAAATGCTTTGAATAATATAATGACATCAAAACCTTTTTTTTAGACGTTGAAAATCCTACCGGTAAATTATCAAACTTAAGTTTAAAAAAAGTCAGTGAAATCATCAACTGTCCCAGATCCTAAGCTTTTTATCTCCGGACCATTTCTCTTGGGGGTGAAAAATATTATCAAAACTAAAAACATACATTCCATTTACAAATGAATTCTTTTATTTGGTGACTCATCAATAATTCATGAATAGATAAGCCAAGATATACTTATAAATTATAATATGAGGTATGTTAAATAAATCTTTTGGAGTCATTAAATTCTATCATAATCATTAAATAAAATATAGATCTTTAATTCTATTATCATTGGGTGTCATTTAACTCGAAAATATTAAGTGCTTAAACAAATCTTATTATTAATAAATATATAAAGTCATAGGAATGATCTATCAATTAACTATATGCTTATCGTTTCATCCATCACAAGTATTGATATTGTCCCAAAAGTCGACGTTATCAACAAATGATGGCCACTAGGCCACTGCTATTATAACGAAAACGCTGCGTTTAAATATATAGGGGGCCTTTGTACTTTGAATGAACAACTAACTGTACAAACCACAAAGCAAAGAGTTTTGGTCAACTGGTGGTGTGTCTCTGTCTCTTGCTCCATTAAAACCTAGACACACAACACTTTCAAACTTAAACTGAACTCAAGCAAGATCACACGAAACACACGTGCAATAACAACCTCGTATATCAGGTCAGTTACAGTTGTATTTTTGGTAAGTCCTTTCTGACAATCAAACTCTCTTGTAATTCAAGTTTCTGATTCTAGTTTTTCAATATTTAGGTACCCTTTGTAGATTAAAGAAGTGGGCTAAATTTAAAAAAACATGAAAGCAACTTCCATTTTCTTGTTGGCTTTGTTCCTAGTACTACTTGTTAATGGCTTCTGTGCTGCTGATGAGGTAAAATGATTGATTATAAAGAAACTTATTAAAGTCTGTCCATTTATTAATTGAATCAATAGAGTTTGTAATTAATCATACAGTCTTGTAATATAGGCAAATGTGAGTAAAAGTTCTGGATTAGATCCGAAGTCAAATGGCACTATTAGTTCAAACGAGACAACGGGTGGGTCAAATTTAGTTACAGATTCTTCTAAAGTTGAGAAATTGAATGGGGAGAAAGGAGATCAAGTGAATAAATCAAAGGAGGGTGTAGATAAAAACAATACAAATAGTCAATCGGATTCGAAAGGAGCTGATAATGTTCAAAAGGGTAATGAGGATTCGAAAGCTAAAGAGGTGAGAGACAGAAAGGATAATTCAAGTAATGAGGTCAAATCTAAGGATGCATCAGAAGAAGGTGGCAATGGCGAAGATTCAGGCCAGTCAAGGAAGAGAACTCGGGTTGAAGAATGCGACTCGTCTAATAAGTGCATGGATGAAAAAAAGCAGTTTGTTGCTTGTTTGAGAGTTCCAGGAAATGGTAAGTATTGGCTTCAATTAGATGCCATTTTAGTTTTAATTTATCATTTTATAGCTAATATATTTAAGGTATTATTGCCTATTGGCTGTGATACTCTATCGTGTTTAATAATATAAGCATATAAAGTAGGCTTGATGAACTAGATCACCATTTATTTCCCCTTTCACCAAAATTTTATTTTTCCTTTTTTTATAATTTACTGAGAAAGGTATTTAATGAGTTTACTAGTAATTATCTATTGTTAAATAGGAAAATAATCTTCTTGAGTAATTGGCATTCTTGTGATACTATTTCATAAAATTTATGTTAGTACTGCATTCTAAAACAGTTGCTTCCTTTGGGAAGAGGGGCTTTCAAGTAATGCATCGCCAAATCATATTTTGATAAATTCGTTTGCTCTATATATCATTGTTTCCTTCTAAAAAAAAAAACTTTTGATTTGAGTTCAGTTGTGATTTTCCAGACTCTCCAGATCTATCACTATTAATTCAGAATAAAGTTAAAGGCCCGCTCACTGTTAGAATCTCTGCTCCGGATAATGTTCAGCTAGAGAAAACAAAGGTTCAACTCCCAGAGAACAAAGACAATGAGGTATTTGTAAACAACGGCTCATGGTTATTTGAAAGCGTCTCAAAGAGGTTTTATTTGAGAATTTACTAGTCTTGCTGTTAATTCATCCTACTTACTGTAATCTCGGCTAATACCCTTATTTAGTTATCTTTCCTATTATCCTACAGGATACTGATATTGTAAAACCACAAATTGCTTGATGTGTAACTACTATTCCATAATTTTAATTTTAAAATTCATGCAACGTTAAATTAATGGCCTTTAATTAAGTTTCTATTTACCATTTACAATTTTCTCTATTGTTCTCTGATTAAATATGAAACATGGAAGGTGCTAGGAGGACCAGGTCTCTTTTTTAAAAGTTTTTTGTCTAGTGAAAGACCAGAAGTTTGAAGTTTAATTCATTCGTTTGATTGTAAGATGTGTTGGGATTCTGGAACAGATTTTGTCACATGATGGTGAATGTGACAGGACATAAATTAACATTGTTTGGTGGATTCATGTTGTTGAGAATGTTAGCTTTTTCTGATAATTTACAGAAACTTACAATTAGACTATCATTGTTAGAAGTTTGCATCTTTAATGCGAGTATTTCCTAGTTATAAAGCTTAATAGGAATCATAAGTCGGTCAAAGCTACTATGATGTTCCGCACTGCAGATTGCTAGAAAGAAGCCACATAATAGTTGACCTGTGCTTTTGTCTACCGTGGGAAAACTTGCGATAATCATTTATCCTAGAAAGTATAATGGAAATGCGAGATATAATTGATATATCCTGTCAAATAGGCGTCATAACAATCTAGCAGTCTGTATTTTGAGTATGCTTTCCTTTACCTTGATGGGATATGATACTGATAGCTTCTCGCAAATGAATGATTTTTAACTTCTTAGTGGTGCCAAGAGTAGTCTGACTTTGATTTTTGTATTATGCAGCTTAGGGTCACTGTCATAAAGAAAGGAACTGACAACTTGATCACTATAAAGGCGGGAAACGGAAATTGCAGCCTTGATTTCTGGGATTTAATTGCCCACAATTCCGGAGAAGAGTTCAATAACTCTCTTAAATTCACATACTTAAATTTCTTGTCTCAAAAGTCTACCATCGCATTCTTATCCTTTGCTGCTCTACTTATACTGGCATCAGTCTGTACGTGTGTGAGGTTGCGGTGGAGGCAACTCTCCAGTGACGCCTCTAAATACCAAAGACTGGATATGGAGCTGCCAGTTGCCAGCGTGGGAAAATCAGAATCGGATAATAATCAAGGATGGGATAACAGTTGGGATGATAATTGGGACGATGAGGAAGCACCAAAGACACCGTCACTACCTGTTACTCCGAGCCTCTCATCTAAAGGCCTTGCCTCGCGGCGGTTGATCAAGGAGGGCTGGAAAGATTAGGACATAAACCCCAGAAAAAGATGAGCGAAAAGACTCAGGTTGTAGCTGCCGAATGAAATATGATTCATTCTTTACCTAAGGTGGCTTAAATTTTTATGCCAACTTCCAGTTTGTGCTACTCTTTGATCAGTACTTGTATGATTAGGTTACAAAGATTGACCGTAAATGTACTATATACAATCAATTGAATATACTTGAGGGTTTATTTTCCTGGAATTTTTTTTGGAAACCCTGCCACCAAACTACCCATTCTGGGCCGCGGCGCAGGTAAAACCACCGGCTGTCTCAGGCTCTTACAAGAAGTGCACCCCTGGATTCGAATCCAGAACCTCAAGGTGAGATCCTGGATCCTATACCACTAAGCCACACCCATTGGGGACTTATTTTCCTGGAAATAGTAGGCCATTAAAAACAAATGTACTTAACAAATAATCCCTAAAAATCTGCTCATATTTTACCTAACTAAAAAAATCCACCTTGTGGATGTACAAAATGTCAAAATCTAACAATGTTTCAAATTATGTCTTACATATTAATAATCTATTGAGGTAAGTTAAAATTTCCAGTTGACATTAAGGATAGATTACAATATTAAAGATAATTTGTCACAAAAACTCTCTTATTATTTTAATCAATTTTTTTTTTTTTTTTGTTGGGTAAAGGGGACAATCAAATTGCAGACATTATCATATAAATAATGTCCAACTAATTACAAGTTTTTAATTTATATTTACAGGAAAATAAAACGGTGGTTACGAGCATGTGAGGTGTCGCATCACATGTTACCACGTGGCCTCTATCTAGTGGACTATTTGGAAAAACACGTGTCTTCAGCGGCTGTGTTTTCAAGCATGAGAGGCATCACGTGGTGGGCCCTTGTTTGTTGTCAGATTGCACGTGCACTCACATGACCGAGATTTAATGCCACTCCTCACCGTGACACGTGTCTCTATGTCTCCGGATTTATAGGGCCATAACCATAATGAGAATCCCCACTGGATTGGGACCAGAGCTTCGGCGAATTGCCCTCTGGGCCCCGCCTATCGCGTGATTTTCGGTGCCTTTGACGGCTCAGATCTGCAGTGCATGACATTCTTATCGTATTCTCGAGTTGATTTTGTCCATTCACGGTGACAAACTGACAATCTCTTTCACCGTTTATTAAGCATTTGCATTTACAAATTTAAGTAGGATTGGCTATGGGATTGGAAGGGACGGTGTTTGTTAATTTCAATCTGATTTTGTTAATGAAATCGGGATGAAAATAATTTTAATTATGTCTTGTTATATTTTTTAAAATAAAAAATTATCTCAATTTTATTTTATATTATGTTAAATCTGTGGAATTGAAGAGGACAAGTTGAAGAAGAATATATTTTCTCTTGTTATTTACAATGACATTTAGTACTATAAATACACAATGATTGAAATTTGAAATAGGAAAGAGATTAACTACTAGATAAAAGATATAATTACAAAGGATTCAAAAAAAGATATTCCTTGATTTTCTCCCTTCAATTATCTTGATTATGGAATCTTATCATGCCCCCGCAAGATGGACGGTCGTGGAGAGAGTCCGATCTTGGACTTGATTGAATTGAAAGGAGACCGAGCAAGCGGTTTGGTTAGAGCGTCCGCTAGTTGATCAGCTCCAGAGATGTGGGAGACCCGGAGTAGACCATTTGAACTTGTTCTCGGATGAAGTGGTAGTCAAGCGCGACATGTTTCATGCGTGAGTGGAAAACAGGATTGGAGCAGAGATTTGTTGCCCCAACATTGTCACAGTAGATTACTGGTTGGAGAGAGAGAGTGACACCAAGTTCAGTAAGGAGAGCACAAATCCATCTAAGTTCGGCAGCAGTGGAGGCCACTGATCGGTACTCGGCCTCAGTGGATGAGCGGGCAACAGAGCGTTGTTTCTTGGAGCTCCAGGAAATAGGATTATGACCCAGATAAACTATGTAAGCACCAGTGGAGGTGAAGTCGTCCTTGTTGCCAGCCCAATCAGCGTCGGAAAAGGCATGGAGTGAGAGAGGGGAGTTTCGGCGGAGAAATATGCCATGGTCCAGAGTGCCACAGAGATATCGTAGTAGACGCTTGACTGCATGCCAATGTTCATCGGTCGGTTGATGCATAAACTGAGAAAGTTTGTTGACAGTATAAGCAATGTCTGGTCGAGTGAGTGAGAGATACTGGAGGCTCCCGACAATAGTTCTGTACTCGGTCGGATCAGGTAAGGGAGATCCAGATTGTAACGTGAGTGTCGGGTTTGTCGCCAGAGGAGTTGAGGCCGGCTTGGCGGTAATCATGTGGGTTCTGGTGAGCAGATCGGCAATGTACTTGCGTTGACTAAGGAAAAGATCATCGTTGTGGCTAGTAACCTCCACCCCAAGGAAATAAGCAAGTTGGCCAAGGTCCTTGAGTGAGAAGCGCTTAGAGAGTTGGTCTATGAATCGGCGGACAGTTGCAACATCATTTCCAGTTATGATGATGTCGTCGACACATAGACTAGGAGATAGAGTGTGGTTTGGGCGTTGGTGAAGATGAACAGTGAGGTGTCGGCCATTGAGTTGGTGAAGCCGGACTGTAGAAGAAATTGACGCAGTTCATGGTACCATGCTCGAGGAGCTTGTTTGAGGCCGTAGATGGCTTTGCGAAGTTTGCAGACGTGATTGGGGTGATCCCGATCAATGAAGCCCGAAGGTTGTGACATATAAACATCTTCAGTGAGAGTGCCTTGAAGAAAGGCATTGTTGATGTCAAGTTGTCGGAGAGACCAACCTTGACTAACCGCAAGACTGAGAACAATCCGAACTGTGGTCGGCTTGATGACTGGACTGAAGGTTTCATAATAATCCACGCCAGGTCTTTGATGGAATCCCTTGGCAACTAATCGAGCTTTGTACCTGTCAATAGAACCATTAGGATTAAATTTGGTGCGAAAGATCCACTTACAGCCGACCAGGTTTTGGTCGGGACGGGTGGCACTAGTTCTCATGTCCCATTATGAAGAAGAGCATTGTACTCCTCTGACAGAGCATGGCGCCACTTAGGGTCCTTGAGGGCTTGGGTAATGGTGTTGGGTTCTAGATTAGGTTGCTGAAGCTGGGCGTGGAGGTTAAGTTTTTGTATTGGTTTGTGGAGGTTGTTTTGGAACGTGTGACGATGACACGGGGTGAGATGGAGGGTGCATGGGGGTGGTCAGTTATTGGGTGGTTGGGTATGGGTGGTGAAGTTGAGGGTTCATGTCGGTGTTCGTTGGTAGTGTGGTCAGTCTCGGTGGGTGTGGTTGAGTGTTCATGTGTTGGGTCGGTGTTTGGGTGGTCGGTCACGGGTGTTGTAGTTGAGTGATCTAGTGGTCGGTATGTGTTGGTGTGGTCGGTGTTCGTTGGTGGTCGGGATTGAGCAGGTGGAGGGTCGTGGGCTGTGTAGTTGGGTTGGGTTGTGATCGGGCTGGTTGTATGAGGTCGGTTGGACCGTGGGTTGTCGGCGAGGGGTGGTTGACTTGGATGCATATGGGGTCGGTTGATGTTTGAGTGATTGGCTAGGTGTGGTAATTCAGGCCGTGTATGTGGTCGGCCAGGATTGTTTTGATTGGTAATAGATGAGGATGCCCTGGATTGGTTATGTCCGACAGGACCGATGTGGTCGGTTGGGGTTTGAGAAGTGATGGTAATGTTAGATGGAGGTTGTGGTCGGATATGGGGATTGAGTGGTGCGGAATTTTGTGGGGGTGCAGGGTCGGTATTCTGCAAGGGTGACTCCAGTACTGGTAATGTCATGGAACACCATTCAGAGATGGTGTGAGGAATGGCACGAGAAGTGGACACAGGATAGGTGGCAAAAGGAAAAAGTGTCTCAACGAAGCGGACATGTCGAGAGGTGTAAAGCCGATTGGTGGACGGCTCGAGACATAGATAAGCCCGCTGAGTGAGAGAATATCCGACGAAGACACAGGGAGAGGACCGAGACTCGAGTTTGTGAGATGTGTAAGGACGGAGCCAAGGGTAGCAGAGACAGCCAAAGCTGCGAAGTTTCGAGTAGTTCGGTAAATGACCGAAGAGTTTGAGATAAGGAGAGTTGTGGTTTAAGGTTGGTAAATACACAATGATTGAAATTTGAAATAGGAAAGAGATTAACTACTAGAAAAATAGATATAATTACAAAGGATTCAAAAAAAGATATTCCTTGATTTTCTCCCTTCAATTATCTTGATTTATGGAATCTTATCAAAATCCTGTCATATCTCTTTAAATCATTTCTCATCTCATTATCTTGTTGTCCTGTTTCGACTCTCTTTTGGATTTCCATTTTTCAGGATAATTTTTTATTATATCTCATCCCGTTTTTGAAATGAAATATAAAAATATGTCTCAAATCTTGTAGAGATTTATAAAATCGTCACGTCTAAATTTATGCCTTAACTTATAAAGTTTAATATAAAATATAAAGATCTTTTGTTAAAAAAAAATTTGTGAGCATGATATA